>KZ807756.1:98287-149721 GCA_000696205.2 Oncopeltus fasciatus | reverse complement strand
TCTCTAATTAAGTATATATATATAATTATACGCGCTCTAGTGCCCTCATAGAGATATTTAAGAATGTAACTACAAATTGAGTGCACTTTCTTCAATTTTTCCAACTAAAGAGCCTGCATACCGGCTTACCCTCTCCGGCTAGTTAGATCAATTAAGTCATTTACTCTGACCAATAAACCATTACACCAATAAACATTACCTTAACGTATAAATATATATGTTAATAAAATTTAGATGAATATGACCGAGAAATACATAAAAGTTAAGAAGATGTAAAAATCATGATTTTCCCCTTTTAAAATTCCTATCAGTTGTGCAAATTAACTCGATCACTTGAGAGGGTACATTCGTAAATAAATGAGACGTAAAAGCGATTTAAATTGAGCCAAGCCAAGCTTGGTAGTACCATATTTGTCACTAAGAATAATTTACGGCGGTCCTTAACTGTTTGGCAAGTGCGTTGACTTCCACTCTCTCGCCAAATCCTGCAGGATCTCTACTCCTCTCCCCTCAACAGCTTTAGTGCCAGGAGGTGGCTAAGCCTAAAGCGACAGATCCTATCTAAAGAACAGGACTTTATAAGGAATCCTAACACTTGCAGAAAGAGAATAAATAAATAAAAGTTAAATATTTCTGCGCAGCTGTATTTTATAGTATAAAATACCACCTTGCAGAAACAGTTAAATTACCTGCATAATAATTATTTAATATTTGTATTTTAAAATTAAAATTGTAAAATTGTGTTCTATATTTTTTATAATAGTAATTCTAAAGTTATTATAATTACTTTTTGAATAAAATTCAACGTTTTTGTTTAACTAGAATTTAAATACTCACATATTCAAATTCTAGTTATACAAGAAAAAAAAATTTTTTTTATTGCAAAAAATATATTTAAATAAACATATATTCATTTTCATTTCTTCCATGAAAAATATAAGACATCTAGTTAGTGGAGTTTACATAAAAGACTCTTCAGCTTCAAACATTTTTTCTTCTGTGTCTCGTAATTTGCATAATGAAAATAAGTAAGTATATATACACATATTATTGATTTTTTTTATCTTTCAATTTTAGTCTATAAAAAGTTAAAATTCTTGACTTGAGAACCAGATGTATGAACATATTACCTAGATTATAATTTCTGCAGGGGATACTCTCCACGCTGTTTCAAACGTGGAGATGCACACATAAGTGCCGACAGCCAGTAATTCTGAAAAACTCCAGCCATTCGTGCTCTATGTAAACATATTAACCCTGCAAACTAAAACTGCTGGCAAGCTTACATTTGCATTCGTGGCTAATATTTTAAATTAAATATTCCGATTCAATATCTTGTATAAGCCACTTCCCACTCCTATGGAAACATTTCGGCATAATATTATTATTATATATAACTCTGTATTAAAAAAAAATTATTCTCAACATTTCATACACTATAATTTTTGATGGCGTACATATTAATAGTCCTTGCTCTTCTATCCCGGGACGTAACCCGTCCTCAGAGAGAAGGTTAACCCGCGATAGACTATCCGGAACCCATCTTCTCCTTATCCTAGGATAAGAAGGAGACTAGGCAGGGAGTCAAGGAGGGATTGAGAGGGGGAGAAGAATGCCAGTGCATTCACTCCCTTGGTATTTTAACTAAACTGGCTGGAGTAGGTCCCTTGGCCACCTCCTCTTGAGGCGTCGGGGAGGGTGGTCGGGATGAACGTGGGATGCCAGGGAGAGGACTTGAGGATTTGGATATCCTTGGAGGTTTGTGTGGAATGGGCATAATATTCATTCCTATACCTGCGAAGCCACATAACACATCAACTTGTCATCCAGGGTCTTGCGAGGATTACTCCGATTACCACATTGTAAAATAGTTTCACAAAATAGTGTGCTGGGAAAAATCCTTTTCATTTTACATGTTTTCTTGTCTTTCCCGCCCAGTTTCAAAAACCGCTTCCAATAGTGCGTGCGTTTAATTGGCAAATTATTATTAATGAACCATAACTCGAGCAAGTTAATTAATTAATGAGAAGGGTTAAATTAATTAATTAATTAATTTAACCCTTCTCGCCCACTCAAACTAAGTTGGCCTTGAGATCTCTAGGGAACATTCTATATAATTCAAGAGGGGCGTCCCTGGCGACTCTACTCATTCTAAAAACTTTTTTTATTTGTCCTCTAAATAAAATTAATAAAATTGTATACATGTGAATGTAATAAATGCAATTTAAAAAAAGCATGTTAATTATTATAAATTAAGAACAAAAAAAAAACCTTAGAAATAAAAAAATCCTTAATAGCTACATTATTTTGGAATAATGATGTAATCAATTTATATAAATCATTCTTAAAATTTCATTTAAGTATCTTGTAGTTTTTTGTTTTTTATTTAGATTGGGGGTGACAAAGAATAAACAGTCTAAATGCCTTAAGTAAAGCGAAATGGAACTAAATACATAATAGAAATTGGAGGATATTAAAATTAAATTTTCAGGGTAACAAAGCGTGCCTGAAAATTTGAAAATGTATAGGGTATTTAATATTAAAAGTAGTTTCACTGACATGGTGCTCATTGGATGCTTCATTTTAACTGTATTTGGTTAAAGAATGACAAGAACTGAAGGATTTTCAATCAAATATTCTATGAATAACTCCCCATTTTATCATTTCAATACAATATTATTTGGCAACCATAAGATATTAATTTTCAATTATTAAACATTTGTTTATTTATTACATTCTGTTAAATAAAAAGTTTTGTAATTTGATCCCATTGAAGTAAAAATGACATTCAATGTCAATCACATGAAGAGAGAAGGAGACCAATGACACCACTCTCTAATTAAGATATTAAATTAGAAAAAGCGTTTTGTGGAATTTGTAGAGAATTTGTTGGGATTCGGTCAAGGTTTAACAAAAAAAATTTCTTCTTAGTCATGTACATTTGATCCAGGTGACAATACGTCTATTATCACTTTCATGATAGCCCTGAAGCAAAATTGTTGGCAGAAAAAAAATTCATTTTTTTTAAATAGAATTTTTTTTTTTTTATCAACCTTGACCGAACCCCCAACAAATTCTCTACAATTAATCTTTTCCGTCAAAAATTTCCATTTGAACGTATGTAACAATGTTATGTGATGAGTGTTCATTAAAAAAAAAAAAAAAGGCTATCATTTGAATGAATGCGAAAAATCCGCTATGGACAAATAAGTATTGTGATTTTTTCAAGTCCTGCTTAGATTAGAGTATTAGATGGAGTGATACATGTCTATACGTTTACTGGAGCTGGAAGATAACAGCAATAATCTTAGTATTTAGGGAGCTATCTTAAGAATTATAGACTACATAGAGTTCTAGATTTATTCTTGTTTAAGGCTTTCAATGTGAGATTTAGAAAATAAAATTTATAATATTTTTTATAAACTCTAGAAAGAACAAATGCCTCATGTACATTGAAATCTGTTGTCAGCGTTGAGTGTTGCTGCTTACGGGGCAAGTTTTGTGTCTGGGAGATTACATGGAGGGAGGGAGGTTTACCCAAGACATTTAGTCACCCTTTGTTGGATAAAATACAAGGCGTCAACACCTCGGGAAGAAGGAATTACTTATTCCCTTACAGCGTAGCAGTATAAGATTCATAATTGCTGTCTCGTACCTTGCTGGCTTCCCGACCTCTCCTACAATATTAAGCAGGATTATCCCGCCTTGGAGATGTTGCGTGATGGGCATTATCTCGCTCCTCTACGTGGATTTATATCTCACGTACTCTGATATATACGCCGCAATTAAAGGCCATTGTCTCCCAAGTGTAGGGCGTGTAGTATTTCCTCGCTAAAGGATGTGGCCTGCCTTACAAACAAGGGTTCTTCTTAGCTTAGAAATTTTACGTAGCAATAAATTTTTCCATTCCACTAATTGAAATACTTTGCAAAAGTATTATATTGTCTTTCAAAATTGAAGGAAATTTACCTTGTCAACTATTCAGGCCGACTTGAATGAAAAATGTACAAAATTAAATAATTACACACTTTTTCCTGTTTAATAATAAATAACAATAGTAAAAGTAATACGCATTGAAAGGTATGCCACTCTTACATAACTGGGGTGCTTTGCGCTCGGAAAGATGAGATAATATACTTACCTAACCTCGGAGAGCGTGTCTGCCTTAAGTAGTAAGTAATGGCGAATTTCAAAACTCCCCAGTCTCCATAGTGGAGGTCTGGTGCGTGTCATGAAATAATATTATTATGGAAGGGATTTTTCAAGGACTAAGTCAAATTTCTCCAGGTTAAAGTGAATATGGGCAAGAAGTATTTACAGTTTCTTCTTCCGGGTTGGACCGTGTCAAGTTGTTGTTAGTTGCCGAGCTGTCGCACATCCTGTGATGGCTTTTTCCGGGCTGAATAGAGAATGCCACTCTTACATTCTCTATTCAGCCCGGAAGAAGCCATCACAGGATGTGCGAAAGCTCGACAACTATCAACAACTTGACACGGTCCAACCCGGAAGAAGAAACGGTAAATACATCTGACGACCGTGGAAGCCTACGTGCACATGGGCAAGAAGATCAATGTTTAAATTACGTCTGGAAATAAATGTAACTCGATAGTGAGAATTACATTATTTTTAAAACGACATTAGGAAACCATCAATGTAGATGAGAGAAAATCCAAAAATATTCACCTAAGCATTCGCAGGATCTGAAATTCTGGCCCGAGCCTCCTTGATAGATAAAAGGAAAAATCTGAATGAAATGTATTGGACTGATGTAATCCAGAGAAAGGTGAAGGATGGTAAAGGGTAAATCCGCTAAAGGACTAAGGCACTTCTCGGTGAGGGGGGGGGGGGGAAGGGCCGCGGATATAAAGCGAGAGAAGGATGGCTGAAGATATGAGCGGAACGTTATATTCAGGATTGCCAGAAAGGAACCCTCAGAAATACATTTATATTTACATAATTGTTTTTCGCATCAATAAACTTATAAGATAAAAAGAAAGTTGAGCTACCAGAGGAAGTGAAATACGACTTATCCAGAATGAAAAATCTATAAACAGTAGTAGCTTAACGAGTTATTTCGTCCTAAATCATTCAATGTTTCGTTTTTCTTATTATAAGTAGATGATAATTGTTTTTGAGATCTATATCTGAACTGATTTTATTTAGAAAGATTGACAACCATTAACCATTGAAGAACCAATTTTATATTATTTTTCTTTCAACATTGGCGGCAGATATCCACAGAACAAGATCGTGGAATATTTCTTTGAAGACGCTTATCAAAGAATTATATCAGGTTTTGTTATGTGGCCATTTTTAATCGCTATTTACCAATGATCATTTTCCTTGTTTAATATGCAAAATTGGATTCCTATATGTGAGGACGGTGTGTTAATCAGAGATAACCAGTGTAAAAAAAATATGCTAAGACACATGTTAGGATTTGATTCAAAACAATAAGGTGTGTTTTATCAGAAAACTTTGTTTTCTTAATATGGAATGCATAGCAATCCTCAATTCAAATATGTCATTTCATGACAGGAATATAATTTTATTTTAGAAGAATTATTTTTTCTGACTTAAAGAAATCATCTTTATTGCTCTATTTGCTCTTGTAAAATATATTTTACAAAAACAACGTTAGGTTTCCAATTTTCCAATTGAAGAATTTGAAGTCAACAATATCAAGCAAAATACACCCTATTGTACCATTATAATATACACCTTATACACCCTGATCACTAGCATGCTTACAGTCAGACATCAGGTGGCTAAATGCAGTAAACCTCTTCTTCGGAACGCAGGAATTCGCTATAGCTATTCAGGTTATCACCACTAAGACAAGGGATCACAGCTTTAAGATTACGTGGAATGGCTTTCCAGCATCTCGTGACAAGTGGCAAAGGAAAGCTGGAGACCATGCGTACAAAGCACAAGAAGAAACAGTAAGAGTTCAGTGACCACAGAGAATTACCAAGAAAACAAAAGGAAGAGAAAATATTTTGTCAAGATGTAGGCCACATTGATCTTGATCACTTCAAATTCTTCAATAGGAAAATTGGAAACCTAACGTTGTTTTTGTAAAATATATTTTACAAGAGAAGATAGAGCAATAAAGATGATTTTAGTAAGTCAGAAGAAATAATTCTTCTAAAATAAAATTATATTCCTGTCATGAAATGACATATTTGAATTGAGGATTGCTATGCATTCCATATTAAGAAAACAAAGTTTTCTGATAAAACACACCTTATTGTTTTGAATCAAATCCTAACATGTGTCTTAGCATATTTTTTTTACACTGGTTATCTCTGATTATGATGTGGCCTACCAGGTAGACTTATTTCAGCTATTGATTTCTTACGACAAATACGAACCCAACAGCATTCTCAAGAGCATAGAATCTTGGACCATTGGTTCTTATGATAGCCCTAAGTTTGCTTTAACTTAATCATATTGATACATAAGATTTATTTATCAAAGCTCGAGAATGAATTTTTAATGCACTTGAAGATGTAAGTGCTCAAATACAGCTGTTGTTAGGGGGTATTATCACATTCAGCAGACGAATATATATATTTTCTCAACAAACTTCCAGTATAATAAAACTAATAAATGAAAAACACATTTTACAGTATTAAATGTGTACTAGGCCGCAGATAAAACACTTCAATTTTAATATGGAAATAATCGAGAAAAAATACTTAATAATATTAATAAATTATATAATGTGTGTTCTAGCTAATACAAAAAGCACTCTTGTATTCAATCCAACGCGAATGCATAAACCGTACATTAGATAAAAATGATTTTAAAAAAACGAAGGAAAAAAGGGAAGGGATTGCTGGGAGCCCCGAGAGAAGGGGTGAGTAAGAAGCCCAGTCTCAAGTTTGTTCTGTCAACAGAAAAAATCGCAGAACCCAGGGAAGGGGTTTTCAGCTCCCCTGCTGGCAAAGAGCCCCTAGGAACGGTCTTCTTCAGCTGATGTACCGAGTTCTAATTCCTCCTTTCGCCGCCACCATTCCACAATGTCTCTTGTCTAGACTTGCAGTAGACAAATAGGTCAAAATGCAATTTGTGTCACTAACAATGGACTCCTATTTTATGTAACTTGTAGGAAATATCGTGTCCATTAAACAGTATTAAATTTGATTTATATAACTATCATACCATCTATTGTCCGTCTTCATTGGTTTCTGCAAACCATCTTCTGGAGATGGACAATGTCCGAAAGCGCTCCCCAACAGAAGATGGTATGCAGAAACCAATGAAGGACAATAGAAGGTATGATAGTTATATATTCATTGGTGGTGGAAATAACCTTTTAGTTTATTTATATACATTATTAACTCAAAAGATAAAATATCTATTTGTATTAAAAATTAGTTTGCATAACATGATGTGTAAATTATTTGTAAATAATTTAAAAAATACACAAGATAAATGAAAAAGTCATAGTTTTCAATATTTATTCATAAAAGTTGAATTTTAATTGAAACTCAAAATTAATGTTTTAAAATTGAAAGAAGTTAATAACGCCATAAAAGTTTATTTCATTACTAAATTATGGAATTGTTGAGTTTAGAGAATTTGCTTAATAAAAGAAAGAGAATATGTGTCGATTTCTAAACGCTCTTCGTATGAGACAGAAGAAAGTGACTTTGCACTGTCGAATGGATACATTTTTTACTAAAATTTGAAGAGAAGGAGGGGTAATTCAGTATAATGGCCAAATTTTAATATTAAAATTTAAAAAAATAAAAATCTTTTTATTATCTTCTTCTTAGGAGAATTGTGAAGAAAAAAATGGGCAGAATAAAGTAGATTTATTTTTAATCTCAGCTACTCTACTTTAATTATATCGGGAAATGTTGAAAGGTAATAGGAGGATGTGTGTGTTTGTGTGCGTGAGAGATAGATACGTGATATTTCTTCTCAAGGTGAATTTATTGGAATTTTTTTATACTTTTATAAATTGGTTATTATTAGTGCATTTAATATATTTCTAATTCCTTTACATTAATTATACCTGAACAAAATAACTCATCCATGAAGCTCATGCATGAAGCTTTAATGCAGGAACGAATTTGAATTTACATTGAATTTATTTTGGATATATATATATATATGCGAGAAATTTTTTTTTGTGAGTTCACTACACTCTTTCTCCCACCTGTCTTACTATATATATATAAATATATATATCGCAGCCGTGAGTGCTGTACTTTCTATACAAATTTATCATTATATAAATATTTTTATTTATTTGTTATGTATATACATAATTCAATGGTATTGAGCTTATTTATTTTTTTAGAGTGTTTTCAAAAAAATTCATTCATTCACTAACGATACAATGTAAGCTTCATAATTTAACATAAGTTTTAAAATTATGATCCATATATTGAAGATAATTTACTTGCACTTAATTTCAGATAACCTGATTCTTTATCAAAGTGGATATCAATTTGAATGTTTTGAAAACTCACATTTGAGATTAAATCTAATTCACTGCTTAGTCTCTCAACTCTAACTATTCACTAATTTCAGGAAGTACTCACTTTAAAGTTTATTATCCTGTAATTAATTTTCTTCTCATCTACTTTAGTGGCTATCAGCTGTTTCATTCAATTGCCTATCAATAGATGAATTTAAAAAAAAATTAAGCAAAATTGGCTCATTAAATAAGGACTAATTGAAGTATTTATAATGTCAATCTTAATTTTTAAAATTATTCTGAGTATGAGACCTTACATAAATTGTGTAAAAGTGAGGAAACATATGAGTTATGTTATTTTTTTATGTTATTGTTTGCAAAGCACTGTCACAAATAATATATGTGTGTGATAGGACCTCATTTAGCTTACGTGAAATCTTAAAAAATATAAAAACACGAGAGACGCGTATACGAAAATACCTCTAGGACAAAATATGTAAATGCCTACAGGTATAACAGCCTTAATTTACCCCCTTTTCAGTTGAATAACAAAGCTGGTTTGATAAGTCCTAAATGTTATAAAAATCAGTTTAGACGTCTCGGAGAAATTTTAGTACGGCGTAGTGTGAAAATCTTCTTTATATTTCCTTTTTTTTTTTTTTAATTTCATACTTATTGGTACGTAAAACTAAAGGGTTAGTGATTTACTACTTTTTACGCTGTATTTGCAGGGTGTAGAGTGATACTTTTTTTCTGCTTTAAGCATTTTAAACATTTATAGAGACCCAAGCGCAACAACATTTAGAATATCATTAAAATGACAAGCATTATTACTTTTGTGACAAATTTTAGTGACATTCATTTCTTTATTTCAATTACGAATGCCGAAGTATGTAAATTTAGTGAATTTCAGTGTACCCCAGTGGTGCTTAAGCCTCGGCATAAGCAAAGTTACAATTGTTTACTAGTTTTGTAGTAATCTTATTGTTTTCTTTCACAAATATTGTTACTTATTATTTAGCAAGAGAAAAAAGGAGTTCATTCAGCATTATAAAGATGAATAAAATCTAAAAAAGAAACGAAAGACAATATGAAAAGTACTTCTGCCCGAGAGAGCACACGAGGACTTGGGAGTGAAATTGATTTGAGTGAAGGGGGGGGGNGGGGTTGAGAGTTCTCAGATGCAGAATTTTACATTTTCCCCAGACAGACTCGAGCTGTCACTCTTCTGTCACGAGTAAGAGAAATCCCGTCGGACTGTCGACACCCCAGCGGAAAAAAACCTGCTAAAAAGAAAACAATGTGAAAATATGGAGGACTATTAACTTCCACCATTAATAATAGTCATTATCTTATATATTATCTTATATAATATATATATTATAACTTCTTTAGCTTTTGTAATTAATAAAGTTATAATTTAAATTCACTATAACTGTTAACTAAAACCCATTATGAAGAATGAACTTTTTAATTTTTTCTAAAAGACTTTCAAAACATTTTATCTAGTAAAGAATCGCTTATTTTGGCTGTGCTAATAAAAGAGTTAAATGACTGCTTATGTAGTAACAACCATTTTACATTATGGAATTTTGTTTGTTTATCTGCAAGTTCAGTACATATAACTTATATGTTTTAGCAGCCAATTATATTCACACTGCTCAATCTTAAAGTTTAAAGTCAGCCGTAATCTAATATTGAAAATTTATTATATGCAGGACCCAATAGATGAACTTTTATTGTTTGATGTTTTACTATGTAATGTAAATAGGCAGGATTAGAATATGAGATGAAATTGGACCAATATATAATACTATATATACATGTGTGTGTGTGTAGTAATCAAGAACAAGTGGGAGAGTCTAGTGCACACACAAAAAGAAAAAAAATTACAAGGAGTAAAATTTTCGGGATCTCTCGCCCTTCGTCAGTGAAAAGTGAATGTATATACATATAGTAATAATGTATAAAATAATCAAATTTAAACTGCATATTAAAAACAAGATATAATGCCATTTGTTACATTTAATAAGTAATGCCTCGGAAAAATATAAGATTATGATCTCTAATTTAAATTTAGTTATAAATTGTATTATTTTCCAATATGTTTTTTAAATTTAAGTTTGAACCATATTGCAACAGGCTTTTAAAATTTATTGAAGGTTATTTATTTCTACATATATAGAATGAGGTACTTAGATGAACGTTCACATTCTCTTCACGACAAATAGAACAAAGAGTTCTTGGCAATGTTAAACAATCAAAGACAACTGAAAATTAGATAAAGATGGCGGAGAAAATGTTGAAAGTTCACCTTCCGACTTGGGGGTGGGTTAAAGAGATCCGATACAATCTTGAACCGAAGAGGCAATATACCTTCCTTAAGGCACCTCCGTCGGAATTTCCAATTTAATGCACGCACAAATAGCTGGAATTCTTCAAAATCCACCTCCATTTCTTTCTTACCCAAGAATAAAGTCTTTATATAGATATTTATATGAATTCAATTTCCAACTTGGGTAATTGAAGAAACATTTCTGAAAAAAAGAGCCTGAATAACTTCGTATACCAGTTAAATTATCAATAACTCTAAGTGATATTTATTCCTTTCATAATATTTGTTGATAATAATATTTTCACAAAAGAACCCACCTAAGGCGAATGTACTATTTACATACATTATTCTTGCTATTCTGAATTATGGTTAGGCGGTTTTTACTTTATTTATTTTTTTTTAATTAAATTTAAGCCGACGAGTTAGGCATAGATTCCATCAACTAAGCTAAGGGCAACTATTAAGGGGCCATGAGAGAGGGGTTATCTATAGGTTGACATCCCATTCTAAACATCTATGGCTCAGGGCAAGCCTTTATTAACTGACAAAAGTTTGCCCTGAACGGGATTTTAGCCCGCAGCGCCAGAATTGGAGACCCGAACGGATCCTATGAACTACTCTGCCGCCCCCGTAAAATATTTAAAATCTCTGTGTGTGTGTGTGTGTGTGTGTGTGTGTGTGTGTGTGTGTGTGTGTGTGTGTGTGTGTGTGTGTGTGTGTGTGTGTGTGTGTGTGTGTGTGTGTGTGTGTGTGTGTGTGTGTGTGTGTGTGTGTGTGTGTGTGTGTGTGTGTGTGTGTGTGTGTGTGTGTGTGTGTGTGTGTGTGTGTGTGTGTGTGTGTGTGTGTGTGTGTGTGTGTGTGTGTGTGTGTGTGTGTGTGTGTGTGTGTGTGTGTGTGTGTGTGTGTGTGTGTGTGTGTGTGTGTGTGTGTGTGTGTGTGTGTGTGTGTGTGTGTGTGTGTGTGTGTGTGTGTGTGTGTGTGTGTGTGTGTGTGTGTGTGTGTGTGTGTGTGTGTGTGTGTGTGTGTGTGTGTGTGTGTGTGTGTGTGTGTGTGTGTGTGTGTGTGTGTGTGTGTGTGTGTGTGTGTGTGTGTGTGTGTGTGTGTGTGTGTGTGTGTGTGTGTGTGTGTGTGTGTGTGTGTGTGTGTGTGTGTGTGTGTGTGTGTGTGTGTGTGTGTGTGTGTGTGTGTGTGTGTGTGTGTGTGTGTGTGTGTGTGTGTGTGTGTGTGTGTGTGTGTGTGTGTGTGTGTGTGTGTGTGTGTGTGTGTGTGTGTGTGTGTGTGTGTGTGTGTGTGTGTGTGTGTGTGTGTGTGTGTGTGTGTGTGTGTGTGTGTGTGTGTGTGTGTATGTGTGTGTGTGTGTGTGTGTGTGTGTGTGTGTGTGTGTGTGTGTGTGTGTGTGTGTGTGTGTGTGTGTGTGTGTGTGTGTGTGTGTGTGTGTGTGTGTGTGTGTGTGTGTGTGTGTGTGTGTGTGTGTGTGTGTGTGTGTGTGTGTGTGTGTGTGTGTGTGTGTGTGTGTGTGTGTGTGTGTGTGTGTGTGTGTGTGTGTGTGTGTGTGTGTGTGTGTGTGTGTGTGTGTGTGTGTGTGTGTGTGTGTGTGTGTGTGTGTGTGTGTGTGTGTGTGTGTGTGTGTGTGTGTGTGTGTGTGTGTGTGTGTGTGTGTGTGTGTGTGTGTGTGTGTGTGTGTGTGTGTGTGTGTGTGTGTGTGTGTGTGTGTGTGTGTGTGTGTGTGTGTGTGTGTGTGTGTGTGTGTGTGTGTGTGTGTGTGTGTGTGTGTGTGTGTGTGTGTGTGTGTGTGTGTGTGTGTGTGTGTGTGTGTGTGTGTGTGTGTGTGTGTGTGTGTGTGTGTGTGTGTGTGTGTGTGTGTGTGTGTGTGTGTGTGTGTGTGTGTGTGTGTGTGTGTGTGTGTGTGTGTGTGTGTGTGTGTGTGTGTGTGTGTGTGTGTGTGTGTGTGTGTGTGTGTGTGTGTGTGTGTGTGTGTGTGTGTGTGTGTGTGTGTGTGTGTGTGTGTGTGTGTGTGTGTGTGTGTGTGTGTGTGTGTGTGTGTGTGTGTGTGTGTGTGTGTGTGTGTGTGTGTGTGTGTGTGTGTGTGTGTGTGTGTGTGTGTGTGTGTGTGTGTGTGTGTGTGTGTGTGTGTGTGTGTGTGTGTGTGTGTGTGTGTGTGTGTGTGTGTGTGTGTGTGTGTGTGTGTGTGTGTGTGTGTGTGTGTGTGTGTGTGTGTGTGTGTGTGTGTGTGTGTGTGTGTGTGTGTGTGTGTGTGTGTGTGTGTGTGTGTGTGTGTGTGTGTGTGTGTGTGTGTGTGTGTGTGTGTGTGTGTGTGTGTGTGTGTGTGTGTGTGTGTGTGTGTGTGTGTGTGTGTGTGTGTGTGTGTGTGTGTGTGTGTGTGTGTGTGTGTGTGTGTGTGTGTGTGTGTGTGTGTGTGTGTGTGTGTGTGTGTGTGTGTGTGTGTGTGTGTGTGTGTGTGTGTGTGTGTGTGTGTGTGTGTGTGTGTGTGTGTGTGTGTGTGTGTGTGTGTGTGTGTGTGTGTGTGTGTGTGTGTGTGTGTGTGTGTGTGTGTGTGTGTGTGTGTGTGTGTGTGTGTGTGTGTGTGTGTGTGTGTGTGTGTGTGTGTGTGTGTGTGTGTGTGTGTGTGTGTGTGTGTGTGTGTGTGTGTGTGTGTGTGTGTGTGTGTGTGTGTGTGTGTGTGTGTGTGTGTGTGTGTGTGTGTGTGTGTGTGTGTGTGTGTGTGTGTGTGTGTGTGTGTGTGTGTGTGTGTGTGTGTGTGTGTGTGTGTGTGTGTGTGTGTGTGTGTGTGTGTGTGTGTGTGTGTGTGTGTGTGTGTGTGTGTGTGTGTGTGTGTGTGTGTGTGTGTGTGTGTGTGTGTGTGTGTGTGTGTGTGTGTGTGTGTGTGTGTGTGTGTGTGTGTGTGTGTGTGTGTGTGTGTGTGTGTGTGTGTGTGTGTGTGTGTGTGTGTGTGTGTGTGTGTGTGTGTGTGTGTGTGTGTGTGTGTGTGTGTGTGTGTGTGTGTGTGTGTGTGTGTGTGTGTGTGTGTGTGTGTGTGTGTGTGTGTGTGTGTGTGTGTGTGTGTGTGTGTGTGTGTGTGTGTGTGTGTGTGTGTGTGTGTGTGTGTGTGTGTGTGTGTGTGTGTGTGTGTGTGTGTGTGTGTGTGTGTGTGTGTGTGTGTGTGTGTGTGTGTGTGTGTGTGTGTGTGTGTGTGTGTGTGTGTGTGTGTGTGTGTGTGTGTGTGTGTGTGTGTGTGTGTGTGTGTGTGTGTGTGTGTGTGTGTGTGTGTGTGTGTGTGTGTGTGTGTGTGTGTGTGTGTGTGTGTGTGTGTGTGTGTGTGTGTGTGTGTGTGTGTGTGTGTGTGTGTGTGTGTGTGTGTGTGTGTGTGTGTGTGTGTGTGTGTGTGTGTGTGTGTGTGTGTGTGTGTGTGTGTGTGTGTGTGTGTGTGTGTGTGTGTGTGTGTGTGTGTGTGTGTGTGTGTGTGTGTGTGTGTGTGTGTNCGTGGTATAATAAGTATATTATATTATATATTAATTAGGAAAATGAGAATGAATAAATGCAAAAACTATATATTTTTTAATATGGTTTTATATTTTAAAACAGTACTAAAAGATTCCATATTTAATTGAGAGAAAGGGAGAGTAGTCCTTAGCAGGAACTCCGTAAGCTAAGTAGGTTTCCCGTGTTTAATATGGTTCCATATAAAGAGTATTAATATATAATGTATACTTCTAATTAATTAAAATCCATGAATACGTATTAATCGAAGTTCGTAGACTTCGTAGACTGTAAACCTAGCTGCCTCGGGTCATGGGATGATATTCCAGTGACAATGTATAAGAGGAAAGTCTATCTCTCCTTCTTAAAATCATCATTTTTATATTGCTGTCTCAGGACTCACACTTCATCATCATTTACCCAGTTGCTTAATATTTCCTCTCCCTATTCCAAGCCTTAGTTAATATAAAATTAATTGAAGAGATAAAGCCTTGAATATTTTAAGAAACCATTAATGATTCACCAGTCTTAAGTTATTATCTAGAAAATATTAATTATTCATATTTATAATTATAATTCTAATATATTTTTAAATCCATAGTTTTATGTGTGTTTTATGATTTATAACGATTTTTTTAAAGTTGCGTCCCACAAAATAGAAACCAGAATAAATTAGTACATAAATAATATGATAAATTCTAGTTTTCATTTTGTAGGCGAGACTTTTAAATATTTATAATAAATTTAAACTATTTCTACGTTGAAGAAGCTAAAATGACCTAATGAAAAATGTATGAATATATAATGAAAAATTGTGATCAAATTAAAATGTTTTTATTTAACAGAATGTAATAAATAAACAAAAGTTTAGTAATAACAAATATTTATTTATTTGCATTTTTGTATTCTAGCATCAGAAATTTTTAAAATAAGGAAAGCAAATTCTGCATATACGTATGCAACAAATTCGATGTAATTTGAGTAACGAAAAAGTTTATGCAATGTAATTAGTGTTAAGTGTAATTATTTGTGAATTGTATTCTAAAAAAATATTTCTATTATTGCAGATATTTACAAACGCAACTACAGAAAATATCTTCCACTTTTTCTTCCTCTACAGTCAAGAGCCAGTCTTACAGATCTCACCTTGCACGCTCAGTGTTTATGGGCTAGCTTATCTGACTTGTAAGTTAAAACATAAAAATTTAATGAGAGGGAATAGAATAAAAAATCTATCTGTCCCAGCCAGGATTCGAACCTGGATCTCCTGCTATCTAGGCCGGTGCATTTAATAATGGCCGGTAAATATAAATACTTATAACGTTAAAACATAAAATTCGTTGATTCATATATATTTTATCTTTAATGAAACATGAGAAATCTTCTCATAACAAATCAGTTTACATAGACCCTGGATGACAGATTTTTTAAATTAAAGACTTGTAAACTTATATATATAGAAGNTATATATATATATATATATATATATATATATATATATATATATATATATATATATATATATATATATATATATATATATATATATATATATATATATATATATATATATATATATATATATATATATATATATATATATATATATATATATATATATATATATATATATATATATATATATATATATATATATATATATATATATATATATATATATATATATATATATATATATATATATATATATATATATATATATATATATATATATATATATATATATATATATATATATATATATATATATATATATATATATATATATATATATATATATATATATATATATATATATATATATATATATATATATATATATATATATATATATATATATATATATATATATATATATATATATATATATATATATATATATATATATATATATATATATATATATATATATATATATATATATATATATATATATATATATATATATATATATATATATATATATATATATATATATATATATATATATATATATATATATATATATATATATATATATATATATATATATATATATATATATATATATATATATATATATATATATATATATATATATATATATATATATATATATATATATATATATATATATATATATATATATATATATATATATATATATATATATATATATATATATATATATATATATATATATATATATATATATATATATATATATATATATATATATATATATATATATATATATATATATATATATATATATATATATATATATATATATATATATATATATATATATATATATATATATATATATATATATATATATATATATATATATATATATATATATATATATATATATATATATATATATATATATATATATATATATATATATATATATATATATATATATATATATATATATATATATATATATATATATATATATATATATATATATATATATATATATATATATATATATATATATATATATATATATATATATATATATATATATATATATATATATATATATATATATATATATATATATATATATATATATATATATATATATATATATATATATATATATATATATATATATATATATATATATATATATATATATATATATATATATATATATATATATATATATATATATATATATATATATATATATATATATATATATATATATATATATATATATATATATATATATATATATATAACTTATATATAAGCATATATAAAATAAGAGCAAACATTTCCGCTCTCCAGATAAGAGTTATAAGTTAGAAACAGGCAAAGAGAATGAGAAGAATAGAGATAGGAGCAAATTGGACATTGTCCTGATTGGAAAGAAATAAAAAATGTAAGAAATAGTTAGTGGTGGAGAGCTCTTAGTTGATTTACTCAGAGCGGTTGAGAGCGCTGTCTAGCAGAGAGAGCACTAGGTAAAGGTAAAAGGAGTTGATTGATGAAAAAGTTGGAGGGGGATAGGGGCTTGTTAGCCAGAGAAAGCCAAGAGTTGAGACGGGAACCTCTCCCAGACTCCTGCAATTGTATTCAGGCTTGTTACAGGGGTCTGTTTGTCTTTCCCAGGAGCTGGCGTCTTCTCGCCCCCGACATCAGAGGGAGCCTCACACACGGGCTCCACTCGGCTCGTGGGAGCCACGTAGAGGAGTGCACCCGCCCTCTGGCGATATACATAGGACTCGGGGGACTAGTCATTCCTTAAAATAGGACTTTTACACTTACAACGCTTCATACTAAGCTTAGGCAAAGACTGGTGATCTGTCCTAACCATTCTGGTTAATCTTTTAATACCATTATGACTTCTTCTGAATGGATGAGGGGAGAGAGCTCTCATCCTCAATTCACCCCTGAAGAGGCATCACATGATGAGCAAAAAATAACATTACGATTTGGTCGGATCCGCAGGAAGTGTTTAAGAATATTTCTAGAGAATGTGAGAACGTCTGCAAGTACTATTATATTGTTCACGTAGGCTTCGACGGTCGTCAGATGTATTTACAGCTTCTTTTTCCGGGTTGGACCGTGTCAAATTGTTAAGCCCTGAAGAAGCCATCACATGATGTGCGAAAGCTCGGCAAATAACAACAATTTGACACGGTCCAACCCGGAAGAAGAAACGGTAAATACCATTATATTTTCAAATTCTCTAAAAGAAAATATAAAAATAAATATCTTAGAAAATCAAATATGGTTTGTTATAAAGAAAGAAATTTGGCAAAACGCTGACAGATCAAATCTAAATTATATTGTTCCGGCCCCAGCCACTAGCAGGGAAATACTCAGTAAGTTATTAGAGATATGTAACATCTAAAACAGAATTTTACAGGTACATTAGATCCCTTGATTGATTGTCTCATATATCTCATATTTACATTTATATTTAAAGTATTTTTTGAACTCCCGATGACATGCGACCCTATTCTTGAAGTTTACATTTCTTACTATCATTAGAAAAACAATAGAAAACCGCACTGTGCACTGCAGGAGATGTTTACTAAGAATAATCGGCCGAAAAATCCCAAAAAGACAATAAAAGTAAATGTCGCTGAGGATGCTTCAGGCCTGTTTCCTCAGCGTTCTCTACAGGTCCATATTTAGAAGTACGTTGGAGGCCTTGGTTTAAGTGAAATACATATATTTATATAGTTACTTCTCAGTATAAACAAGGAATACTGCACTCATTTACTATTATTCAACTACTAATTCACTGCTATATTGTTAATTATACTGGATTATATTATTCATAACTTATAATATTGCAGTGGCAAATAAGAAAACATATTTTACATTAACGAAATCTGTATACATTACATATTTACAAACGCTCTGTATATACTAAAGCTTACGCGCATGCACACACTCACACAGACACAAAAACACACTTTTGCAAAATATAAAATAATAATGTGTGCTTCATAATAAACCGAATTATTTATTCAGTTTGGACATTTCTGCAAGCAGTGCATTAGGATATTTTTCTATCGACATTGATGAGACTTTAGATAAATATTGAAGTGTAACTGACCCCTTTTCTAAGAAAAGCTTCTCAGGCCACCCAGACCTGTCTAGAACATTCTACACAGTTACAAAAGCGACTCGCCAGCAGCCTTCGTGTCCGAATCCGTGTCAGATCGCGTGTCACAGAGCATTGGCCTGCCTTCTCATGGCCCTTGAAGTGACTAGAGAGTGCAGTAAAATAGTCACATTTAAACTAGTTTTACCTATTTGTTAATAACCCATTAGTAATATATATTTTTTATTTAGTTAGTCCTTAGCAGGAACTCCGTAAGCTAAGTAGGTTTCCCGTGTTTAATATGGTTCCATATAAAGAGTATTAATATATAATGTATACTTCTAATTAATTAAAATCCATGAATACGTATTAATCGAAGTTCGTAGACTGTAAACCTAGCTGCCTTAGGTCATGGAATGATATTCCAGTGACAATGTATAAGAGGAAAGTCTATCTCTCCTTCTTAAAATCATCATTTTTATATTGCTGTCTCAGGACTCACACTTCATCATCATTTACCCAGTTGCTTAATATTTCCTCTCCCTATTCCAAGCCTTAGTTAATATAAACTCAATAATTGTTTGAAATTTTCGTGGGATAAAATACCACAACTAAATTAAATATTTATAAAGAAAAAATTAAGACAATAAAAGTAAATGTCGCTGAGGATGCTTCAGGCCTGTTTCCTCAGCGTTCTCTACAGGTCCATATTTAGAAGTACGTTGGAGGCCTTGGTTTAAGTGAAATACATATATTTATATAGTTACTTCTCAGTATAAACAAGGAATACTGCACTCATTTACTATTATTCAACTACTAATTCACTGCTATATTGTTAATTATACTGGATTATATTATTCATAACTTATAATATTGCAGTGGCAAATAAGAAAACATATTTTACATTAACGAAATCTGTATACATTACATATTTACAAACGCTCTGTATATACTAAAGCTTACGCGCATGCACACACTCACACAGACACAAAAACACACTTTTGCAAAATATAAAATAATAATGTGTGCTTCATAATAAACCGAATTATTTATTCAGTTTGGACATTTCTGCAAGCAGTGCATTAGGATATTTTTCTATCGACATTGATGAGACTTTAGATAAATATTGAAGTGTAACTGACCCCTTTTCTAAGAAAAGCTTCTCAGGCCACCCAGACCTGTCTAGAACATTCTACACAGTTACAAAAGCGACTCGCCAGCAGCCTTCGTGTCCGAATCCGTGTCAGATCGCGTGTCACAGAGCATTGGCCTGCCTTCTCATGGCCCTTGAAGTGACTAGAGAGTGCAGTAAAATAGTCACATTTAAACTAGTTTTACATATTTGTTATAACCCATTAGTAATATATATTTTTTATTTAGTTATTTATTAGTTAGTAAGGTCAGTAAATTTAATTGTTATCTGTTATTAGAAGGCGTGTTAATTTGTTGTGCTAAATTAATTTCAACTTAATCCTGTATTTAATTATTCAGATATAGTTTTTTAGCCCATTACAAAAATGTTTTTTTCAGTATACAT
Source organism: Oncopeltus fasciatus (assembly GCA_000696205.2). Lineage (NCBI taxonomy): Eukaryota > Metazoa > Arthropoda > Insecta > Hemiptera > Lygaeidae > Oncopeltus > Oncopeltus fasciatus. The sequence continues at coordinate 129,359 of KZ807756.1, read as the reverse complement.
TCTTTATTTACACTCTCTGACAGTTTATTTTATTTCTCCTATTAATGAATTGAAATATTAATAGAATTTTGTGTCTGTTATTTATTTATATTTTACCATTTTATTAAAATATGTACATATTTTCTTTATTTGTATAAACTTGTATATTAAATATTATTATCAATACTGTTATTATCAACCAAAGGTATAAAAACTTAATTCAGTATCAGGGCTTTGTATTGCAAAAGAACTTCCTGAATTCAATTTTTGCTCAAGTCGGATAAGTTTGAAGAGCATATAGTTAACGCAGAATACATCGGATGGTAAGCGAGCGTATAGAGAGAACAAAGAGGATAATATTCAATTTCTACCTCCTCGTGAGTATTGTGGCTGAAAGTTATATAAAATAATAGCTGAAAGTTTTCTAACGCTTTTGATCTATTACATTTTCAGTACAATACAAAATCATGAAGAAATGAGGTATTTCAGAATATACTATAAACTTTCAAGAAGATCTACCTCCAAGAGTACAGACATCTTCCACTATTTGCTTTCCGCACTATATAAGGTCATATTTGTCATTTACTCCCATCTACATCCCGCTTAATGAAACAAGGCAAATATGTTTTACAACATAACTATAACAATCCATAAGTATAACAGGTATAACTATAACTATATTATATTTTACTCTCTTTGTACAAATTTTCTTTACTCCCTCACCTATACAATGATTATATATATATATATATATATATATATATATATATATATATAGTATATATTCACTTCTCACTCTCGAAGGGCGAAAGACCCTTATATATACATATACATAGTTCAAATAGCAAACTGAGGATAGTTTTGAGTAGAATATTTAGAGAAATATTTTTGGTTCAGTTTATAGATGCTGGATTTCAAAAGGAAATTTTAATACAACTTTAATCAGAGATGGAATTCGAATAGGTTTTTAACCGACGGCTAAAAATCCTCAAATAATAAGAACAAATAAAATAAGCGTAAACAATAACATAATTTTAACATAAATAAAGATTAAAGAAATTATTAAAATTGATTACTTTGAAAAGCCTAGTTCGCCCTTTTTATGTGTAATCCCACCACTTAAAACAGGCGTTTTACTTATATTTCACCCTCCTTTTTTCCCTTTATATAATTTTTTACCTATATAATGAATTAAAACTAGAAGAATGTATAATAAGCTAATAANTAGTATAACTGGAAAGTACACCGGCCCGGATAGCAGGAGATCCAGGTTCGATTCCTGGCTGGGACAGATAGTTTTTTATTTTCTGTTCCCTCTCAATAATTGTTTGAAATTTTCGTGGGATAAAAATATCTAGCATCTTCTATTCTTCTATGAAGTGTTCTGTATATTTGATCAGTTGATTTGAGTTAAAAAGAAAAAAATTGTTGGACCATTAAGAATGGGGTACGATGAATTTGTACTATAAAATGTAAACTTCACGAATTTAAATACGTATAAACTATTTAGTAATGATACCCATCGTTGTAACCAGTGGGGAAAGGTGTGAAAAGGAATGAACCATCAGGGTAGAGGGGATCAGGAGGCGATAAGAAAACGATAGGAAGTGCACGTAGCTGAAGTCCCAGAAGGACGTACGCGTGCCCCGGAATAGCAAGCACGCCTCCTGTCAGTGGTAAATGGGACGTCCAGCCCCACGGGTCCGGATTTGCCAGGGTATCCCCATCTCTTCCTGGCCGGCTCAGGAGGCCCTACGATTTGCCCTGTTCCGCTCGCTATCCCAATATGTCACCGCCATCTAACCACACTCACCCCATCCAATATCTCCACTTCCTTTTCTCCCCAGTTTTTCCATAGAGTAGGGGTAGAAATGAGGTAAAACTGCCTAAATTTGCCTATAATAAAATTGATAGAAAGTATATAAAATTAGATTCTAGACTGATTTCGGCAAGTAGACACACTGGAGTGCCGCCTACATCCTAAGTGTTTGTCGCTTTTTTGAAACAGCTACATTTTCCCGAGTATTATTCTTATTAATTGTAATTATCTATTTTTAACTTGTTTTGCGTCTAACTTAAAACCAAATTGAGCTGTGAAAGTGTAATATCAATCTCATTTATTGTGGTTGGTCTCAAAAAGGTCTGATTGGAATTATAGATTGTTTGAACAAGTTCTAATTTGTTTTGGAATTTATATAGCAGAAAGTCTGCCATTAAAGGGAAGTATTTTTCTCCTTTACCTTTCGCATAAAATGTAATATGTTGGGCACAGTAAAAAAAAAATGTTGTTGACTTGAAAATATTTTTTCTGGCTCACACTCACTCTACATGACAATCTACGATATTTCCCATCAATATGGATTTTTCATAGATAAATTGAATATTTAGGGGTGCCAGGTAGCTCATGAGATCCATTCTGATCTCTCAATCCTGGATCTGCGGGTTCAAACCCCGCCCTTTACCTATAAATAAAAGCTTGTCCTGAGCCATGGGTTTTTAAAATGGTGTGGCAACCCACAGCCTTTTATACGTTTTATATTTATGAATATAACATTTTCAGATAGCTCTTATCTTTACCACCCTAAGTGGTTAAAAAAGATGTTATATAAATCATATAACACCTGGATTTTAAAAAATATCTCTTTTACAACTCTCATTCTCTTTTCAGCCCTGAAGAAGCCATCACATGATGTGAGAAAGCTCGGCAAATAACACCAATTTGACACGGTCTAACCCGGAAGAAGAAACGGTAAATACTTCTGACGACCGTCGAAGCCTATGTGAAAATATAGAAAATTATTCTAAATGGAGTTATTAAAGAAAATATTTAATTATTTTTCTAATCAATGAATTAGATCAATAAAATTAAATTTAAAAAAACTACAAATTTTATAGGGACGGACAGTTCTATATTTGCGGAGAAAAATTAACTTTTTTTGGAAAATAAGATTCATCCCATTTTTCGGAATTAAAGTTAGGGCAAAGGAGAATGTGGACCTTCTGGGATTTCCCGTAGAATCCCTGCAAAATTCCGACCTTGACACCCCGCAGCACAATGTCCAAGTAACCTCACCACCGAGCCAGATCGCAGTTGGTGTGTAGCAGACCTTTGTCTGGGCGGAAGGGCCATTGCTGAGGATCAAAACTTACAAGTTAACGTCCCTCTTAATTATGTACGCAAGGTCTACTTAGTGCCTGCTTACAGGGCGGGGCTCACACTCGAATGCCAAATTCTAACTCCATTTACATAACAAGATTAGGGGGCTTCTCGCAACAGCCTTATCCTTTCTCACTGTCACTTATATTTCTCTTAAAATGAATGATTCAAAAGAGTGTTATTCTACATATGTTTATGTGTAAAAATTGTAAATAAAACATTCAAAAAATAATTATATGAAATAATTGGTCTAATAGTCCTTTTTTAGCTCCTTTCAAAAGCATGTCTTATTAATTATCAAATTTTACTCTTTTAACTGTATTTTTTTCATTGTTATCAATCGATTATCATTAAATTTTAAGTAAAATTAAATGTTTTAAATAAGTGTTTTAAATATTGCTAAGCTCTGAAAAATTTGTCTGACTATAACCTTTTCCTCATTTGAGATCAACAAAAAATTTAATTAATTCTTTCAATAAATTGCAATAAAAATAATAAATACTAATTCTATTGTCCATATTTTAAAAACAAAAAGCTTGTTCAATACAAAAAAAAAAACATGTAAAAATTCGTGTACTTTCAAAAATGTGTTCAAACGCGATGAAATATTTGATGTCATTAGCTAGCAGTAGGTTATAGGCGGCGAATAAATGGTTTTCCCTAAAATGTTCATAAAATTTCTAAACAAATTATTACAGAACATATTTTCTTACTTTAAGCTTTTATATTTTCATAGATTGCAGTTTTCAATGGTTGGTTAATTAAAAAATATATATATTCTTTAAATCTTTCACAATCTAATAAAGTCTAAAAAATTTAAAACACTATTCTGAATAAAATTGTTAAATGGGCCCGATTTCAATAATTATAAGCTGGTATCATAACCTGCCTTTAGAAAACACGTTTTAGGAAATCATCAGTTTCTGGTAGTTAAATATTATTTTAAACTTTAAATAAATTATTAATGAATACTATAATTAATACCATTGCCACTATATAGAAAGCGCTCGCTTTAAAAAAATTCATAAAGTCTATTGCTCTATAAATAAGTTCATTCATAAGTTTCACAGAGACGCAAGAAATATTTTTCCCTCCAGTTTATGCTAAACAATATGATTAAATTTGAGATTATGCAATGAATTCGGCAAACCAATTAAATTTATCTTTGTCTAATCTAATTTACATAAATATTAAATTATATTCTATCGAACGCCTAAATCTAATTACAGGTATTATAATCTCACCTGTTTTAGAGATCCGATTTTGACATTTTTTTTTAAATGTCCTGCCATGATATAAATGTAAATAGTTAAGAGAAAACAGTTTTAAAAGAAAGAAGAAAAAAAGACAAACTCGTTTTCGCGGAAAAAGCAGAAATAGACTAATATCAGCATAATAAATAAATTAATATCGGGGACAACAGAATTTCAGATTTGATTCCATCTAAAAATAAACCATATCTATGGTATTTTATCTGTACCTGTGATGAGATAATCAACCAGCCCTAACTTTTCTCCCTAAAAAGAGTAAAACAACATTGATAAGACCATTCATTATATTTCAAGCAAGATTTTTACCTGACCTACTCCTTGACAGAATCGCCACTATCAATATGCTCATACTCGATAAGGTTGTCTAACTCTTTACACCAACTTTTTTTTCCTTTTTTTTTAAAGGCGCTCAACAGCTATGTTATCAGCGCCTGGGAAGTGTTTTATTAATATTTATTGCTGTAAGTCATGTGATAAGTTATAAGCTATATTTTATTATAATATCTACTGTTTAACTCTTTCCCGTCTTCTGAAAAAAAATAAATAAATAAAGAAACATTTACAAAGCTACTCCCTCAGATTCGTGTGTCCTTATTATAGTTTCATGATCACTTGTAAAATTCTAGTTGGAGATTCGAAGGAAGAAATATAGGATTAATAGTTGGAGCGGAATCAAGCGGGCTAGATCTCCAAGTTGGGGCAGATGTTGCGGGCGTCCGGAACAGTGGGCCTCAAAATGGAACAGCAAAGTGGGAACTAGAGGAACAAGTAAGATTAGTTCTGATTAACTTATGTGCCATGTGCCTAGCTGGAGTTCGGCTAAGATTTCTAACTCCCAAGGCGTGCTAAACAAAGCCTTCAATACTAAGCCACCAACTTCTCATTACGGATGTCACTAAAAATCAGTAAGTACTGGACGAGTGTTAAAATCTGTTTTAAAAAAATGGCCAACTCCACGAAAAGTCTCATACCTACGATCTAGAAAATTACTAGCTAATATAAACAATTAATGAGAGGGAATAGAATAAAAAATCTATCTGTCCCAGCCAGGAATCGAAACTGGATCTACTGCTATCTGGGCCGGTGCATTTAGCCCGAATAGCAGGAGATCCAGGTTCGATACCTGGCTGGGACAGATAGATTTTTTTATTCTATTCCCTCTCATTAATTGTTTAAAATTTGCGTGGGAAAAAAAACCACAACCAAATAAAATATTTACTAGCTAATATATTGTAAAATTATGTTTAATAAAATGTAATGAAACATATATGAAATTTGTGCCAAATACTCATTCGCTATCAACTGAATCATATAATATAATGTTTATATAACTCTACCCCCCCCCTTCTCCCAACTACAAATACTCTATTTCAGATATTAGAAAACTCAACCATTAAAATAATTTTTTTTTTATATATATATAGAGATATGCCAACCTAATCCTATTTTATTTATACATTCCTCATTATTATACTTTACATTTAAATGTTATTGAAAGCAATGGAAAACAATACTAGACAGTAATAGAAATTCTCTTCAATCCTAACTGACGAAGGGCGAGAAATCCTCTAAAACTTTGCTCTTTGTAATTTTTTTGTTATTGTGTGTTCACTGCACTCTCTATCCCACCTGTTCTTGATTACTATATCTCGCACCCGTGAATGTTTCATTTTCTATATATATATAAAGCACAAAATATGGTCCAGAAAAAACATAAATAATCATTTCCATAGAACTAACACTCATTAAATATAGGCCTAATTCTTTTCCAGAAAAGATGAAGACAATACTGTTATGGTTATATTGTTCCATAATGTACGGAGATTCATATTATAACAACCATAGGGGCTGAGAGCAGTATGGTCGGGGGTGAGTGGCGCTTGAAGTTGCGGGGGGGAGGAGAGGCTATGGGAAGGCGAGTGATGGTGTTCCCCGCGCTCAAGTGGCCGAGGTTACTGTAGCCTGAGCACACAGCAAACACCCTGTTTCCAGGGAGGTACACACAACCCTGCCCGGGGCCTTTCCTTGTAAGTCTGCTCCGTGTCTTCTCGTGACGTCAAAGAGTACTCCCGGCGACTGTCTCTGACGCCAGGGCGACTAACTTAACGCAGTCTACTAATCAGAAGCATGCTATCAGCCTAGTTCTTATGTACAGTTAAGTTAATACTTATAAGTATTGGGAAGCTGAAAGTTTTAAATATTAAATGGCCCAGATAATGATATTTTAGTTAATTTCCTCCGGGGAAATTGAACTATTTACATTGGTATTGGTAAATATTTTCAATTCTTTCTTATTTATTTTAAAAAATATAAAGAAGCTAAATATGGCTTTAAATAAAATTAATTTTTTTTTTTTTTAATATTATGTTCATTTGCGCGAAACGCATATATATATGATTTTGTGTCTTTTAACATTACACAGGTCATAATTGTATTCATTTCTAATTTATTTATTGATTTTTCTTATTGAGCGAAATCAAACCAATAGGAATGGGGATTTCCTGAGATGTCAAGTTTGAATGCAAAAACATTTTCCCACAGTGTTGAGAATGGTATTTAGTTCAACGTAGTGAGACAATTAAATTGAAATACAAATTCGTTTATTGATAAATATTATTGGAGTTACTTAACGAAATTAAATATTAGGAGTATGGATTAACTTGAACCATGGATTTTTTCTGTTATTAAGCCAATTTTAAATCGGTTCCTTTTCTTTGTTGGCTTTTCTTAAATTTGTCACCCTTAAATGTAATATAAAAGGCTTAGTTTGATATTGAAATAATTCGGACAATTACGAAGGGAGAGAGATTATCTGAAATATCAATTGCAAGTAAAAAGTATAATAAGTGTGAGATTGTATTCATGCTTTAAAGTGAAAAAGTTATTTGTGCGTCTGTATTTGACGCATGGAATACATAAACTGTAAACAGTGTGAAACTAATGTCAAGTTGAAAATGTCATAAATACCAGTAAATTTTCAGGCTAACTTCATTATTTGAATTATAACATAAAATTTGTTTACTACATAACTATGATTGTAAGAAAAACATACATATCTTTAGAATACTGGTATAATTGAAAACTCTTATCACACTGAACCTAAAATTAAGTGTTCCGATAATATTCTAATAAGACCAGTATTAAGATGAAAATATTTACTCAGAATCCTCTAAGTTGTGAACTGATGGAGGAGGTCGCAGTTAGTATAAAGTCCAAAGTTTCTAGAACCACGGAATACATAAGATACATCTAGGAATTCAACGCCTGTACTTAGTTTAGGATTCACTGAATATATTCAACGCTTGTCTTTAGTTTTCCCACTAGTGGCAGTGAAACAGTGACTTCATGACTTTCCTTCAGTGTAGTAGCGGTATCGAATTAATATAAAGAATATAATCAGAATTAATATAAAGAAATTTAATCCAGAATTGTTTGTTTTACATCAATTAATGTAAACAATTCCATTGCTTATGTGGTACCCAGTTTTAGGATCGGGATGGGAGGATAGGAAAGCTTTGTCGCCTGCAAATAGAGCTAAGAGGGTATTTGGATGCTACCCATGTCAGCAGTGTAGAGAATAAATAGGATAGGCCCAAGCACACTTGAGAGCACCTTGAGAAACTCCCGCTTCCACTTGGTAGAAATCGGAGTAATCTAATCTAATCTTGCCGAACCCTAATGAAACGGTTGGATAAGTGTTACTAGGAAGTATGGATTTCAGTTTAAACAGAAGACCACTGTGCCAGACTCTATCAAATGCTTGGGAAACATCCAAAAAAGCTCATGGGCAGTACTTTTTGCGCCCAAGCAAAAAGGAAATGTAGTCTACGACGCAAAAAAAACTTGCTGGACAGTAGAATGCTTACTTGTGAAACCTAACTGTCATCATTCGTTTTAACAGTATGTTTTCAAAAACTTTTGAAAGTTTAGGAAAGAGACTTATAGGACGATATGATGAAGGGTTGTGTATTTGTTGATTTTCCAGGTTTGGGAAATAGTATTATATCGGAATATTTCCTGAGGAGAGGGAAGTGGTTAGTTCTGAATATTCAATTATAAATGTAGGTCAAGAATACAATTCCCTTCTTGAGATGATTGCGGAGAATTTGGCCGGTGATTAAATCACATCCGGGTGATTTGCGCTAAGCAGATGAGAGATTATATACTTGACCTCGGAATGTGTTACTGCCTTCAGTGGCAAGGACATAGGTAATGACATTTCCAGAAACTTCGCGGCATTGGACAGATCTAAGGGATCCGAGTGAGAAGTAAATGTTTGCTTGAGTTGCTGGGCAAATATTTCGGCCTTGTCTTTGTCAGAAGAGGCCCGGGAACCATCTCCTCGACATAAGGGAGTGGAAGTTTCATGGCTCTTAAGGATTCAGCGAGTAGCAATCCAAAGGGATTTGTCTCCTACTGAGAGGGCAGACAGATAGGCATTAAAGGCCTCACTTCGTTAAACGTCTAATTTTTGTTTTACGCGTCTGGAAAGATGATTAAAGTCTTTGCGGTCTGAGGGGTGTCTATATTTTGGGAACAATGCTCTTGAGCAGCGTGTCGCAATGATAAGCTTTTTAAACGAATCTGGGAGTGGTTTTTGGGACTCAGGAGAGTATTTGGTAAATTTTGGTTTGAGGTTAGCCATGTACATGCATTGCTGAACATTTGTGGTAATCATTTAATTCATCTGAGGTTCTCAGAAAATTCCGAGGTCAAGTGACTGTACTATGAGAGTTCTAAACAAGACCGAGTCGACTGGGCCAGAAGATAATTCGAAATTTCAATAATAATAATAAATACACCATACAAATAGTAGAATGAGATGTATTTGTAAATGAATCACGCAGAATGTGCAACATAAATTATTATTCAATACAAAAATTAATAAATAGTGAAAACTTGAGCAAAGATATTTTATTAACACCTCAAGAAAATTGTTCTATTTACATAATTAATTATAAAATTTCCCTTCATAATTTTTTTAATTTCTATTTGGTGACATCCACTCCACTGCCATGGGGTATCGTCTGCAGAAGTAGGTTAAAATAAAGTAACAAAAAATTCAGGTCGGGCATGGGAGATAAAGCGCATCTCACGTATCTATTCAAACTGGTCCTGTGGCCGATTTATTTTGTACCAATGGATCGGGAATATATATAAGATTATAAATATATTTGCAAGTATAGTCAAAAACATTCCTAATCAGAATACTAAACAGCATTTCATTTATTACTTTTTAGTTTCTATCTAGAGAAGCTTAACAATATATATTTATATCACAAAAACACACGAAAAAAAAATTAATGAATAAATTTAAATATTTCTACGGAAAAAATAATAATTGTAACGTTTCTGAGGGCATTGACTGTTGTGAAATTTAGTTGAGCTATTGCTTTTTCTTATTAGGGTCGCCTGGAATATTTCAGAAAGCCTAAGTTGGTAGGTACTAACATATCAAAAGGTGCAAAGTATATGAATTTATTCAAGGAGAAATTCTAGTATCGGTGTTGGCAAGGAATTGTTTATGTGAATTATGAATTGTAACGCCGGCATTCAGACTCATAATGAGGAACTGAAAGAGGTCCTTGATGACAAAGATTATGATTGACAAAAATAGTTGGTCGTATTTACTTACGCAACAATCTAAATATTCTACCGCACTTACAATGCACAAAATCCTTTGTGTGCTTAAGATCCTCCCAATGGACTTCACTTTCACTAACCATACATACATCATATTTCGTCCCCCACTCTCTGTGTTCCTTCAGATAACTACAGTGTCCATCAATACATCTACTTCTCCAATTAACCTGTCTGCAATTTGCAGTCGTCTGCTGTCCTCCCACATATCCAAATATCTCAACTCACTTTTGATGTACCACAAAGACCCCACATGTCACACATTGTCTACAACATAACTAAAATTAGATTTTTTAATTTCTAAAAAATATTTCTCTATGAAAAAATTAAATGAATAGAAAAAACTAGATAATAAAGCATGTTTAATTTGCCTGTATTTATAATTTTTTCATAATCTATTTCGAAACTCGTAAAAAATATAAATGTACTAAAGGTCTGGGAAAAACTAAACATTTGTAAAGTAGAATATATTTTTAAAAAATATATATAAGAACAAATAATTAGAGCTCTTAATTAGGATGTAGGAGTTTTTGTTTTTGTTTCTTTTTCTAAACTGTAAAATAAAAAGATAAATAAAGATCTCAAGATTGATACCCTAAACAATTATTATACGATAATAGTAGTATGTTGGAAGATGTTCGCTCTTTTATAGGAAAAAGTTCAAGACTGGAGAAATATTAGTGACGTAAGAATCTGAAATTGCGCAACAGGATGAGTAGAATGTGTTCTACGCTGGACTCGCCAGCAATTAAATCACTTTCGATAAGCCCACGGTATTTTCGACTTCCCAGGAAACTTAGGTACTTTTAATGTACTACTGAAGGGGAGGGGGGAGGGGTTGTAAATACCTCTATTTGCATATAAAACAGCCTTCGGCTTCCAGAGAACGAATTTAAACTGCCCTTATAGCTCGCAATAAAAGCGAATGCCCCTTCCTCTTTTCACAAGATTAGATAAAAGTTATTTACTGTGAATTAGCTATTAACAGTTCCGAATAATAGCAGTTATTCATTATGTTCCTAAATAAATTATAAATTTAGAACGAAACTGTGCTTAATAAAATGCAATTTGTTCATTAGTTGGCGCGTAAACTACTGTCCATGTCGTTCATTTCAGTCTTAAGACTCCTTTTAGCGAAATTTGAAGAAATTAAGTTAATGCGATTTTCTCTTTACATATTCTAAATTTAAAAAAATTATTTTTTTCTCTGGACCTACCTACTAAGTACTGAATTGATAGTCACAAGAATATATGTGTGTGTGTGTGTGTGTGTGTGTGTGTGTGTGCGTGCGTGCGCGCGTGCGTGCGTGCGCGCGTGCGTGCGTGCGTCCGTGTGCGTACGTGCGTCCGTGTGCGTACGTGAGTAAGTGTGTGTGTGTGTGTGTGTAGGCCACAGTTTTTAGATTGTTTTTTTTTTTTGTGAAATTTAACATGTTATCATGGAATGGCATAAGTGCTAAACAAAAGGGAAAGTTTATCAGCTAAATTGAATTAGGATTAAAAGGAGTGTGGGAGATAATCTGTAAAGTAAAAACCTTTCTTCTTTATAGCTGTCGTAATATTTCACATTATTAGTTCAGGGGGTTTACCTGTTTACGTTAAGTTTTACATCCTAGTGACGTTATATATGAGTTTTTTTTTTCTTTTTGTGATTTTTTTTTCTTTTAATATAATTAAGGACATCACTTTTAAAAATAAATAAATAAATAAAAATAAATTGAGAAATTGATTTTGTAGAAGGGCGGAATCTGATCAATAGGAGTGGGATATGACACGAAATGTCGAGTGTGAGTATACAAAACATTTTCGCTGAAATGGGCAGAAGGATAATTTTAGTACAGTGAAATTGAATACAGATTAGTTTTTTTTTATGGGGGATATATTGCATAAGCATGAAGGATTACGTGAAATTAAAGGAGAACGATGCACGGACTTACTGACAAACTGAATCGCACATTATAAACAATATATAGAAAATTTACCGTTTCTTCTTCCGGGTTGGACCGTGTCAAATTGGTGTTATTTGCCGAGCTTTCGCACATCATGTGATGGCTTCTTCAGGGCTGAAAAGAGAATGAGAGTTGTAAAAGAGAGTATTTATGTATATATAAATCATATAACACCTGGATTTTAAAAAATATCTCTTTTACAACTCTCATTCTCTTTTCAGCCCTGAAGAAGCCATCACATGATGTGAGAAAGCTCGGCAAATAACACCAATTTGACACGGTCTAACCCGGAAGAAGAAACGGTAAATACTTCTGACGACCGTCGAAGCCTATGTGAAAATATAGAAAATTATTCTAAATGGAGTTATTAAAGAAAATATTTAATTATTTTTCTAATCAATGAATTAGATCAATAAAATTAAATTTAAAAAAACTACAAATTTTATAGGGACGGACAGTTCTATATTTGCGGAGAAAAATTAACTTTTTTTGGAAAATAAGATTCATCCCATTTTTCGGAATTAAAGTTAGGGCAAAGGAGAATGTGGACCTTCTGGGATTTCCCGTAGAATCCCTGCAAAATTCCGACCTTGACACCCCGCAGCACAATGTCCAAGTAACCTCACCACCGAGCCAGATCGCAGTTGGTGTGTAGCAGACCTTTGTCTGGGCGGAAGGGCCATTGCTGAGGATCAAAACTTACAAGTTAACGTCCCTCTTAATTATGTACGCAAGGTCTACTTAGTGCCTGCTTACAGGGCGGGGCTCACACTCGAATGCCAAATTCTAACTCCATTTACATAACAAGATTAGGGGGCTTCTCGCAACAGCCTTATCCTTTCTCACTGTCACTTATATTTCTCTTAAAATGAATGATTCAAAAGAGTGTTATTCTACATATGTTTATGTGTAAAAATTGTAAATAAAACATTCAAAAAATAATTATATGAAATAATTGGTCTAATAGTCCTTTTTTAGCTCCTTTCAAAAGCATGTCTTATTAATTATCAAATTTTACTCTTTTAACTGTATTTTTTTCATTGTTATCAATCGATTATCATTAAATTTTAAGTAAAATTAAATGTTTTAAATAAGTGTTTTAAATATTGCTAAGCTCTGAAAAATTTGTCTGACTATAACCTTTTCCTCATTTGAGATCAACAAAAAATTTAATTAATTCTTTCAATAAATTGCAATAAAAATAATAAATACTAATTCTATTGTCCATATTTTAAAAACAAAAAGCTTGTTCAATACAAAAAAAAAAACATGTAAAAATTCGTGTACTTTCAAAAATGTGTTCAAACGCGATGAAATATTTGATGTCATTAGCTAGCAGTAGGTTATAGGCGGCGAATAAATGGTTTTCCCTAAAATGTTCATAAAATTTCTAAACAAATTATTACAGAACATATTTTCTTACTTTAAGCTTTTATATTTTCATAGATTGCAGTTTTCAATGGTTGGTTAATTAAAAAATATATATATTCTTTAAATCTTTCACAATCTAATAAAGTCTAAAAAATTTAAAACACTATTCTGAATAAAATTGTTAAATGGGCCCGATTTCAATAATTATAAGCTGGTATCATAACCTGCCTTTAGAAAACACGTTTTAGGAAATCATCAGTTTCTGGTAGTTAAATATTATTTTAAACTTTAAATAAATTATTAATGAATACTATAATTAATACCATTGCCACTATATAGAAAGCGCTCGCTTTAAAAAAATTCATAAAGTCTATTGCTCTATAAATAAGTTCATTCATAAGTTTCACAGAGACGCAAGAAATATTTTTCCCTCCAGTTTATGCTAAACAATATGATTAAATTTGAGATTATGCAATGAATTCGGCAAACCAATTAAATTTATCTTTGTCTAATCTAATTTACATAAATATTAAATTATATTCTATCGAACGCCTAAATCTAATTACAGGTATTATAATCTCACCTGTTTTAGAGATCCGATTTTGACATTTTTTTTTAAATGTCCTGCCATGATATAAATGTAAATAGTTAAGAGAAAACAGTTTTAAAAGAAAGAAGAAAAAAAGACAAACTCGTTTTCGCGGAAAAAGCAGAAATAGACTAATATCAGCATAATAAATAAATTAATATCGGGGACAACAGAATTTCAGATTTGATTCCATCTAAAAATAAACCATATCTATGGTATTTTATCTGTACCTGTGATGAGATAATCAACCAGCCCTAACTTTTCTCCCTAAAAAGAGTAAAACAACATTGATAAGACCATTCATTATATTTCAAGCAAGATTTTTACCTGACCTACTCCTTGACAGAATCGCCACTATCAATATGCTCATACTCGATAAGGTTGTCTAACTCTTTACACCAACTTTTTTTTCCTTTTTTTTTAAAGGCGCTCAACAGCTATGTTATCAGCGCCTGGGAAGTGTTTTATTAATATTTATTGCTGTAAGTCATGTGATAAGTTATAAGCTATATTTTATTATAATATCTACTGTTTAACTCTTTCCCGTCTTCTGAAAAAAAATAAATAAATAAAGAAACATTTACAAAGCTACTCCCTCAGATTCGTGTGTCCTTATTATAGTTTCATGATCACTTGTAAAATTCTAGTTGGAGATTCGAAGGAAGAAATATAGGATTAATAGTTGGAGCGGAATCAAGCGGGCTAGATCTCCAAGTTGGGGCAGATGTTGCGGGCGTCCGGAACAGTGGGCCTCAAAATGGAACAGCAAAGTGGGAACTAGAGGAACAAGTAAGATTAGTTCTGATTAACTTATGTGCCATGTGCCTAGCTGGAGTTCGGCTAAGATTTCTAACTCCCAAGGCGTGCTAAACAAAGCCTTCAATACTAAGCCACCAACTTCTCATTACGGATGTCACTAAAAATCAGTAAGTACTGGACGAGTGTTAAAATCTGTTTTAAAAAAATGGCCAACTCCACGAAAAGTCTCATACCTACGATCTAGAAAATTACTAGCTAATATAAACAATTAATGAGAGGGAATAGAATAAAAAATCTATCTGTCCCAGCCAGGAATCGAAACTGGATCTACTGCTATCTGGGCCGGTGCATTTAGCCCGAATAGCAGGAGATCCAGGTTCGATACCTGGCTGGGACAGATAGATTTTTTTATTCTATTCCCTCTCATTAATTGTTTAAAATTTGCGTGGGAAAAAAAACCACAACCAAATAAAATATTTACTAGCTAATATATTGTAAAATTATGTTTAATAAAATGTAATGAAACATATATGAAATTTGTGCCAAATACTCATTCGCTATCAACTGAATCATATAATATAATGTTTATATAACTCTACCCCCCCCCTTCTCCCAACTACAAATACTCTATTTCAGATATTAGAAAACTCAACCATTAAAATAATTTTTTTTTTATATATATATAGAGATATGCCAACCTAATCCTATTTTATTTATACATTCCTCATTATTATACTTTACATTTAAATGTTATTGAAAGCAATGGAAAACAATACTAGACAGTAATAGAAATTCTCTTCAATCCTAACTGACGAAGGGCGAGAAATCCTCTAAAACTTTGCTCTTTGTAATTTTTTTGTTATTGTGTGTTCACTGCACTCTCTATCCCACCTGTTCTTGATTACTATATCTCGCACCCGTGAATGTTTCATTTTCTATATATATATAAAGCACAAAATATGGTCCAGAAAAAACATAAATAATCATTTCCATAGAACTAACACTCATTAAATATAGGCCTAATTCTTTTCCAGAAAAGATGAAGACAATACTGTTATGGTTATATTGTTCCATAATGTACGGAGATTCATATTATAACAACCATAGGGGCTGAGAGCAGTATGGTCGGGGGTGAGTGGCGCTTGAAGTTGCGGGGGGGAGGAGAGGCTATGGGAAGGCGAGTGATGGTGTTCCCCGCGCTCAAGTGGCCGAGGTTACTGTAGCCTGAGCACACAGCAAACACCCTGTTTCCAGGGAGGTACACACAACCCTGCCCGGGGCCTTTCCTTGTAAGTCTGCTCCGTGTCTTCTCGTGACGTCAAAGAGTACTCCCGGCGACTGTCTCTGACGCCAGGGCGACTAACTTAACGCAGTCTACTAATCAGAAGCATGCTATCAGCCTAGTTCTTATGTACAGTTAAGTTAATACTTATAAGTATTGGGAAGCTGAAAGTTTTAAATATTAAATGGCCCAGATAATGATATTTTAGTTAATTTCCTCCGGGGAAATTGAACTATTTACATTGGTATTGGTAAATATTTTCAATTCTTTCTTATTTATTTTAAAAAATATAAAGAAGCTAAATATGGCTTTAAATAAAATTAATTTTTTTTTTTTTTAATATTATGTTCATTTGCGCGAAACGCATATATTCCTTAAAGTCCAAAATTAGCATACTAAAGAGGTGGATAAAAATATTGTCCAATTTCGAACCAAAAATTTGTATTATATCTTTGATGTAAAATACAATTAATACTTAAAGTGTAGTTCATTGTTATTTGTCGTCATTAGTCATCTGCTAGGCAATTACTCGATCCCATGCTGATATCAAACCTTGGGATGGCTGTCAAAAACTCTCAGACTAAATTCATTTCATTTAAAAGATAATGGACCATGGATCGAAAAAACTAAAAATCCGGTAGTGCGAGTTTTGAATTGTATGGTGCATGAGGCAGAAGTTCGAACTCATAAAGTTCTTCAAACTTTTCTTTGGCTCGAAGGGAAATGTGAGGACGAGGTTAACCTTTTTAGTTGTTCAATAATGCTTAGACAACTTCAAATACAACCTTTCCGTTTGTTGACAGTAGAGTTAAGAATTGACAGAGCATCCATCAGGAAAATATTCGTAATGAGTGACACCTTCAAAATTCCAAAAAAACGTAAAGCACGGATTTCTTATCAAACTGCCCGCTTGCAGAAACCTGGAAGCTGTTTGACCGTGATCTAGCTATTGCTTCCGGGTATTTCGCCAGTAAACCCATTTTTATCACAGATGACGATCTTCCGGTTAAATATCATATCAGAAATACCCATTTAATACATTTTCTAAAATTTCTAATCTCTTAGCTGAGGGGTAAGTTCGTGACGAACCAGTTTACTATATTTTTTTAATTTTCCCCACAGAGATTAGATGGCGATTAATAGCACCATTCAATACACAACACCCCTGGCAAAAGATAGAGAACGGATTTGACTCCACAGCTTCCTGCAGAACATCATCAATTTCCAATGTCCTATCTCCAAAAATAAATTTTGCAAACCAACGCCGCTTAGTGAGCTAGTTAAAAACATCTCCCCCTTTACATTTCATAATTTTACCAGTTGCATTAGCGGCTTTGGAATTTTTTTTTTTTTTCAATTAACGCCTACGATAATGACTCATCTTTAAAATCAATAACTAAACTGAGGTTTAAAAAAAAAAAGAAATCGAATGTTAAGTATTAAATATGATTAATAATGATTAAACATTTGCAGTTCTCTGAAATCTTAAATTGATAAATCTGTCATTTTTTTGTACATTGACAAAATATCCTTGGTGATTATCTCTTCGTTGATCGAGAATAATTGGTACGGTATTCTTCAACTTCACTCTTTATTCTTATTAATTTAATGATTACTAATTACCTTTAGTTATTTCAGTATATCTTTAAGAATTATGACTTTATTAGCTTTTACAATTACCAATAACCAAGACTATCAGAATGTAACGTACATAGTTTTATAAGAATAAACATCTTCTTTTTTGGTGGTTCTCTTTCTTCGCAAAACGAGCATCATTTTTTTGGATAAAATATAACACAGAAGAATAGAAAATTTATTAATTTAAATTCATATATATTTAATAGTAAAGTATTTAGATATTCTATCCGATGGCGTATAATTAAATAGAATTTTGTTTTAAAAGGCATAACAGACATCTTCAATAACCTGTACGGAAAAATATTTCATAGATTCTTTCCACACAAACAACATGTTCATGATCAAAATAGACACAGCATATGTCTTCATATATCTTTACAACTCCTTGAGAAGACCTCCACTAACCACACAATTTGCCCTTTTATAAGTATAACTATGTACACAGAATATCCGTTAGAGAAATAGCCTGAAGCTGCGCAAGATAATCCCCTGGTGAGGATTACTCCCTCACAAACATCATGTTCATGATCCGCAAAAGGTGTGTGTCATATTTCAGAAAATATACCGTAATTTATGGATTGTTCTTAATTACATCCTAAGACAACCTTATTCCATCAAATGATTGCATGTGGAACAGTTCAGAAGAAACTGGCGTAATTCCAATTATGTCGTTCTCAAGGCTCCCTAGAGCACTTAATGTGTTCAGCTCTTTACTAAATGAAACGTGAATACTTTGTGGGTTTTTGTAGTTTTTCAAAACAATAGATTCAGGAATGTATTAGTAAAGAATGTTTTAAAAGGTTAAGTTCAATATGATATCCATAAACCTACAATATCCGTAAATTTAATAAAATAATTAAATATTTTATAATACTATAGAATTACATGGAATAAACTAAATATTTAGCAAACAGAAAATGTAACTAATATCTAAACTAAAAATAAATATATATGAAAGGTAATGCATGCTGTAAATAATAGTCTAAAAGTTTACTTACTGCGAGGATCAAACATTTGCAACAAATCTTACCTAAAAAAATCACATTTTATTTAAATTAAATATAAATAAATTTTACAGTTAGAAATGAATTCAATTAAAAATGTATTAAGAAGCAATAACTTTACAGTATAACAGGAATCGTGCAATCAGTCGTAAATCAAGCAATATTTTAATTTAATTTAATTAAACAGAGAGTGTACAAGAATAAAAACGAACTGAATTCTAATGTTTTATTTTAAATGGACATAAAAAAGAGTAAATTATTCTTAATCCTACTTATTAAAAAGAGCGATCAGAGTAAAAGGAAAGGTCGCTAAGAATGGCTTTTACTGCCCTGTTTATAAATATAATTTTTGTGAGTTCATCGTAAAAATTATATAAATCATAAGGTGTTGAATTTTTCATCTTCTATGATATGTTAACATTAGCCAATATAATCTTCTGATATACTCTATTTCTTATTTTTTTATCTAACATTTTAACAACTCCCCTCCCCCCCCCCCCTCTGATTTAAGCCACAGGTTCAAAGTTGCTCACTTGCCTCAAGTTTTTGGTTTGTGTTTTGACTCTCGTAGAGTCAAAACAATTTTTCACCCATTTAATGTTTTTCTCACTGAGATTTACCACGGATAATTTCTAGAATAAATAATAAACAAAAAATCAATTAGTATTACTGACTTAAAATTAAGAATTTTAGTAACTTTACTTTGTTTCTGTGATCTCATATGAAAAATGTATATGCTAAATCTAGTGCTAAATTTTATTTACACAAATTTTCGTAACGGATCCTTCCTTTAATACTGATTATTATTCTTTTAATAAGGAAGTTTTTTTTTTTTTTTAAGTTTTTTTTTTTTTAAAGATGGCATATGATTAATAAAAATAAATATAATTGATATGATCTAAAAATAAGTGAAACGGTTTTGGATATTTACTTCTAAGATAAGTGGACATGTACTATTATTAATTATAATTATAAGTTTACTAATAATGATTGTGTGTATTTTATATACATTTTCCTTTTTCTACAAACATTTACAGTGAGAGAACACAACAAAATTAGCCAAAGTAAGAATTGTCACATATGTAGGGTATGGCTGAGGGGGTAACACGCTCGACCATACCCTACATAAGTGAATTGAAGTTCTCAGTTTGGATACAAACAAAGTCTTTTGTTTTGTTTTTTTGTCATGTATAAACTTATTTTCATTGTCCTGCCTTTATTACTAACTCTCTCGTATTTTTATTATTTTTGTTTTCTTTTTTACCAAAAAATTAAAGTGGCATTCAACCTGACAATCAATTATAATTATTGGTTGATAGAATTTTCCTCCATTCATAATTTTCTTTTCTTAAAAAAACCCGATCCTATTTTGGTAGGGTCAGAATTTTTTTTTGTTTTTAATCCGTCGTGCTAACACCCCCATACCTATATTCTGTCCGAATTCACTAAAAAGTTTAGCTCTTGAATGTATTTTTTTTAAAATTAGAATTAAAAATAAATGCAATTTTTTATGTTAATAAAAATTACAATTAACTTTTAAGAACTTTATAGCTTAGTCATTTATAACAAATTATACTTGAACGGGACACAAATAAAATGTAAAGTAAAAAATGTTGTGTTAATTGCTAATTTATAATTAACCATACGAAAAAGTTATATNATACACGTATCATAAAACACACCAACAAATCTAAATAAATAAATAAATAAATATATATATATATATATATATAAAGATCCTATTTAGTATTTATATATACCATATTTTTAGCTTATGTAAATATAATCAGTGAAGACCTAAAGAAATTCATTTTAATTCGCTTCGTTGCTCTAACGTGTATAACATTATTTTCTTACAAAATATACGTTAAACAAGAAAGGAAGTGTGATTGATTGAGGAGTTGTGAAAGAATTTTTATATATTTTTTTCAGTCCAAAGACTAATCAACAAGATCATCTTGATCGCATTCAGAAATAGTATAGCAAGTGGAGAATAAAAATTAATGAAGCAAAATGCGTTCAAGGTAATTTGCAATTACAAAAGAAATACTTTTCTCAAATTTTGAAATTTAACAATATTCCTTTACCACTCTCAATTTCTGTTCGTTACATAGGGATCCTTCTTGACTCACGATTCACATGGGGCGAACATATTAAAACTAAAAGACAAGAACTCAATCGGCGATATAGACTTCTATACAGACTCATGAATAAGAAATCTATTCTTACGACTGAAAACAAACTGACGCCCAACAAAACCTTATTAAGACGAATCTGGACTTACGGAGTAGAAATCTGGGTGGCCGCCAAGCCTTCCAACATCCAAAGAATCCAGTCCTTTTAATCCAAAACCCCGAGAATTGCGAACGCACCCTATTACGTATCCGAACATCCCTTTTGTATAGGACCTCATTTCATCCCGCATCACCCCGTTCCACAATAAACTGCCATACCATCCTAATCCACTAGCACAGACCATGTCTTCCAACTCCAACCCCTACAACCCTCCCCGTCGACTCAAACAAAGATGGCTCCGTGACCTAATGAGGACATGGCTTATAATTAATTTGTGGTGGTGCCATTGGTCACCTTCTCTCCTCAAGTGATAGTCATAGATTTTTTTTCTTTGGTCTTCATTGTTATCAAATTTAAAAATGTTTTTATTTTAACAGAATGTAATAAATAAAGAAAAGTTAAAAAAAAAAAAAGTATTGTTTGTCTGTATTTATAACTCTGATGAAGAGAAAATATATTCTCGAAATATTAGCCTAAACTAACACATATACTCTCATACCTTCTATTATCCGTCTTAATTGGTTTCTGCAAACCATCTTCTGTTGGCGAGCGCTTTCGGACATTGTCCATCTTCTGGCCGAATACATACGATCGTGACAGTGAACGTATGTATTCGGCCAGAAGATGGACAATGTCCGAAAGCGCTCGCCAACAGAGGATGGTTTGCAGAAACCAATGAAGACGAAGAATATAAGGTATGAGAGTTCTATATTCATTGGTGGTAGAAATAACCCTTTAGATTAGTTACCTAACACATATACATATACATAAGCATCAAAATTTCATTTTTAGGCCTAGTAGACATTTTTTGTCTTTGTCTGCTGCAGCATAGGAGGAATTCCAAAGTAAAGCAAGAGAAAAATCTACCGCTCACGTGGGATCACTTAAGGGATGAAAAGCTGTTTTACCAGGGTGCTCGGAAAGACGGGCGCATCAAAATTTCATCCGGTACCCTTTCAGCCTTTAATAACCCCCTTTTTCGCCCCATTCGCGAAGCGTTCTGCCCTCGGTAGCCGTCAAGTTAGGCCAAGTTAGCAGCTAAAACTTGATCTTAGCCGCAAGGCTTGCAAGTTATGTGCTGAGTCGCAGCTGCACTCAGTTTTCCATGAGCTCGGGATTCGGTCCAGCGGGAAACTTTTAATTCCAGCCCTTTTTTACAGCTTTTCCAAGTCGAGCTGGCCTATTAGGATGCGACAAGAGCTGAGTTATAAAGGAACAGTCATCATTAGGAAAGTTGAATAAAGCTATTCGTCGGCTGCATTAAAATTTTTATTATCGACGTTTAGGACTAATTACTCATTTCTAAGCGTAATTAGTAGTCCTACTACATATTGAAACTTATTTCATTTTACTTTAGAATTATTCTAGTTAGTATTCTAAATTTAAATACAAAATTGACATTAGAATCCTTAAAATTCGGTAATTTTCTTGGTAATGTCATTTTTTATTTAGTTAGATACTAAATAACTCAGCTTTAAAATCGATTTGCAACGAAAAAAAATCCACAATTTTATATTTTTTTAAATCAAAAAAATAATTATAATGAGATNTCTAAAGTTTGATAATTTACGTTTGCTCGTTTATAGGAAAAAAAAATTGTTAATTGAAATACTGATTTATACATTCTTAGATGATTTTAGTAAGGGTTCGGTCAAGGTAGATCCAAAAAACACAAATTAATTTGTGTTTTTTGGATCTACCTTGACCGAACCCTTACTAAAATCATCTAAGAATGTATAAATCAGTATTTCAATTAACAATTTTTTTTTCCTATAAACGAGCAAACGTAAATTATCAAACTTTAGAATGAATCTATTTGCGTTAAAAGTATATCCTTTAAACAAAAAAGGCTATTAAAGAATTTTTTTTATTACATCTTTTAATGTAAATAGAAGGAAAAGTTTCAAAATATATCATTTTCTTTGTGGCACAATGGATATATATTTTGCTTGGTACAAATTATAATGAAATTAATGGTGAAAATCAAACTTTATCAAATCTCATTCAAGAAATCGAATTAACAAAACAAAGACATTTGATAAGCGATTAATGGCAACTGTTTTAGTAGGATTTCCAATTTCCAATACAGGATTTATTTTTTTAATTAAATTTTAATCAAGTCGAACCTCTTCCCTCTGTATAAAGCGCTTTAATAAACTTTGTCGATTTGAAGTTCCATACATTTTCCTCGAACATCACCTGTAGTTGTTTTCCCAGAGACGTTCTAATTCTTTATAGTACGCGCACTAGGCCGCTTGGCTTATAGGATTTGTGATGCCAAAATGGTACACTTATGAAAGTAGGAAAGTCTTCATTTCTTGAGATTATTTTAGCATGATCAACAGGTCAATAATTGTCCCTAAAGAGTGATTCCAGAGACCAGGAGGTTATGCTAAGAGATAGTAGTCTCTTAAATTAAAGGAATTGTAGTCTCTTAAATAAATGCTTAAATGAAAGAAATTTAAAAAAAGTGAATTCTTGTAAATTTTTACAGAGATGAGAAATGCTTCTAATCGGGGGTTTTTAGGGATGTTTTCAGCAAGTTTTTCTCCCCTCGGCAGTTTGTGACAGGGGGAGAGTAGTTTTTCGTAGGGGTCTATCTGTAGTCTACAAGAACTTTTTCACAGTGCTTTTTCCGAGACATATACTTTTTTAGGGGTTTTTATTTTTAGTTTTGAGCATTTACAGAGAGACTTTCCGAACAGGGGTTTCTGTTATAAGGTGTTATGTGTAGCGGTTCTACGGGCCTGCATTCTAAGGCTTTTCGGTCAAATCGGTCATGAATGACTGTATGAGTTTTGTAGAGATTAACGGTAGGGAAAGTGCCAGGAAGCAGGTGATGGGTTGTTGATACGGGGTTTAAGCAGAGTGGAAGTTATAGCGTAGATAGAAGAGGGACAACTATTGGTCTTTTATCAAGAGCTTTATTTTATGTGATGAAGTAACTAAATTAACTTTTGACTAGTTTTATATATCTTAGTAATAATTAACTGTATTCTTTTATATAAAACTTACTAAATGAACCGACAATTTTAAAAAGTTTACATTAAGGAACATGTCATTTAATATGTTTCAATGCATAAGAAACCTCCTGTTATCAATAGTTTTTTAATATTTGATAAGGTATCTAGATAAGGAAATAGTATTTTAGTAATTTAGAAAATGAGCTGTATTTCGAAAATTAAGCCTTTAAAAGTCTTTTTTAGAAAAAAAAAACAAAGTCTAATCTCGAGTATACGTGACAAAATATAAATGACAAAACACATTTAAAAAATCCTCACAGTTTGGATTAATAAAATTTAAATATTCGCAATTATATTTTTCCAGGCATTCTTTACAGCAATAATTTTTACAGAACTCACAATCTAAATACTTCAATATCTCTAAACGGCTGATTCAAGTTATCCTGGGTAGAAAAATTAGAAGACAAGACATATGGAAAACCATCAATCTCGTAATAAAAATGTCTTAAACTGTTTATCTCAAAATTTTAATTTATTTTGATTGCGAAGCAATAGGAGCAAAAATTAAATAAAATATCATACATTAGCAATAGAATCTTATTTAAATGAGATTTTTACAATATACTTTTTATATTACATAAAACTAAATTCCATTTTTTGCGCTTGAATATCAATTTTTTTTCGAAAAATAAAATTTTTTATTAACTAGAGAATTACTTAAAAATAAGAGAGTTCTTCTAAACTTCACTGTTAGTGAAATAAAACTATTAAAAGTTGTAAATTTTACCTACAACATGGAACAAACTAAGTTTATTAAATTAAAATTATTTTATACTTACAAAAGGAAAACTAAACTGACCACTTAAGGATAAAAGGTCAGTGAAAGTCAGTGCATTCTGCAAAACATATTTTGGGAACAGGATTGGAGGACAAAAAATAAGTAAAAAAAACTTCCATTATTCTGCCAAGAAAACAATCTGAATAGTTAATTTCGTTGAAACAGATAAAAAAAAAAAAATCCGAAATATAACTTACTATTTTTTAGGTTCTAATAGAACTAGAGTACTTATATGAACTATGTTGAAGCAGAATGAAATTTTATCGTATGGTAAAAAAGAATGGTAAATGAATGACTAGATATTCTTCTTTCCAGACTTTAAAAAAATCATAATAAATTTGACAGCAATTGTATACATGTATACAAAATGCTGTATTTGCCATTATTTTTTTTTTTTAATAGATATTTCAAAATCAGGAAATTATAATTTAACCCGCTATTTTTTTAATAACAGAACTTGGCTGAAAAGTTATTCCATAATTGCAAAATAGTACAAATAGGTCGTTTTTAGAAATAATTAGCTAAAAAGTAGAGAAATAAACGTTCATCCACAATAAGGTGAGTATTACGTCCCATCGAAACAAGCTGGATTTTTCTCTTTCCCAGAAGGCCCGACTTTGAATTTTTCAACTGCGCCCTACGGAGTTGAGAAAGAGGCCTAAATTATTTAGGCGCGAAAAGCGGCACGTTATCAAATTTCCTCGAGTAAAGGGAGGCGCGGGACTCCCGCTGCGAAATGTGTTCCATGCCGAGAGTTGAGCGGTGGGATGTGGGGAGAGCGAGAGCGAGAGAGCTGGACTTTTCTGATGGAGACAAATGTAATTTCGGTGCCGCGAGGGCTTATCGACGAGCCGAGCCTGAAATATAGCCTTCGGGGAGGTGGCTTGTTTTGCTTGAGCGAGCGAAAAATTAACCTGATTTGACAATTCTCCACTTCTGTCTGAGGCTTCAGCGTCCAATAGGGGTAGTTTTCCAAGATATCCCAAACAATATAAGTAAGTTAATCAAACATTATTCTCTTTGAAGAAACTTGTGCCATCTGCTACACGTCAATCTTAATAATCCAACACCAAATAAATTAAACACTAAATATAACTTATTTATTTACCGTTTCTTCTTCTGGGTTGGAGCGTGTCAAGTTGTTGATAGTTTCCGAGCTTTCGCACGTACATAAATGTATATTAACATTTTTATACCACCTGGATTTAAAAAAAAAAAAAAAAAACAGCTCTCATTCTCTAGTCAGCCCTGAAGAAGTCATCACAAGATGTGCGAAAGCTCGACAACTATCAACAACTTGACACGGTCCAACCCGAAGAAAGCAATAGTATTGAAGAAGCAATAGTAAATACATCTGACGACCGTCGAAGCCTACGTGAACAACTAAATATAACGTTTTTCTTTCTTTTTCTTTTTATTTATGTATATAATTTTAAAAACCTATTCTGTACATTTATTTAATCAAATCTTGTATAATTTTTAAATTCAGAAATAAGTATAGTATATTAATCCCACACAGGGCATTACAGGAATATTACCTGTAAGGGTCTATGCTAAGCATAGCATAGACCCTCACATGAAATATTCTTTAATATTTAAAAAGTTCAATTAAATTAATATTTATATTTATAATTTAAATTGGTTTTTTAGATAATCATTATACTCATTTTTCGATTATTCAGATAATCAAGTTATCGTCCAATTTTTGGTATTTTTACAATTTTTTTGGTACTTTTCCGGAACCGAAAATGATTATTACTACGTCTATGTTATACACACGCGTGCAAGTGTTTTTTTTATTTATTATAAGTTTGTTTCAATACTCCACAGACCACTGCTTATATAACTTTCAGAGGCTAAGTTTGTTTTTGAACTATTAGTAAGTTCCTGCGAATAAAATATGTTTTTTCATGGGATTTTTTTTTACTTTTTAGCAATGAAACTCAGGTATTGTACTGATAATAGGAATTTTTTAATGGTGAAAAAGAGAAATAAAATGACCCTGCCCAATTTAAAAATTGCCAAGTCTATAATTAGTTTTTAAAGAAGATGACACCGAAAACTGTATGCTTCTTGTTTAGATTGAAAGGTAAAAAATAACCCACACCAACCCCCGTGGAATTATTTTGTATGAAGCTGACTTCTCTAATAAGCTGACGTCTCTAAGTCCACCCTCTCCTATCTTCAGGCCCAAAGATATATTCCGTCTTTCTCATATACAGCACTTCTTTGTCATTTGGTAAGTGTATCGAATTGTACTAGAAGGTTATTTAGTTCCACGAGAAAAATTCGAAGTGCTAGAAAAGTCCTTCAACTTCGAAATCGTTCTGATGACTTCAGAAGAACTGGAAGATAGTGAACCGTTCTTTATTGTAGAAGTCGTTGTAGAAGATGAACTTGAATCCCTTTTTACAAATTCATAAGAGCCCTTCCCTTATTGAGTTACAAATATGTAACAAAACCATGGGCAATATTGAGTCAGGTTCAAGAGATACATTTCTCACGTCCCACGAAGCTAATCCTTGGAAAAACTACCTGGTTAATAATTCATTGTCAACCCCCTCAGCGGGGGGCCTATTTCCTGAGGATTACAGCTCGTTGAGTAGTAAAACACCCCTACATTCCACCCACCTGAGACGAGGCTATGGTTCGAGTGCTTCTCCCGACAACAGAGCCAACATGTTTGCTCAGCATCTCAAACCAACATTCCCTACACATCCAGATTCCGATAGTTTCTCCGATAGCACGGGAAGTAGTCCTTCAACGGACCATTACCTAACAACTTTTATAGTTAGCGCTAACTTTTGGGAATTTTAACAGAACATCAACAATCCTATATTCGAGAAGCTAAACATTAAAATAAGATTTCGTAATTATAATCCGTCTGCCAGGCTCTTAATCTCTCTAATTAATGTGTGGTATGTGCGTTCTAATATATTTAGTTCGTTTATAGTATCATATATATACATATATATATAAATAATTTTATGAGTATTTTAATTTTCAATATTTCATTAAATTAAATCTAAATAACTCTAATTTAGCTTGAAATGTATTTTTTTAAACTTTATTATTAATTACTTTCTACATGTTTTGTATCTAGTAATGTGCTGGTAAATAATCACAGTATAAATTAATTTTAAAAAATTGATAATTAAATAAATAAGAAAAAATAAATATATATATATAAAATACAAAAAAAAGAAAAAGAAAGACCTTAGCGAGTATTTCGCTTGATGGAGAAGCTGCCCAATGGCAGAACGCCTAAATCTCCATTTACAATACACAGGTTGCTTTTTTTCTCTTCATATCATTTTTATGAAATGTTGGCAATAAGGAGGTCACGCGGCCATTTCCTATTCAGGCGACGTGGTGGAATGTCAGGATGGGTCATANNNNTTTTTTTATTTTTTTTTTTTTTTATGAAACGTTGGCAATGAGGAGGTCACGAGACCATCTCCTATTCAGGCGACGTGGTGGGTTATAAGGATGGGTACTACTGGATAGAGTTTGGGCTAAAGGATTGGGATGCATGGAAAGGCCAGAGTGGAATTTATTAAAGCAGGTTGTAATAATGTCTTTAACTAAGGGGATTTTAAGGTCATTGTGGAGTAAGGAGTTTGCGACTAAATGGGTGCTTCAACTATGATTATTAGGATTTTGGATTGAAAGGACTGTATTCTTTGGATTTTGGATGGTTTAGCAGTTCCCCACTGTTCGACTCCATACGTTCCTATAGGTCTCAGTAACGTCTTATAAATGGTAAGGAAATGTATTTACAGTAAACAATTTTTAAAGTTACGTAATAGAAAAAACGTTTGCAATCAAATTTGTTTTTCAGTTTCAGAATGAATAATTTTTAATGTCACTAGCTACCATTCTTTCTGCTACAACAAAGAAGATTTTTATTAGCATTTCCATCCAAATAATTACTATTCGCAATAACAATTATACCTCACCATGACCTAAGGTTGACACGCCATTTAAAAAAAATACTGGAATTTCATTCTAACAATACAACAGAAAGGAAAAAGTCACAAAGACGAGAAATTTCTTTGAAGAAAAATTCATACAAAAATTAGAAAAAAAATCTGAAATATAAACTTTATATATCGAAACAAGAGCAGTGTCTAATGAAGTTTATATGGGTGAATAAAATATGGTCAAAGCAAGTACTCAAATGTCGTGGCGTGGGCGGGGGTGGGCTGGGCTTTCTCCGCGGCGTCTTGCTGGCGCTCATGAGGCGCCCTGGGGGATGTGGTCGGCTTGGTCCAACCGAGCACATCCTCCTTCACAGGGCTGTCGCCTAAAGCAATGATGGACCTTATATTCTATTAAAATAATGGGCCGCGAGGCGCCGCGGGGTGGGCTCTGTCTGTCTCTGTCCGTCGGGATGGGGCCTGTGACAAGATCAACTTAAGGTAATTTTTTTTAAAAATAAAATATGGAGGGCGCTGATAACCTCTGCAGTTGAGCGCCATAAATCCCCAATAAACAGTACTCAAATTAAATAAGTAATTAAACTTTTTTTCATACAAGGAAAACGATTTAAAGATTCTCCTGAAATGAACGGAGAATTCTTTTACTTTGAATGCACGAAGCACTTCTGACCTCAGGGGAGCTAATTCAATTCAATACATAATTCATTGAGTTAGCTTCCTTTCAAATCATTCGTCTGCTTTTAGATGGAAAATTATTCAATATTGCATTTAAATGAGTCTTTATCGCCAACTCTATAGACAAAAACTCATCAATCGAGTTTGAAGTGACTCTTCTCAGCCTGATCACCGAAGTGATTAACTCTTAATATGATAGGCATTTATACTTAAGAGAGTTTACTTACGCGAATATAATTGTACTTATGCATGTATTGCTTAGAGATGAAACATATAGATCAATAAAATACGTCGTTACCATAAAACGACTTTTGGAAATTTTAATCGACAGACCCAATGTTAAATATATGTATTATAAACACTCGCAAAATTAACCAGTATTAATTCAGAGAGAATTAATTCAATATTAAGGCTTTTTATTAAATAGTTTTAACTGAATTCATTTCTGGTTTAAATAGGGTGAGAACAATGAGGATGTTAAGTAGAGATTAAAATTTATTATCGTAATATCTTGGTTTTATTTGACTCACGAAAAAGTTTACAGAGCTTAAATAGTGCAAAATGTATTTTTTTAAATTTTTTAAAAATATAATCTATAAGAAAAATTTCTTATTAAGCTAGAAATTTACGAATGCAACTACTATGTGTGATAGCTTCCCTAATCTATAGCAAAGTACCTTTTACGCTCATTGTTCTCTTCGGATTGTAAATTAAATTTCCTCATTTACTAATATTTATATATTTTTTTAATGAAACAGAAAATCTGCAACAATTAAACAACTCTCGGGCAATGCACGTTTTTCTTTGCATTATGAACATCGTCTCCTTAAAAACGTACCTAACTATCATAAAATAGTCAATGAATATCACCTAAATGAATAGTTGCCCATCAGAATTAAGGCTTTGCGTTGCATACAAATGACTATTCTCGATCTCCTAAGCGCGCTAAATCGGAAACAAATGACGAAGCTGAAAAGCCTGCCCCCTCATTCGGTTCGTATCAGCCAGTACCTCCATTCAAGTATAATGGGAGTGAGGTGAGGCTATTCTCAACACCGGTCGGAGGCTGTTATTGCCCCAGTAACATGGACGCTGGTCCTCTCAGAGTCAATGGTCTGTGATTCCTCACCTGACTGGATACTATTGGCTCCGGCGAAAACTTTTATTTCCCCGCTTACAGGTAAGCTTGGCGCTTTGCGAAAAAGAAAATATTCCACTATGATTGGGATAGAGAGAGTTGAGCACATAAACACACACACGGGTGTTAATATATTTTTAATTTACTCGTGTAATCAATAATATGGGCATGATATTCATAAAGAACTTTAAAGGTGGCCCGTTTATTCATTGATATTATGATTCATCTATAATACCTACAATTGTGATGATAACTAAAAGAAGAAGTTTTAGAATTAATTAATATACAAAATACGAAATAAATGTAATGAATAAATTACAACATATTATCCTTTTGCATAACATTATAATCTTCTGACATACAATACAATATCAATCACATGAGGAGAGAAGGTGACCAATGACACCACTCTCGATTTATTTACAGATTATGTCCCCAGGAGGTCACGGGGCCGTCTTCTTTTTAGTCGTCGGGGTGGATCATAGGGGTTGGAGTCCGATGACAGGGACTGGGCATATGGATTAGGGTGAAATTGGAGTTTACAGTGGAGGAGCGTGAAGCGAGTGGAGATAAAGTCTTGGAC
>KZ807756.1:88287-93287 GCA_000696205.2 Oncopeltus fasciatus | reverse complement strand
GGACCGTGGAGTGTTTGGTTCGGAAACCAAACTGGTGTTTTGGAAGTATATGGTGATCGTCTAAGATTGGTATCAGCCTTTTAAGAAGAATCTTCTCAAAGGCCTTTGAAAAGAGGGGAAGCAAGCTTATTGGGCGATAGGAAGAAGGATTACTTGGGGGTTTGCCAGGCTTTGGAAATAGGATTACGGTGGATAACTTCCACAGGAGAGGAAAGTGTGTGGTTCGGAGGATGGTGTTGTAGAGGTAGGTGAGGAAAGTTACTGCTTTATTAGGAAAGTGATTTAGAATTTGGGCTGTAATAAGGTCGTGCCCGGGAGACTTGCGTTTAGGCAAGCGGGAAAGGATATATTTGACCTCAGAGGGGGTGACGGCTTTAAGAGGTGGAGACAGAGGAAGAGGGGAATCAAGGAATTCTTCTACCTCCGTGCTCTTAGAATGGTTTTCTGGGTCAGGGTGAGGAGTGAAAGTTTGCTGAAGATGACGGCCGAAGACCTCGGCTATGTCTGCATCGGACGCTGCCCAGGTGCCATCATCACGGCGGAGAGGAGAGGTGGGGGAGTGGTATTTGAGGATTTTTCTGGTGGCAGTCCAGAGGGATTTGTTTTCCGTTGTGAGTGAGGAGAGATGATTGTTGAATTTAAATTAAATTACACTAAATAAATAAAATAGTATTCATTCTATAGGTCGTTTACAGCTAGTTAGAGATTTTTGACAGATGAAAATTGGCTCCTATTTATATTAAGGACAAATGTGACATCTACAGAAATTGAAAAGTCCACTGACTTTGCAACTCCTGACTATATAAAAGTGTGGGGGTGGGGGGGGGGGGCATAGCAGCAGCAAATTATGAAGAGGCTAGGATTTAATTAACTCCAAGTGAAAATCCAGCTTTGAGATGGCATATACTACAAATGGAAGCGTTAACTGTTGCTTTGAAATTTCAATACTCCAAAACCGGTTTTTGGTCTTTTTCGGAGGCTATTTTCCAGACAGAGTGAAATGTTAATTGATAGTAATTAGTACATGAAGACAATTTAACCAGTGTTCTGAGGCCATTTGTAAATAAGTACATTTAATTAATTAGTCCATATTTATTAATTAGCTGTAATTAATTTACATTTCCTTTTTATTTATTTATAGATGTAGATAGCTGTAATTAATAGGTGTACTTATTTGTTATATTAAATTAACTTCAATTTAACATTGTTCCTAATTATTATTGACCCGTAGCCCATATATATTGATTTGTGGATGTGTGTGTTGTGCGTTTATGCCGAGTAACCGCAAACGTTTACTCATGACAACTTATATATATATATATATATATATATATATATATATATATATATATATATATATATATATATATATATATATATATATATATATATATATATATATATATATATATATATATATATATATATATATATATATATATATATATATATATATATATATATATATATATATATATATATATATATATATATATATATATATATATATATATATATATATATATATATATATATATATATATATATATATATATATATATATATATATATATATATATATATATATATATATATATATATATATATATATATATATATATATATATATATATATATATATATATATATATATATATATATATATATATATATATATATATATATATATATATATATATATATATATATATATATATATATATATATATATATATATATATATATATATATATATATATATATATATATATATATATATATATATATATATATATATATATATATATATATATATATATATATATATATATATATATATATATATATATATATATATATATATATATATATATATATATATATATATATATATATATATATATATATATATATATATATATATATATATATATATATATATATATATATATATATATATATATATATATATATATATATATATATATATATATATATATATATATATATATATATATATATATATATATATATATATATATATATATATATATATATATATATATATATATATATATATATATATATATATATATATATATATATATATATATATATATATATATATATATATATATATATATATATATATATATATATATATATATATATATATATATATATATATATATATATATATATATATATATATATATATATATATATATATATATATATATATATATATATATATATATATATATATATATATATATATATATATATATATATATATATATATATATATATATATATATATATATATATATATATATATATATATATATATATATATATATATATATATATATATATATATATATATATATATATATATATATATATATATATATATATATATATATATATATATATATATATATATATATATATATATATATATATATATATATATATATATATATATATATATATATATATATATATATATATATATATATATATATATATATATATATATATATATATATATATATATATATATATATATATATATATATATATATATATATATATATATATATATATATATATATATATATATATATATATATATATATATATATATATATATATATATATATATATATATATATATATATATATATATATATATATATATATATATATATATATATATATATATATATATATATATATATATATATATATATATATATATATATATATATATATATATATATATATATATATATATATATATATATATATATATATATATATATATATATATATATATATATATATATATATATATATATATATATATATATATATATATATATATATATATATATATATATATATATATATATATATATATATATATATATATATATATATATATATATATATATATATATATATATATATATATATATATATATATATATATATATATATATATATATATATATATATATATATATATATATATATATATATATATATATATATATATATATATATATATATATATATATATATATATATATATATATATATATATATATATATATATATATATATATATATATATATATATATATATATATATATATATATATATATATATATATATATATATATATATATATATATATATATATATATANTGTAATGCCAATAATAAAGATATTCCGATTTTTAATTATGATCTTTCTCCTGACTATTTTTGGCTTTTGTCAAACTCATTCAAAGTTCTGAGAAAAAATTATCTGAATTAACTCTTTATTAAAAAAAAATTATCTGTACATTTTTTTTACATTTAATATTAACAAAATTACCAACATTTTGTTACCTTGTTAATAAAGTCAATATAATTCAAAACGGCTAAAATGTGTTAATAAATAGCCACATCACAGAACATTATTAATTTATTATTAGATGATTTTGGTTGGGGTTCGGTCAAGGTATATCCAAAAAAATACACATTTAAAAAATAATTGTATTTTTTTTTTAAATGCGTCCTGTCCCTAAGTTCACATTTCCATGACTGAGAGGAAAACATAATTTTTGAGAAGGACACCGTGGGTGGTAGAAGGGTGGGAGGGAAGGTAAGAGGCGGAAGGTACAAAGGAAGAGCGGCTTGTTTTAAATGGAGGCAATAAATAGGACAAAGGAAAAAAAGAAAGGGTATTATTGGGAATAAGTAACTTTGGAACTGGGAAAAATGTTTGACAGGTTTATTGAGGAGGTGGGCTAATGGTTTTTAGAATGTTGAAAATGTTACAGAAATTTATTCTATGTCCGTTCTGTCATTAACTGGACTGTGTTGTAAGTTAATGTGATCGGTTTCAGATAAAAGGCGTTTGTGTTCATGGGGTGGAACGAATGGTTATGTTCTCGAAGTCAAATGTGTGATTTTCATGAAAAACATGTTTAGTGAGGGCAGTTTTTATTAGTTTCTTCTTTGTGTCATTTTTATGATTATTAATTCTATGGGAAATGTGGTTTTTTGTTTGACCAATGTAAGAACTATGACAATTAGGTGTGGAACAGAAAATTTTATAGACGACATTAGTTCTTTTAGGAAGAGGGATGGGGTCTTTAAGGATGGTGTACATGGATTTTAGTTTGTTGTTGGTATAAAGAGAAAGCTTTCCCTAACCTTAGCCTTTTATAAATGTCTGTCAAAAAGAAGCTCTTGAAACGAAACGAATTTTTCATTTTTAATTAATAAATACATGCATACATAATTATGAGCGGACCATATTTTACCTTATCCCATGCAGAATCGGTGAGATTTGAAAATATTTTTCAAAATGATCGGGTACAAACTGGAATAGCTTGATTTCCTTGACATAAATCAGCTAATACGTATTAAAATTCATATTTCCCGATAAATCCTTGTTTCTTGACTTTTTTTAAGCTACTTTGTGCCACCCCCTTCATCTAATTACACGACGAGAACCGCCCCTCCCACCCACCCTCATTACCCAGGCTTGATTACTAGTGATTTATAAAAGGGGGGAGGGACCTCAGGGAAGGGAATCACAAAGCCATTTCAGCGGCATCATTCAGCGTCCGTAACTAATAAGCGACATCGAAGCAAATATTGATCACCCTGTGGAGGGGAACACGTATCACAGGGCCTCATACCTCTCTGGTAACCTTGGGGGTAACGGTGAGTTGAAAGGAGGTTGCATGCTGGTTGTTGCGTACCGGAGGATTGTGGATAGCAAGTTCGGATTCAATAGAATTAGAAGTTAACACCGACTAACAGACGGTTTTCCTGGTGATACAGTGAGACGTGAAGCGGCATCTTCATGAAGGCATTTCTATTCAGGAGAGAGGGAGAGAGAGAGAGTGTAAGAGAGAGAGAGAGAGAGAGAGAGAGAGAGAGAGAGAGAGAAAGAGAAAGAGAGTGAGAGAGTATTACACATGCTAAAACACAC
>KZ807756.1:76645-88002 GCA_000696205.2 Oncopeltus fasciatus | reverse complement strand
GAGTGGGAGGGAGAGGGAGGGAGAAGGAGAGAGGGAGGGAGAGAGGGGGGAGAGAGGGAGAGGGAGGGAGAGGGAGGGAGAGAGAGGGAGAGGGAGGGAAAGAGAGGAAGAGGGAGAGAGAGAGAGAGAGAGAGAGAGAGAGAGAGAGCGAGAGAAAGGGAGAGAGAGAGGGAGAGAGAGGGAGAGAGAGGGAAAGAGAGCGAGAGAGAGTGAGAGAGAGCGAGAGAGAAAGAGAGAGAGAGTGAGAGCAGTGACTTAACATTCTTTTATACATACATTCTAACATACGAATATTTTTAAGATTAGTCCGTTTATTTTTTTTAATAGCTAAGTAAAATAAGAATTGTAATTCATTAAAATCAATACTAATAGTTTAAAATACTTCTTATAATAATTTGAGTAGGTAATTACTCAGTAGACTTGTTTAGTGAAAATAAGTGATGTCTTAACATTCTTAACTTCTAGGAGTCGGCCTAGAAATGGCTGGCTGAATGTCTGAGGCCCTACTCT
Source organism: Oncopeltus fasciatus (assembly GCA_000696205.2). Classification (NCBI taxonomy): domain Eukaryota; kingdom Metazoa; phylum Arthropoda; class Insecta; order Hemiptera; family Lygaeidae; genus Oncopeltus; species Oncopeltus fasciatus. The sequence continues at coordinate 87,492 of KZ807756.1, read as the reverse complement.
GAATTCCGAATTTATCGAGACAGGTGAAGAGGAAATTGAGTAGGAAACCAGCTGCTTCACACTTTAGGGGGGTGAAATATAGGTGAGGAGGGAGAGAAGTAATTAACTAGGTGAAAGGGGATGGAAATTCCTTGCAGGTTCATACAGAGAGTGAAGCCTTAGGTTACTTACAAATTTCCAAATAATACTACTTATTTTGGAAATATGAGATAAGAATCGGTATTGTCCCGGGCCAATAACTACTTGATATTATCATCAATTGTATACATTCAAACTAAATTTTGGCAATACTCATGCTTAAACATATGTAAATACATAAATGTTGTGGGGAAATGTTTTCAATTATGAATTGATAATATTTATTAATGATTAAAATTTGAAGAAGACAACAAATATAAACACGCTCGAAGAATCCACGCATACATGTGGGCAAGTAACAAGCACACACGGGTAGGATCGGTATAAATATCGAGAAAATTTTCGAAAATTCCCTAATTAGAACGTCCCCAAAACTACTTTCATTCGGAATTTCTTTATAATTATTAGTCTTTCAACCAATTACTATTTATACAGAGCTGAATATACAATAAAATTAGGATCTGAGAATTCCATAATTTATTCAATAGTCTACCATAATTTTGAATTGTTTTTTTATTCGAGAAAGCATTTATTTAATTATTACAATAATTACAATTGCAAATTGTCTGATCAAAATTTTATTTTAAAAAAAGGCAAATTACTGAATTATTTTATGAAGAAAATCGTTAGAGGAAAATTATAAAAATCCTCAGCATATATTATTGGTCAATAAAATGTGTTACGATAATATTTAAAGACTTAAATGGAAGAAGATAGAGTAAGTTTTCAGTTAGCAAAATAACATGAATAAGGAAGGGGGGGGGGGGAGATTAACTAATGCCTAATGCGAGTAAAAAAAAAAAAAAAAAAAAAAAAGAGTTATTTTGGTGTAGCGGGTGAATTTTAAGTTTAGAACAACTAAATACTGATTCATTTATTGATAAATGTATTTTATTCTATAGTGTGGAGGTTTACACGACATAGAAATGCCAAACACAAATATTCTTTAACTTCTATGCTGATTAATTTGCTAATCTTACGCAACTCCTGCGTGCCGGACTTTTTATTTTTATAATGAGTTTAAAACGTTAACTATAAACTATACAAAGCTAAAAACATAGATTATCAAATTGTCTTGTCCCCGTAAGTGCTATAAATATACTTTAAATTATGCAGTAAAAATATTTTCCTTCAAAGCACGTTTTAAGTTTTACATTAGCTTATTTTAATATAAGCAACGACTAAAAGGCCTAATGGTTTTATAAACAAAAGCCCGAAGCAATTATTTCACTCTGCTAAAAAAAACAAATTTCCACTAAATGAGACGAAATCATGAGTGAGCGAGGGGGGTTGGCGGTATTGGTATGTAAATTTCACGGCACTCTCGTTAACCGGTCAATTCCAAGAGCACTTTTTTTTTTCTCTCTCTCTTTCTCTCCCTCGGCAGAGACACTATTATTGGCTACCCTGATTGAAGCGCAGTTCGTTTCCTGACAATAAAATCACACCAGGTTAAATTTACTTCTATGCGCACACTTTAATTACGTTATAAACTTTTTCACTATGGTAAATTTATTCTTCATCTGGTTTAAGCATTGTTATAACGATCAGATATTCTTAAGTAATTGGATTACAATGGGAATTTCTAGCTTCCGAAGGAAAAAACGTACTTGAACGACTTGGCCGTGGAAAATTTGAGAAAGTACCATAAATATTTTTTGCGGCCATGCTTTATTGTAGGAATGGAAATATGGTAATAGTGGGAAAATTGCCCACATTAGAATACTGGAGATTTTTCATGAATTTAAATAATGTAAATAATAATCGACTTTAATTGCGCCTTTAAGTATGCATAAAGCTGTGCAATACAATACATGTAAGTATTGCGACACAACTCATTGCTTGGACAAGGTTTTTGAGGATCATCTTCCACAATTTGTCTCAGTCCAATGCCACCGCCCTCCTCCTCACGTTGGACTGTCACTCGTCCCATCTTGTGGGTGGTGGTTTGACCTCGTTCCGCTGGCAAAGGACTTCCTTCAGCACCTTCCCAGGCATATCCACACACAGGAACCTTCACAGGAACTCACACTCCATATTGTGCATTGTAGCCTTTTACACATATATATGCCTGGATGGTACATCTAGATCCCCATGACTTCATAAAGGCTACTTTAAAACACTTAATGGGAATTTATCGTTTCATATACACTCTGGAAGTCGATGGATAAGTGGTGTTCATGAAAGTGACCTCTCAACTTTTTCCAGTATTTTTTGCAGCGTAAACACTGTGGTAGATTTGGCTTGTATAAACCTTCATATACATATTACATTTTGTTTAAAATAAATAAAAACATTTTGTAATTTGATTACAATGAATAGTAAAAAAAATAAATGAGATCAATGAAAGTTACACGAGGAGAGAAGGTGACCAGTGACTCTCAAATTAATACCACTTTCAAATATTTGGCTTGTAAGAAATAAAACTGGGCCAATTTTCGATTTCGGCATAGAGAAGAAGTCTTTCGTATAGAATGACAAAAAAACTAGTTAATATTCTAGAGGGACCAGTGGGACACCTCTTTGATTATTGCAGTCCCTTGGGCACACGGAGTAGCCTAGGTGATCAATTCAGGTCCATCAATCCTGACGTTGTGGGTTCGAATTCCACCCAAGGCATGGGTATGTTGAACAGGGTTACCGTCTCGTCACGATCCTGAGGGGTGGAAAAGATATTTTTACTTCTTCCCAATCTGGATGTATAAGTCTATCGCACTCCATGCTTGATTAACTCAGCTGGCATTTCTTAATACCGTGGGTACTTATTATTTTTCATCTCATGGTAGCAATTATTTCCTTCTCATCTGAGTATCTGAGGAGGATGTCCTCCGGATGTCTCCCGTGGATTAGACTTCTTAGTCCTATAAATTTTATAATAATTGTACTAATAAATTATTTAATTCTAACGGCTTGAAAAATCATTAGACAAAAGCATGTTTTATTAGGTAAACTTAAGATGGATGTGTATTCGAGTTAACCTTAATTTTATAAAATTATTCTTAATTTTCCTCATAAACTATAAAGCTTAAAATACATTTCATCGAGCGAAAGCATTATACATTATAACACATAGTACCAATAATAGTTCAAAAGATTCTGTCTTTGAAGAAACAAATAATCTTATTGTGCAACTATTTTTTTTTTTATGAGTCTTCTGAAATTATCAGCCCTCCTGAAACTTCATAATGAATGTTTTTATATTCTATTTCAATGGTGCAAAATTAAATTTTTCAACTTTAACCAAATATAAGTAGGTATGTTATAATGCATATCCGTTAAGAATCTAGATATAATTATTGTGGTCCATAACTTCAGCCTCGTATCTTGAAACTTGGATTCAAAATTTTCATAGAGCTTAACAAGTTTTATAATCATAAATTAACAGATATCATCAATCCCTAATTTATACTTAATTATCAGTCATGGAATTGTAAACTTAGGGACAGGATGTCCCCTCTCGCTTTCATGATAGCCCTGAAAGATGGCTTCCAATGTAAGCCGAAACGTTGGCAGATAATCCTTTATTAAAAAATACATTTTTTAAATTTGTGTTTTTTGGATCTACCTTGACCGAACCCCAACTAAAATCATCTAATATTTAAATGTATTACATTTGACAAAATCCGAATAGGAATGCTATCCTCCAATCCAATTACAAATGTCCACAGTTCTGGGAGTAATTATGGACAAAGGCCGCTTAGGATATAATTAAATTCAGAGATTAATTCCTGGAACCATACCGGCCTCTTTTGATGTATTTATTTATTTCGGATAGAAGAGTATACAACATTATTTTAAGATCCCGTAAAATTTCTCCTAAATATAACATTTTGGTAATTTTGTCTCATCTCAAAACGAAAAGACACAGCTTTTTTACAACATTAATTTTGGGGAAATTTGACCATTTTCATATAGATAAGAGAGTTGAGGGTAGCGAAGTTCCTCGGCAGACATCAAGAGTGTTCTCAGAGCCAGAAATAGACCCCCTACAACACTTCAACTTCCACTCAGAAGCTCTCAGCTGTTCATCACTCTGTACGTTTGTTGCAGAATTGGAATTTCAAAATTCTAGAGTATTATGAAAGATCTAAGTAACCACACATTTTTTTTTATAACTAATAATAGTACATTATCATATAATACTATTTTGGGGTCTTGTTTAGATTAGGCCCGCCAGTTTTTTTATATTGACATTTTATACAGAAATAAAATCACATGTTTAAATATTATTTAATTTAGTATTGTTTGTGTAATTGCGGTTATAAAAGTATTACATAATGAATGTTTTTGATGTTTACGATTTATGCAAAGAAGAACAACGAGCCAGGATTTTTTTTGAAGAAAGTGGAATTCTACCTAAGGAAAGACATTGTAAAAAAGGCCACATTATGAAATTTTACGAAGAAAGGAAAAAATATAGGTGCAACAAAAGAGAATGCCGGTATGAATGTGGCATGTATACGGGTACATGGCTATGTGGCAGCAGGTTACCGTTAAGTAAAGCCCTTTTATTCATTTACTCATGGGCACAGGAGTATACTCACATAAATAGGAGTCTACCAACGTTTTTGATATAATCCTTAAGGACATAGTAGAATTTTGGCCTCCAAAGGTACGTGGAGGAACTGATTAAAAGTATGATAATGTTTTTGGTATGTGTAAAAAGTTTTTATTAAATAAATGTTTTTTAATTTATCAATAAGTAACTGTTACTAGATAAAATAACTGGCGGGCCTAATCTAAACAAGACCCCTATTTTGTAAAAAAAAAAAAAAAAAAAAAAAATTAGAATTTCAACCACTATAGCACAAATTTAATTTTAAATGTATTTGTCAAATATCGCTTTGAAAAGCAACTCATTATGGCTTATGCGTATTCCTTACATTTAAGGTTCTCCGGCAGCTAATTGCTCAATTTTGCTATATAACTCTTGAAATTTTTCTTTTATCAATAAAGTGCAATGTATAGTTTAATTTCATTAACTGCACCCACTTTTTAATTTATTGTTTTTAATTACACCGGAAATTTCAGAAAACTCTCATTCATATTAGTCTACTTTAGCTCAGCTTTTTTCATTATCATTTAATAAAAATGTAAATTGTGGCTAGTACAGTGTTGACAGGCATAAGCAGCACACGCATATATAAGGAGAGAGAGTGAGGAAGGGAGGGATAGAGGTGGCGAGAGGGTGGGAGAGAGAGAGAAAGAGAGAGAGAGAGAGTGAGAGAGAGTGAGGTGGTGAGAGGGAGGGAGACAAAGGGAGCGCGAGAGAGAGGGGATAGAGAGAGAGTGAGTGTGGGAGAGAGAGAGAGAGAGAGAGAGAGAAAGAGAGAGAGTGAGAGAGAGAGAGAGAGAGAGAGAGAAAGAGAGACTAATAGAACTAATATGTCTAATATTGGAACTCTTTTAGGCAATGCCAAAGTTTTCAAAGATCAAAGGTTGTTTGTCCTGTCAAAGATAATATGATGTGAATTAGTTCACAAAATATTTTAATGTATATATTCGGTATTTAGGCTTTTGGTTGCAAAAAATTTAATTAATTCGTTATAGTTGTGATCGGACGAAGAAGGGCACTAGACGGAAATCATAATTTTATTATATTTTCAATTTTATTGGAGATACAAAAAACATTTTAGAACATTTCAGATTCAAAACCGAACGTTCTAAAATTTATGATCAGCAACATTTTTACATTTTACTTTTTTAGGCAGTCGAACTAACTATTTCAATTAGTTTTTTCTACCTTAGATTTTTTTTTCTGCATAAAAGTTTTGCATAACTTATTTTTACATTGCCTTCTTCTATTGCAGTAACAGATTTAAATTTTCAGTTTTGGTAAGTTCATTATTTCTTTATTAATAAAAACATTTTTTTTTTTTTTTACAAGCGAATTGACCACTTAGGATCACGCTACAACTTCATTTCTTAATAAAAACATTATTATAGACGATATGATATAAGCCTTATAAGCTTGCTGATTATTGGATTTTTGTTTTTCAAACAATTGTGTTTGGTTTGTATAAATAACTGCAGATTGATAATAGATAGTTAAAACATTTTTTTTTTAGTGTAAAAACTTTCTAAAAGCTTCTATCTTGCCATACAAAGAAAAAAATATATATATATACTTTTATGTAAGTAATATCCAGGGAAAAGATAAATTAATTTTCTAAAATTCCTAATATCTATTAACTAAGAAAGAGAAATATGTAAAGTAGTAGTAGAAGTAGATCATTGGAGGGCAATCAACTTCTAGGTTATTTATTACGCCCTATAAAAACACTTTAATAATATGTAAATATTCAGACTTGATAAAGTCAAAACTTCCACATATGGTGTAAAAAAAAAATAATAAAAAAATGCTATGAATGAGGGTATAACGAATTTAATTAAGTAGGCCCTAAGAATGTCAATTAGTCAACATAAGGGTAGATAATTCCTCTTAGTTTTAAATGTTGGCAGAAATTAGTGACTCTTTCAGCAAGTAAATGTGAGGGGTGGGCTCTTTCATTCCAAAGAACTGGAAAAATTAAATGTTTCCCATTTAGTTCTTTGAAGGGGTTCAGGGGGAATATCAACGTTAATTTCAGTAGCGCTACAAAATAAGGACCTATAAATATATTTTTTAAATGTATTTGTAAGCAATAGCTGTTTTCTTAGATCCAGGGCTACCAATATCTAAGGTTAATAAGAGAACAAGAAGTTTCCAAAAAGTGACATTCGCAATACAGCGGAGAAATTATACAATTTCTTAATGAAAAATCATTAAGAACATTAAATTTAAGAATATTTTATAAATTAGTGAAAATTTTTAATAAAAATACAAAAGAAAGATATTTAAAGAGCGATTTTTGTCTAGGACGGTAATGAGCGAAATATGCCAAATGTATTATATTCTATGTTTTACTTCTATGAATTAATATATAATCTATATATTATAATATTTATTAATCATTGAATTATTTAGTAAGGCTTAAAAAAATGGATACATACCAGTACCACCAACCCATCCCCGAGCTTAACCGAAGAAGACTACCTTTGTTACCACATGTCTACTTACCACATGCATCTTAATCTTTTACTAATAGAAGCTAAAGGAAACAACTCTAATAATTTTAATTTGGTTATTCTTTTTAGCAATCCACATTATGCATATTCACCTGATATAAGATTTTAAAGAGCAGAAATAAAGTCTTACTACGCGTAGATGCGGAACTACACGCAGTAGAACAGGAAGTAGTTATGTAGCAGACCTGCATATATATGCCTACTTGGGTAGAGTCACGAATGCCAGATCTGAGAGCAGTGGGGGATGGCTGTAACATGGGATGGCTGTCTGAGAAAGAGACTCACATTTATATATGCGCCATTTAGCAGCTGAAATATTCCTCTATTTCCTGAAAATGATCAACTCCAACTGTTGCGATTGTTACAGAGTCATCTCATTTGTTGAAACGGCTTTATAGAGTGGTTTAATAAGTCCTACAACAAGAATTCTAGACATAGGGCCTAATATTTTTTACTATTTAATTAAAATGAAAATTTTCTAAATACCCAAGTTTTCGAAATTACGCAAATTGAAAGATATAAAAAATATTAAGAACTAATGAAGCCTAGAGAGGCTTGAGGATATCCAAAGTCGGTAAAACCGCGAATTCAATTGCTCTCTAAATGTTTACGGCGAGGGGACAGATTTCTATTTATATAATGAATTATCTGCTTACTGGTCAAAAAGGCTTATGTTTCGAGCCTAGACAATATTTCCTCACTAAGATGGATTTATATTTGAATTGTTTCATTTATCCACTGGCTCCACTGCGAAACACACACACACACACACACAGACTTATATATTGTAGATAAAAGCATTTATTTATTTTTAATTTTTTTGTACGCCTGCACGCCCAAAAAATTTTTTTTTATTTTAACAAAGCGCTTGATAAGTTTACAAACAAACACATGTGCGTGCATATGAACATGAGTGAAATTGAATGTGTGCAGGCGCATGTGTATAAGTGTGCCTGTGTATAAGACGTCCGCGTCGACATTGGTGTTAGTGTGAAGCAACGCTCTATAGGCATATATTTGAGAATTTTTCAATGAAATTAATAAAAGCATATAACATGTAGCTTTTAATTGTAAAACAAATGGCTATGTTCGTTAGTGAGAAAAATGGGACAAAAGGAAGTGGGGGGATTAGCTGCAATGACAAATGGGAGAAAAAATCATTTTTTATAGTGATGAACGCAATATTTAGCTAAGAGTAACGAAACTCAACACAGATTTATTTACTAATAACCAAAATATATTTAAGAGTTTCACAGCCAAATAGAAGCATTTGGTTTAACTGAATAGTAAATTTGAATTGAAAGGCCTGTAAGCAGAAATTAGTTGGTTTTGTTTTTTCTTTCTAACATACTTAGTAAATTTATATTATTTTCCAACCAATCTGCTTTGTATAAAAAAAAAGTGAGGTGTGTGTGTGTAAGCACGCGTGCGCATTTGATTCGGTCATAATGTTTAAGGTGTTCAAAAATGACGTAGAACATGCGCAAAATAAACGAATTAGTTATTATACCTACACTTAATATTTGAATGCAAGACCCAATTTTAATATTCAATGTTTTGAATAAATTATTTTATAATGCAACATTCGCAGAATATATTCGAATAACCATTATTCTGTTATATGGCGCTTAAATAAAAATGGTGGTCTCTAGGGACGAGATCATAATTTTAAATACTAAAGTACGTACCAATGTTAATGTGAGTCTTGGGTCAAAGCAGCCTAAGAATAAATCAAAAATTCTACCTAGAGGTGCTAATTTAAGAGCTGGAGCTAAAATTGTTATCAGAATGTTAACCCACGATTTGTTTTCACTGTCTACTTGAAAAAACTATTTTGACAGTCAAACCAAAGAAAGAAGAGAGGGAGGATCAGATGACAATAAAAAAAGAGAAAACTTGTACGAGGTCTTCCACAGACTCCACGTCCAATCGAGGTCAACGGCCAAACAAAAACTAGTCACAGGAATAGATGTGTCAAGTTTGTTGGATCCTTGAAAACTACTCAAAAAATTGCATATTAACATGAGTTACATGAACTAGTAAATTTACCCTAACTGAAATATAAAATTACATAACAATATTATAAATTTTTATCTTCTATTAAAATTCTCCTCTCATCTGATTTTATCCAAAAGAGCATTTATTCAACATTTGCGATAAAAAAGACTGAAATTATTTTTTCTATATTTTAAAAATATGTATGCTCACCTAACACTTGAAATTACTCTCGAAGGAAAATTCGTTTCTTTTCACCATTTTCAGCCGTTTGCCAACTCATTCAGTGTTTTGAAGAAAAAGAAATAAAACTTAAAACCCAATTTGGTTTCATCAGTACGTACAGACAAATATAAGTATGTATAATTTTGAACGGACCTCCTCCAAACTAGGTTTCATTCAGGATGTTAAAATTCTTTAAAAGTCGCGTCATACTGGCAGTTTGATTAACAACGCCTGTGGGAAATCCGCTAAGATGGAAGGAATTCGCAGCCACTTTCCTCGCGCTAAAAGAAATTCAAAGCCAGCCATCGACATGAAGTGCGAAGGAGAGTTGTCCGCCGCCATAAGTGTGGAGGGAAGACGTTAAATGCCCGCCTTGTCCCGAACACATATCCTGAGGGGAGACAAGCAGGGGGAGGTTATAGTCGAGCTGTCAGCTGGAAGCGTGCTCTCTGACAGCCGGCTCGAGTAGGTAAGAAGTGTGGAGTGTCCTCAGAGGAGAGGGGTCCCCCAGACTCTCTCTCCACTCAGACATTACCGACACAATATCTCCCCGGCACTCACAGCCATGTCCACTAATGTCCTACAATACCCCCGCCGTCGAGGAAAACTTCCCCACTCGCAGATATACTCTTTCTCTAGGAGTTTGGACAAAATATAATTGTATATTGGCAATTCACAAGTCCACAACTAAATATCACTCATCAAATACCTTTTCATTGTAATACGCACTTGATTACCATAGTTGAATGTTGAAAGAATTTTCTTATTATTGACTGTCCCTATAAAAATAAACTAATATAAAATAAAACATATGTGTTTGCATACATTTCAGTGACTATTACTTATAAGGGATCTCAGTATATCGAAAAACATTTTCAAAAAGTCTATCATGAGAATATCTCTACTTTCCTTCGGAATTCTCTAAAAGCATATGTTAAAATAAATATGTTTTGAGACAACCTTTTTTTCTTTTTTCTTTTTAAGCAACCACTTAACGCCATTGAGAGAGGGGCTATGTACTGGTAGCCTATTCTAAACACCCATGGCATTTAGCTCAGCTATTCTTGATACAGAGAATGGACCTGCTCTGACAGACAGTCCAGATGTCAGAAATTTAAGCCATCTTCTATAAGCTAATGGAGGTTTTGGTCACTTCAACGTCGAAGAGAAACTTATGTTCATATTATTCTGGATTTATATTCTGGAATTAACTCGCCTATTCACGTTCAACCATATAAACTACTTCTGATAAAAATAAATAAAAAAAATAAATCCAATTCGGATTGGATTCATAAGCTTGTCTTATGTTTTAACACAATAAAACTATTTTTGAATAGTCTCGTGAATTGTTTCTTAGGGAATTTGGTCTCTCAGTAATATTTTTTAAGGCACTGGAAAACAATATATTTTTCTTATATATA
>KZ807756.1:36893-55902 GCA_000696205.2 Oncopeltus fasciatus | reverse complement strand
TGACCATTTAATTCTAATTGAAATTTAAAAACATTACATTCAATGTCAATCACATGAGGAGAAAAGGTGACCAATGACACCACTTTCAATAAAGACCTTATAGAAAAACTTATTTGTAAATCTAAAAAGTTTTTCTTGTTACCAACGTTTCCGCCTAAATTTCAGTCCTTTTTCAGGACAATTAAGATGACGGCGGTAGAGTTTCCTCTCCGGTACAACTAAATTATAACTGAGAAATATGAGAAAGTTTTCAATTAAAGCAATTTTTCGAATGTACCATGCTTTAACATGAAGAGCTCAATACCTTCGAGAGAAATTTTCTCAAGAGAAAATTTCTCTACATCTAATAGTTATTAATTGACAATGAAATAAATACTCCCTCAAGTTCACATAATAAGAAAATTAACAAAATACAAACAAATATCTAATCACATTAAATAATTTTAATTCTTAACGTAAGCGATAATAGAAAGAAAAAGAAGGATGAGGTAGAAAATTATTTTATAATGACAAATTAATTTAAAAGGGTTAAAAATATTCTGACAGCACCCTCTTTGATAAGAATGTTTAACTATCCCACCTTGCCTTCATACCATCCATCAGGAAAGCAAAATTAAAATAAAAAGATACAGTAGCAGCTCAGATTCCAGGATGGCATTAAATCATCCAGGAGGCTGCACTATTGAATCTACCGCGGACGGGGGATAAACGCTTGGTCCCTCTCAAATATTTATTCTGGATGGTTAGCGTTCCCTCCTCATTCGCCATTCCTTCTGGGGGAGGACTTATTTGCATTTTACTGCTCCGCTTCACTATTTCATATCTCGTCATAGCGCATTTTCTCATAAACCGAGTAGAAATACTGGGAAGCCACTACTTACCCCCATAAACTCCCACAAATTATCATTTTATTTAAACCAGAGAGGAGTTCGAGGCTGAAGAATAAATCCTCAAAAAAAAAAAAAAAACGAGAACCAGTAGCCATGGTGGCAGCACCTTTCTGATTTTCTGTAAATATGTAGGAGGGGGAGGGTGAGTGAACCACCTCCTCTAAGGTGGAGTAATATTTTTTTTTGGAAAAGTGGGTTTCGAAATTAAAAAGGTACAAAGCCAATGTCAAGTGGTATATTCGGCGGCAATAACAGTGAGTAACCTCCCTCTCTGGCTCCAGGTACTCAATCCGAATACATTACATGTAACATTAACTTAAGAAATTATTACATAGAACCTGAAAAAAGTTTAAATTAATCAAACTTTCTTAGCACTTAAAAAACAAATTATGATTTTTTTTTCTTATTTAGAAATTACATCCTCCACAGCGTGCATCTTGCAATGTGCTCTCAAAGTATATAATAAATATGTACTAATATAATAATATTTTTCTTATTAACACTGAAGTGAATATTTCACTTAACTGATAAAACACAATCTGATTTAAAAATATTTGCTATTCAGGTTATTTTATTCAAAGCTATGCCATGATAACTGGCGTCCCTGGCACTTCGGGTTCAAATCCCGCCCTGGGCAAGCTTTTAATGAGAGATAAATGCATGCCCAGATCCATGGATGTTTAGAATAGGATAATTTTTCTCTATATTACTCTAACTGGTTGCAAGGAAGGTTAAATAAATAATAATAAGCTGAGCTACGTACATACTTAATAATCATTAAAATTATGCTAAAAGTAAATTTTAAGGAGTTATATATCAATCACTTTAAAATTATGAAACCATACTGCCTTAAAAAAGTATTTTTATTGATGTATTACAGCTAATAGCCTCTTTTTTACATCTAATTTTGTCCCAAAAAAAACTAGCATAATAAATGAAACAACATAAAAGTTTAGAAAAGAAAACCTGTTCACATTAGAACTCAGAGTATGCAGGAATTCAAATAAAACTCCCATTGGGTGATGAATCTATAAATAAAACGAATAGAATTTGTAATAGAAAGTGGTCATCGACAGACTAAATAAAGAAGGCAGAGGCAAAATTAAGTCATCACTATTGAACATTTAAAATTTGAATACAGGTATATTTGCAGGTACTTTATTCTGGAAAGCCCGAACAGAAATCCGTTCTACAAATTCCGATATTCTAAAAGTTTATTGGAAATTCATTTTATGTTAAATACACAGATTATTTGAGTTTAGGTAATTCGGAATCTTATTAGAATAATGCTAATCAACTAAATTAAGTCCCTGTTTGTCTTTCAGGAAAATCGAATAATAATTACCAGTTTTGCAAGTATATTGAATAAAATTATAATGGGTAATTTTATTTGAGAGTTTTTGTTTTTGTAATATAAATTCTTTGTCCTGAATTATATGTGTTCAAAGAAAAATTAAGCTGGAGCCATGTCGAGTTTTGAGTTAATTCTTAAATATTTCTATAGTAATTACTTGATTTGTAATTATGTAATTAGATTTAACAGGCATATTTTATAATTATTTTAAAGAACAATAATATGTCAAATATAAATAACCAATTTTTTTTTCTTTCTGCTTTCACAAGTAAACAGTTACACCTATCCATCTAGCTTTTTTAATACTTTGGCAATTTGAGCTTTACATTTTTTTTTTTTTTTCATTTTCAGCCACATTACAGTACTCATGGTCTATGACCATCTGAGTTCATAATATAAAGATGTAAAGTGAAAAGACGTCGGATGTTCAGTGTTTTACAGTCATATAAGTCAAATTAAAAAAAAAANATAAATAAAAGCTTATCCCGAGCCATAGACCCGTTCTTTGGAATAAGATGGCAACCTGTACATAGCTCCTCCCTCAATGACCCTAAGTGCTTGAAAGAGAGGTTAACTCTTTATTTATTAAAAAAAAAAAAAAAAAAAAAAAAAAAAAAAGAATTATACTACGAGGTTTTAATCACTTCAAAAGAGGATTGTTATTTATGGAACAGTTTAGCTTGAGCTTGTAGGTGCACCCAAAAGTTTCATATCAAGGGTCTAAATGTCCAGGTGAAGTTTCGTAAATACAAGGCAGAAGTAAGAGTAACAAAGCTTTTTCTGAACCAAAAAAGAAAAAAAAATAAACGATTTGAGAGAAGATTTGAAGAATGAGAGTCAGAGAAAGCATTTGATTTGAAGCTTCTAACTTAATAAAATTTCGTATCAATAGGATGGAGTGATACTTCCAATCTTTTGAATATGAAGAGAAAAGAGGTCAAGGATTCGTGGAGGAATGGAAGAGAGGGAGGAAATAATAAATATAGCCCATTACAACTCTTGCATGAAGAGAAATCGGGAAAGAATATAAAAGAGAATGAGATAGGACCAAGGTTCTTAAAAGAAATATAATCAATCTGAAAAATGCTTTCAAAATTCAGTAGATTTCCAAAATGTAAAATGAAAAATATAATAAACGCTGTATTAGAACTTTTTAAAACCAGAAGAACCAAGTCATCATTCAACTTCATCAATTTGGCTTTAGGTTCAAAATTCTACAACTGCACAGAGTAACAAACCACATTTCTACTGCAGTCAAGCATAAGTCCTAGGCAAATACCACTTTTTCCAGACGTCTCTCAAGCAATATGTGACATTGGGACCTACTCTAGAAACAATAATTCTAGAGCACGACCGAATAAAGCTATTTAGTATGAGCGAACAAATGATCCATGTTTCCGCTAAATTATTAACGTTTAAAACATACATTTTCAAAACGGTAAATCTTTAAGCATACTTGAGGAACACAAGTAAAGTTTCCAAGAGTCATGTACAGTTCAGCTGAGAGCAGAGAATGCCCACTGGCAATATATCCTTCGAGCCTCCAGGCAGAGGACAACCCCCGGGAGAACTGCCCCAGAAAGGATACGAGTAAATAGCATCATCTAGCCAAGACGCTAATCAACGCTCTTATCAGCCTCCTCCCATTCAATAACACCAAACTAATATCATAGCCTCCTAGAGCATAGGGAAACCTCATTCGAAAAATCACATTTCCTAAAATATATACAGGTGAGTGTGGTTTACGATATGTTTATGTAATAAATTTAAGTTTAACATCAGCAATATAACAAATTTACCTCAAGAAAATAAACTTATTCCTGCGTGGTACCATGAAGCGACTTTCAATTCTTCAATATACCTAAAAAAAGCTTTTTAAAAAATGTGGTCCGTATAAGTGTAGTATAAAAAAATATTCAGTACTTCAATTTTAATGTAAAAACATTGGAGGTGTTTGTTATTTGCATAAGTCGAAAGATGATAGTTGAATATAAATGAAATAAAAATCCTATAAATATTTTCATTATTTTAATTATAGAACATCTTATAACGTACCAAGCCTTAGAAAAATAACAAAAAAAAAAACTAAGTCTATCCCGTACTTCTTTGTCTAAATCCTTCAGAACCATAGTAATTGATTATAATAAACGCTCCGAACTATGTTTCCAATTCAACCCTTCACAAAGACATTCATATCTTCCTCATCAAAGTACAAATCTCTTATCGTTCCATTACGAGCTCATACGACCCCCAATCTCACAGCTAAGGCACAATTCTATTTCAAAACTACCCCGAACACCGTCCAGAGTCACTTAAATAAAAAGAGCACTGTGACCATTATTGCATTTAAGTGAAATTGTAAAATTTATGAGGGTAGCGGCTCGCTCCATCGAGGCGATGGCGAAGAGGCTTCTATAGTGACAATTGTTCATATTCTCAAGAAATAGGGCAATATTGCGAGTCAATTAAAAAATGAATCCTTCGTTACAGATAAAAAATTATGTAGAGCAGGACCTATACAAACTAAACAGGTATTCGATGTTTTATTATAGATGGAATTTGGCAAGAGTAAATGTTTAAAAAAAAAAAATTCATAATGTTAGTCATGGAAATGTGAACTTAGGGACAGGACGTCCTCTCTCTCTTACAATGTAAGCCGAAACGTTGGCAGATAATCCTTTATTAAAAAAATACATTTTTTTAATTTGTGTTTTTTTGGATCTACCTCGACCGAACCACAACTAAAATCATCTTAGAGTAAATGTTTAATTTTATTATTGAGAAGGAGACTCGATAAGTTTTGTTCTAGACAATCCTTCAAGCAAGAGTGGGGACTTTAATAGTTTTTTTTTTTTTTTTTTTTTTAATATTGAATAGAACATAAGTATTAAAAATTAAATTTTACAATTATCAAGACCAATGTACTTTTTCGTAACATAAATAATAATTAATTAAGTAACTAAGAAATTACATTTATAAATTTTGGCCTTTGACCAAACATCCACTTTCTTATCCGATTTTGCCCAAAAATGAATTTATTCAACCATTTGCAGTAGAAAGCCAACATAATATATACCTATTATATACTTCATGTCTATTTATAAAATAAGGGGTCCTCCCAACCTTTGAAGTTACACTACTAAATATTTTCCTTAGTTTACGTTTTTCCTTAAATTGACATAGTAGAGAGACAATTAAAATCTCAATAAATAACATAGTAAATCACCTTAAATACCGAATTAAGATTTATTTTATTTATTTATTTTTAAAATGGTGAATTCTAGAGCGCTCAGACATACACACACAAACACATGGTATATCTGTTCTATATTTTTGAAACCACAGCGCCAGGATTGCGAGACCCTAACGGATCCTATGAGCTACCTTGGTGCCCCCGTAAACTGCTAAAAGCTTAAGAGAAATTTATATCCCGCCTCATTCTGAATCAAGCACTACACACTCGCCAGACAAGGCTGTCACTGCGGATGAGCGGGGTTTAGCCCGCCTCGACTCTCTCCTAGCTCCTTGGCCAAATAAACTCCATCTAGAGGTAGAATCAGCTTTTACACTAATGAGAGGAGCTAAAGCAAACACCTTGAATTAATTTTAAAGAGGGAACGACGCTGGAGCGAGCGGAAATGACGTCTGGCACCCCTCGGGAAATATGGCGCCGAGCTCCACTTAAATAAATAAGCGCCCGTTTAAAGCTAAGCCAGAGCTTAGTGTCCAAAAACCTGTGAGAGGATGTGTCTGATAAAATGCTGCCCACAGATTACGTAAAACAGTTTGCTCTTTAATAAACAACATCACTCACCATACCCTAAATTTTAGCAGGAACCATACTGATGCTCGCATTGAAAGTAATGTAAACTAGTTTTAAAACCCATTTTGTTTAGTATCAGTTCATATTTCGAATAATTCAATCCCGCCCTGAGCAAGCTTTTATGGATAAATAAAAGCTTATCCCGAGCCATAGACCCGTTCTTTGGAATAAGATGGCAACCTGTACATAGCTCCTCCCTCAATGACCCTAAGTGCTTGAAAGAGAGGTTAACTCTTTATTTATTAAAAAAAAAAAAAAAAAAAAAAAAAAAAAAACAGTATACTCGGTATAAAAAATAATTTCCTTATTATGAGATATTTTATTTATATTTTTAATGTTTTTTTTTCGTGATCTGATAGGAATACTAGACCTAGTAGCAGAGTGATTAGGCATGTTAATCTAAACTTATGGTAATCTTGGGGAACCGTGACTTTTCTGGGTTTTAACTCCCTTATAGTGTTATTCTTGGCTTGGCCATCGAAAGAATGTAAGCTGTCCAAAAAAAACATTCCATTGGCAAGCTTAGAGCACCAGAATAACAGCATTGATCCACCCTCGGCAGAGATTTACACCAAAACCAACCGTCGGAACACCTGAGTTTCAACCGTAGCTCACCCGGGTGAGGGATTTTAGAACTACTTGATCCTAAACGGATTAGTATTCCAACCAAGAGGCAGGAATACGAACCCGGGATGTAATCAACTGAATAACTTACACTAAGTGTTGCACTTCAGCCACACTCTATTTATATCTGAATAATCTGGGTTTTTTTGTTTGTTTTTTTTATCGAAATTGGATTTAAATGGAAAGAACTACATTTATGAGACCTTCAAACAAATAAGTAAAATTGTAATACGCATTCGTTAACAAAGTGAAATGAATTTATTGTTTGATGATATTTTACAGGAAGAAGAAAGAGAACCGAGAAAGAGGAAAGAAAAAAATTCAAAATAACAGCTAAAAACAAGTGTATACCTTAAAATTTCGAATACTTTTAAATAAAAACAAAATAAAATTCCCGGTTACCCAGGAGCTGAGAAAACAAGGTCCGGAAAAAATGGGTTAGAAAAAGCAGTATTATCATTTACGCGAGTTTAATTATTAGCATACAGGAAACTAAACACCTGATACGATTAGGCGATTTTACTCTAAGCATTTCCTTTACATAGAAACTTAATGAAGAGCTTCAGTTTTGTATTAAAATTTTGAAGAAGATATCCTGATTGTTTAGATATTAAACAGACTGAATAAACAAATTTAATCAGTAAAAATTCACCCCCAACTATTGATTGGAATAAATTTACATATTCTGAAAGAGACATACATATTACACGTTTAAATTTCATTGGAATTGCAGAGTAATTTAATCCTATAAACTTTTTAGAAAAAGTTGGTTTCATAGTCATATGGTCTCAAATATCAAAATTAGTTAGCGAATAACTCCACAAAATGTCTCTAATCAATAGTTTAAAGATCAAAAATTACTTAATAAAATACGTCACGTCGCATTTAAATGCAATACAAACGCTCGTTCAACGAAATTCTTGGTTTTTCTGTAGCAAAATAAATTTTAGTAGGCATAAAATCACTATAGCAGGCATAAATTTTAGTTTATAGCAATGAAAACCAACAAAGGATTATTTATTGACAAGAACGAAAGAGTAGAAAATGTGTTTGTTATGTTCAGGTCAATGAAACGTAACGTAACAAATAAATTTGTTTATTTATGAAATAAATGAGGATAGATTAGTCAGGGATTCGGTCTTAGGGACCTAAGAATTGAAAATGATTTTTAAACAAAAAAGCTTTATTTCATTTTAGGCCTAAATTTCAGGTATTCATTATTATCTCGTCATCGGTCCCACTCGACTTGTTTTTTTTTTCTTTTAGTGTAATTATATAATTACATATATATGTCTGGACGCAATTTTCGAAATATGAAACCATGTTTGGTGTTTGAGCTTCTTTTAACAAGCCGCCTTAAGTTCGTTAATGGCTAAAATTGGTCGAGGACGTGCGTAGAAGATTTACTAGTTACCAAAATAAGATGTTCACTAAATTTCATTTGTTTACTGTTAAGGAATTATTAATCAATCTAGAGAATATCAGAAGAAAAGGGGGATCCGTACGGGTCTCGCAATCGTGACGCCGCGGGTTCACATCCCGCCCAGGTCAATCTTTTATTTATAAATGGAAGCTTGTCCTGAGCCATGGGTGTTTAAAATGGGGTGGCAACCTGTAGATAGCCCCTCCCTCTCTAATGACCCTAAGTGGTTGCAAGGGAGGCTAACCCAGCAAAAAAAAATCCGGGGGGGGGGGGGGGGGGGGGGGGATTCAGCTTGTCCTAGGCAGGAACGGAATGTTCCTGAATAGTGCCCTCAGAGTGGATCCTGGACAGCTCAGAACGAAATTCCCATTCCCATCGGTCAAGTGGGACGGGACATCACGTCTTCCAGTGCAGCCAGGAATCAAGAGAACTACCACAGGTGCCCAGGCAAATCCACTTCTTCCCCCACCAATACTTCCTCACTCAATTTCCACTATAAACATATGTATTTTCGGGAGAAAATGTTTCATTGAACATAAAAAACTTTTAATATATCTCAATAGGTCCAAAGCCTATCAAAAGAACAGATTTAGAAAATTTCAAAGTGGATTGGCCCCCTCAGTTAATATTAAGAATTATTTATGAAAATTTGTCACAAATTAATGAAAGTACAGTTATGGGTCCAATAAACTATAAATATTTGGTAGAACCATTAACTAGTACAAATTTTAATGAATATAATATTTTGAATAGCCTTGAAGGTATGTAGTTCCTCAGAAGAACTTCTTTTTTACAGGATTATTTACTAATCACTGGATAAAACTTTACATTCAATAACTTTACAAAAAGAAGTAGCAGTAATTAATTGCAGACATAATTCTCTTCACATACATGCATGAGCTGTCATTTACATTTACTAACAACACCTTTACACATTTACATTCTCTTATTTCTGAATGTCTTATATTTACTGCATAAGTAAATTAGTCCAAATTTCCTTTGCTGAATTAATTGCTGCAAGATGTCCAGGAAAGATTAAGAGATAATTATGAATGCCACGGAAAGAAAGATTTTTCTTCCATCTAATCAGATCTCACTACAACATGTAGAACGTGTTAGAAAAAGTGCACCTTAAACTCTTATGGCACTCATTGCAAATCTTATCTTGAAGTTCCAAAGATTTTATTGGCTATAACTTTTAAGTTTTAAAACTGTGCTTTTAAGATCATTTTAGTAGATTATTTATATTTTTGTATTCTCCATAATGAACTATGTAAAATCTGCTTGGTTTGTATGCGCACAGTACGTTTATTTTTCTTTGTGTTCTAAGTAAATCGAAGTATTTTTCACATGAAATCGAAATTATAAATACAAATATTTTTAAATATAACTTATCTTCTTTATACAACCCGTGTACAAATCGATCAAAGTAGATCACGTTTACACGTTAAAAAACTATCAAATCCACAAAGGAATAGTTTTGTTCAAACAATCCGTTTTTGCGAGTTATTTTTCAAATAATCTGCTAGGTGATACTCATCTACACATTAGGTATAAGGGATCTCAAGGAATCCAGTGTTCAAGAAGTACAGGAAGGTCGTACTTAGCAGGGATGGCTTCAGGGATGAGATCCTCATCCGAATTCCTGTAGTGTTTGCGAAGATGAACTATTTACCGGATGGCTGATTCTCTTTGATTAAGATCCCATCTCCATTCCTCTTGAAATTCGGACAAGATTTCTACCCATGTTTGGGTCGTTGCGGAGAGACCTAATTCCAAGCCTATGCTATAATCAAAATGAGTTGATTCGTTGTTGTTGTTTTTACATTGTTAAATTCATGAATATAATTTTAAGCGGTGGAAACTTCAACCTTTGTAACAATGTCTTTACTGCTTATAAGCTGGTTGCTTTCATGCTTCATGATCTCATCATAAGAGCTTATGAATCTTCTTGCGTGGGAATAAGAGAGTAAGACAATCAGAAAGAAAAGTTCATGATTTTTGTAGTAGGAAAAGTCGTCGTTTAAAGGGAGATGAAATTGAATAATCGGTTATATTTTATTCGTTGATTATGGTCATATGAAAAAATGTCCTCAAAAATATTAGCTGTTACCTTAGTTCTTCTTTGGGGCTTCTAAGACCATTTTAGTAATTTATTCTTATTGACATTTTCCTTGCTTAAATATGTAAAAACTACTAAATTCAAGCAACTCCTGAGTATTGTACATTTATTTTTCTTTGTATTCTTATAAAATCAAAATTTTAGAAATATATTTCACAAGAACAAGTACAAATAAAAATAGTTCTGAAATAAAATATATAAATTTAATACAATTCGCGTGAAGAGACTTCCCAAAATCCTTTTCATTTTCACAAACGTGGTAACAATGTAGGCTGCATTTTACATGTTTCCCATTCATAAATTATGAGAATTTTAAAGTCAATTTGCATCCCTTAAATCTGCTTGTATTTTGAAATACCGAATTCAGAAATATCTAACAACTAATGGAAAATAATTATTTGTGAACAACAGTCAACAAATAAATCCGTATCATACTGCAGAAGCCCAGGAAACAATTAACTGTAAAGATTTAAGCTATAATAGGATTTTCAATAGATTTTCTTCTTCAATAATTCCTTCTCTTTCCTCACATTTTTTATAAAAATTTGATACTGGAAAACTCCGTCACAAAAAGCAGTGTAAACAATATATTTGCTGCGAATAGCATTGTTTCAATAAATAAGGACGTAGATTGTGAAGTTAGAAGTGGCTTATTTGATCTTACAAATCGAAGAGAATACTGAGTTTAAGAAGCGAGATCAATAAGGCCGGTTCTGAAACGTTTGGGAGGGAGTGTGCGATAAGTACTCAACATTCGTAGTTACATTCTTAAATACCTACCTTAATAAGAAACTTTCGTACAACTGCTATAGAACATAAATGATATAAAATTAAATTTTACACCTATTATGTCCTATAAACTGTCCGTAAAATTAACTTTTATAAAAATAATGCGGATAAAATTTCTTCGTTGAATACGCTACCTCTTCATCCGATATTAACTGAAAATGAATTTTTTCATTAAAGGTGTTTTCTTTTTAAAGTCAATCTCAGAAATATAACAACTTTAAATGCAAATCCCCGCCCTGAAAAGTGTAATTTATTAAACAGCCTTTGGTCCCTAAAATGTTAAAGCTAAAATTTGATGTGACAATTCAAATCATTTAATGAGAATTTTTAGAAAAAATCTTTGAAAGAAATTAAGATGTTATAGTATGATGGTAAAATTTCTTCAAATCCCAGCCAAAGAGTCTGCCATTCTCTAGGGGCCAAGTGCAACAGATATCAGAAAAAACTAAACTCAGTTAAAAAATGTAATAAATTTATGAATATAATTTACAATGGAAATGAAAGAATTAATACGAAATTAAAATTTTTTAAATATTATTGTAAATGAAATATGTACACGATTTCCTAAAAACGTGCGATTTACTGTCATTTATATACAATAGCATTTTTAAATATAACACATACGAAAAAATACATATAATTCATAGGTTGGAACATTTTATTCCAATATTTTTTTTATGTAAGTTAGATAAATAAGTATAAAATAATATTCCTTGATGAATAATAAAGTCAATTATCTAAAAATTAGGAGTTTATAAATAATGAGAAGTATTGCTATTTTAAGAAGTGAATTCTATATATTAAAAATTCTTGAAAGGGATTCTGCACAACAATCGCAATTACATTCTTAAACTTGTTTTTTAATAATCTTCTTCTTTTTTTTCTTTAATATAAATATAGTAGAATTTTCACATATTTTATTCTATATATTTTTCATTACGCTAATAATAACGAATATATTTATATTTTAAATTTTGTATCCTTCTAATGGTTTTCTAAAGAGAAAAAGCTTAAATATAGAGTTTGGTTTCATTATTCTTAAAATTGAGGACCTACATACACATATATATAGCTTTGAACTGTCGGCTCATGGTACGAACTTAATGAATGACACTAATAATGACAAATCTGCTAAAGGGGAATATACTTGGAAGTATTCCCCAAGCAGGTAATTCTTCACATTCAGATTATCTTCCTAATAGATTAGTAGTAAATACCAAAGAAAATTAAAAGATCATACTCATGGACTGTGAACTGTTTGAAGAAAAAATATATCCATAAAATAAACCAACTGAAATCATCTACAAAAAATCTACTCGTCATCTAAGATTCGTATCGCCGGAATCGAAATGTCCAAGGAATACATGAAATCTTTAACTCCTCCTTTATCGTCTTGAACGACAAACTTTTTAAGTTGGATTAGTAAATTTGAAATACATATCCATAAGTTGTATCTAGTGTTTTACACGTAATCGCTCTATCAAAGATTACAAGTGGATTTCCTGGAGATAATTCTGCATTTGTCCCCACTGAAATACTGCGATAAAGAAATCAGATTACAAAAGAATGTGATAATACGATCTATAATTTATTTTTGTGTCATATGCGTGACAAGGAAGAGATAAATATCCAGGAAACAAGCCTAGATACTTGAAAATTCTTAGAAGAAACATACGAATCTTTACAATTACTTGTTATGTATCCTTCTTACATATGTCACATGTCATTTAATGAATAGAGTGAAATATACTTTTCGTTTATTATTTATTTGTTTCTTCATATTTTTATCAAATCTATATTTTAGAAGTATTATTCATATGAAAAACAAATAACAAATAAATAAAATATAACTACTTAATACAGAAGGGACTTCCCAAAATTCATTGTTTTTTCACAAACCTGATCATCCAAGTCTACTTTTTCTTATTTCCTCACTTCTAATATATCTTTTTACCGGTAACACGTACGCCATATTATATGTGTAATATTTAGAAATTTTTCGTTATTAATTTGGCAGCTACTCTACAACTACCTAATATAATTCCATTATATTTACTACTTAAATATATAAAACCAATGATAAATTAAGAATTGACGAATTTACTTCTTTTAACAAAGCCGATCTCCTTCTATGTCAGACTTAAACGATACATAAAGTACTCTGCCAATTGCTGAGAGAAACAGTAGTGATGAATGTGGTATGTATACAATTATTATATTCTTAATTGGATATATAGCTTAAGTAGTTCATACACATAGACAAAGTGTGTATTCTCTTCTAACTGAAAATTATGCTCAGCTATCTAACTTAATCCGTAAAGATGTAAGTAACTCTGTACACCTTAGATTGGATCTCTGAGAATATATTATTATCTATTAATATTGATGATAGACCACATAGCTGGCATCAATCCAATTCAATACGAGATAGAATATTATTATTGTTAAATATAAATTCAGATCATTGTTTTATATACTCATTTCCACGTTGAAATTGAGATGGTTTTACAAGAACATACTCATTAATATAACATTTAGTCTAATTAAATATTTCAATAAAAAATTAAATTTCAGTTTTCAATGGAATGGCATCCCTCTATTTCCACCACGAAATCTGAACAGAAAAGCGTTGGATATAGAAATGTTCTAAATATGGTGAAAATTTTGAAGTAATTTTCGTTAAATTCACATTCCAAGTACTACATTTCCTCACTGATAAAAATAGTTCTACTAATTTGTTAGAATACTGTCTACTAACATAAGATTCATAATGATATTATTTCATACACAGATCAAATAGTATTTTACTGTACATTAGATTCACCCAATATATTTATTTCTTAGGGCGTTTCGGCTAATATGCTCCTCTCTTCACGCATAATAATTTGTTTTTAAAAATTTTTTTAAAAAATAAATAGAATAAACTTAACCAATTTTAGGTTCGGTCAATGCCCAACCATACTAGACTAGGATCGAATTTTGACTCGTCTATTTCAATTATTCATAGATACTGAATAAAAAGGAAACATAATATCTTTTAAACGTCCCGCATAATAAATACATTTGATCGACTCGCAACTTATAGAATAAAACAATTACTATTACGGCCACTCTAAAATACGGCTATTTGACGAGAATTATTTTGATTATTTTTTAATTTTAATAAATCATTATTTACATTCGAAATAAGTAACAGTCCTGGATTAAAAATAGTTATAAAAAAAAAACACAAATAAAAAATTAAGAAGATTTTATAGTTATTAGAGTGAATGAAAAATTTTTATTCATTGGACATATTCGTTCATAGTAAATTAAATTTTGATGGAAAATATCCCAAGGTAAAGATAAAACTTTTATTATTAATTTGGGAATCAAATTAATTTCAATTTCAATCAATTTAAAGATGTACAACCCAAAACCTCAAAATTTAAAATCTAAGGTAAATAAAAGAAGAAATAATATTTTTCAGTCTATCAACAAAAATATTTATATGGATCATTTTTAAAATTCTAAAATCATTCAAAATTGAATACTATATCACATGACATGTGCTCAAAACCTTCTGTCGAAACCACTTTTATCAATAAGAAATTTCATTACTCTTTAGATATATCATTTATTTATGAACAGCATTTACACAATGTGCAAGAGATAGTGTAAACCCTGTTCATAAATAAATTTTTTTTATTGCTATTGCTGATCAAAAATTGATTTACAATTAAAAATTTAAAAACACTATAATTATAGTAATTTCAAAATTTTCGAAACTTTAAAGTCAAATTTGGACAAAGTAGATGTAAATAGTGGGGGGGGAAAAACAATATTTGATAGTACTAAAATGAAATTTAAATATGTTTAATTTCGATTTATGTTAACAAAAATTATTTAATAATTATTATTTTTTAAACCGAACTATTTATTTTGTTTAATGAACATATATGTATATGTGAATGTGTGAGTAATATGTATAATATATAATTGTTTATATGTGTCTATGCATGTGGGTTTGTGTGTATGTGTGAGTATGTGTAAATTTTTTTTTTATTTTACTTAACTCCAGTAAAGAAATTGGACGCTGCCACTATTTTTTTTTCCAAAAGCACTAATTTATTTATAAACAAATTTTTATTTCTCTCCTGTCTGTAAAATTTTTTCCGGTAAAAATAGACATTGATTTTAATAAATTAACCCCTGGAGGGACGCTTATTGTAGCCGCTGTCGAGATTACCTGAGAAAGAAGGAGAGCTTTCAGTGGTACATACCACGCGACCAGAGATTGGGGCCAAGCGGCCCGAGGACACTTTACCGGTCGGGTGCCGAGAGCAGACTGACTTGGGGAGAGCACCCCTCCACCACCCCCTGCCGTACAGAGAGGGTGGTGCGCCACTCATTAGGGGTGTCTACTTCCCACAAGTCATAAAATAAAAATAAAGTAAAAACAATGATTGACTATATTTCAGAACAACTAAGTCAGTATAAAGAAAGGCAAACAATTAACCAAGATGAAAAGTAAGTACATTAAACTGCTATATGTTAAGTGGGAGTTGGTGCTTGAATCATGTTCATAGTGGATAAATAATTTCAACATTATAGAAGTGTAAGCATTATTTGATAATCCCATTGGTTTATTTTCCAAATAAGAAATCCTATAAAACGAGCAATAAGTACGCTGCCCCCCGTCCATAAGTAATTTGAAAACACTACACCGTTGAAACAAATTTTATTTTTGTGAAGAAATATGCGGAACATAATAATTTAATAGGTTATTTTCTAACATTTAAGTTATCCATATATTGATATTTTAATTTAAATGGTTAAGTGCCCCCCCCCCCACACAACATTCATCACTTCATGTCTGTCAGCATTAGCGATAAGTTTTATCATTTTCATATCGATGCAAGATAAAAACCCTTTAACGTAGTATGGAATTAACCATTTAAATGTATAATGATTCTTTTACACCTTACTTGCAACCTGAAACATTTTTATTAAAAGGCGTTTCTTTATTTCAGTAGAATATCTGCTAAAAATAAATTCTGATCAAATTAGAATGAAACTTGACGTGATTTTTTAAAAAATTCTCCATTACTGAACGTGTCATTAAATCACAATAAAAAATTTAGGAATGTTTATTTTATAATGATAAAATTTTGGTTTAATCTTCAGGAATAAGAAACAAAATATAATTAGACTCTGGAGTAATATATGCATTGGTAGATCTTAATACATGCAATTTATTACAAACTAACATTAATGTATACTCTAGAGTTCTTAAGCAGGCTCAAGAGATTTATACCTGCTTCAGCGCACTGAAACATTCCAATACATGATCCGGTAGATGTTCTACAGCAGGGTGATCATTCTACCCCTAAATGTTTTAACTTTCAAGGATATACAATTTAACTTGAGATGAAATTTGGATTTGTCACTATGAAAATCTGTATGTAATATTATTACAAGTATGAACTATTATTATTTTAACAATATTTAGTGATGACAGAGTTACCCCATCAACCATTATCAATACACTAAAGGGGCAAAATAAAGGAGAAAGTATGACGAGCAACATAGTGGCGGGAGGTGGGAGGGGGTTCTATGTTGGGCAGAAGAATAAAAAGATTTAAAAAAAAGGATGAATGCCACAAAAATGTGTAAAAAGAAGCTCAAATATAGAATTTGTTTTCATAGCTTAAAAAATGACGGATGCAAAAAATGTAGACGAAGAATGTACTTCGTAGTACAGAGCCGCCTCCTGTTTCACTCTGACCTGACTCAGTATGCTTCCTCATTCTTCTTGTTATCCTTTCGTATTTAAAAAATTAAATTAACCATTTACTCCAGCATGTTCTGTGTAATCCAAGCAGATTTCCCATGGTTCAATAAATATATTTATAAATTCTATGCTCTGGCCAAGCAGGATGAGAGAGGAATTACTCATCCATCGTAGTTATATTCGTAAAATAAGATATATTTTCTTAACATGCGATTTTCGCAAAAATGTTATAGAACTTAATTTTAAGAAAGTTAGATTTTGCCCCTATTGGGATCAAAATGTTTTTCCTAACTTCGTAATTAAAATCGGAGATATCAGTAGTATTAATTTTGATCTTATCCTTAACTACACTTCCTCTCATTTTTTTAGTTTCTACATTTTGAAAAAATAATTAAAACTCAAAACTCGAAATTACATTCTTAAATGACTTTCTTGTTTTGCGGTTTTTTTTGTTTTTTTTTTTTTTTTTTTTGTTCAATGATGTAAAATTACATTTGGCTCTTTGTTGTTTTTCCACTTTCCATTTCCATACATTTTTTGCAACACTAAGTATCTCAACTCTCAATTCTTTAATTTCGCAGCAGAACACCTGAAATATTTATTTGATCAATATAGAAATTAGTGTTGAGTTCAATAACTTTAAACAAAATGATTTACTCGTAATTAACATTTCAGATAATCCTCGAATCGTATTTAGCTCGATAACGAGCTTAGTATCCCATATTATCACATAAAAGTGACATTCTTCATTTCATTAATAATAACTTAATGCGACTTATAATCGTAATATTAAAATATTCGGATCAGGTAAAGCCCACTCCTAATATTGACATTTCGCTATTTATTTTCAATAATATTTATTTTATAAATAATCAAACCAGAGTTATGTTTCATTACTCTAAACTAAATATTACACCTGCTACACTAGGATCTTATCCGCAATATATTGGATCAAATCTGCAATAATGAATTCGAACTTTCGTTTTGCATCAAAAACAGCTATATGCCGAATTTCATTATAAAAATATTTATTTATGAACACACACACACACACACACACACACACAAACACCCCGCCGGTCACGTGATCTTCAGCCCAGCCAAGATCAGAAGAACAAACTTTTATTGAATTCCGAAGAAATACAGTTATTGCCGGTGTACTTATAATGGACTTATTAAAAACAATATTCACTAAATTCGCCATGTAGTCGTTAACTGCAGAACTATTTGATAAGTGGGTTATTGGGGGAAATCGGACAGGATTGGAGATTGTCTGTAATGTCAAAAAGGATAAAAACGTTTATTCGATGTAACACACGCAATGTTCAGTTCAGAGTAATGAAACTCAATGTAGATTTGTTGATTTATAAAAGAAATATTGACTAATTGGACATGTGTTTATTGAACACATATTCATAAGTGTGAGTTAACTGAACCGTAAATCTTCAACACTTCAGCCTAAAAAATCGTAATTAGTTTACTTTCGAAATAAAATTTAGCACATCGTATCAAGAAATTACCTGTATCGTAAATTTTAATTTTACGGGCATAAGCCGATTTTTTTTTTTTTTTTTTCATAAAACTTTAAAACGTAATGTCTAAGTTCTAAGCTAAATCAGACGAAAAAGAGTAGAGGGATTGCCTGAAATATCTATTGAGAGTAAAAATTGGTTTTCAGGGTGTAATATTTAGTTGAGAGTAATGAAAATTACACATATTTGATTATTGATAAAAGATATATTCTTTAAGTGTTGGAATTACATGAGATAGGAAGTTCAAATACAACTATACCGCAAAACTGAGGGATTCGATCAGTTAAGTCAGCTCCTCCGTGACATAATTTTTCCTTTTTTATAAAAGCACAACTCCCCACTTAATGTCGGATACTTATTCGCCGGTACTGAGCCGTGTGAAGCATTAGCATGAGCATTTACAGGAAAATTCCTCTCGGTACCCCCCCCCCCCCACCGTAGCGGTAGGTGTTCCTGCTCACTGCGATTGCGCCGCGTGCAATTACAGTAAGTTAGATGCCTGTTCCCTACAAGTAGCAGGCCCTTCTTTAACCTCCTCATCGTAACGTGCGTTTATCTACAGCCCTTTGACAGGAATTTTTCTTTTGACCTTCATTATTTTTCTAACTACGCCATATGCTACAAAGGCTTAGCACATCATTTTATTTTATTTATTTTTTTTTTTTTTTTTGGATCTGTT
>KZ807756.1:8529-36366 GCA_000696205.2 Oncopeltus fasciatus | reverse complement strand
TAAAATTCATTTAATTTTGAAATTATTAAAAATAATTATTTAATAATATTATAAATTGTATCCAATTGTTTGATATTATAAATGCAAGGTATAATATTACAAGATTAGAAGTTAAATTACTGACACAAAATTAATTAATCTGATTATAAATTAAATGTACACATACCAAATAGAGAATAAAGGAAAATAGAGCCATGTGCAACATATGAGCGAAATCATTACTGAAATATTTTAAATTATATATATGGTAAGGGGGAGGGGGAGTGAGAAGGCCTCGATGCATTTAAAGAGGAAGATGGTAAGTCTTTTGGGAGAATTGAAATAGCTTAAGTAGCATGACCTGTAAGTTCATCACTTTTGTCCTCATGAAAGACAATACGTTTAAAGAATAATTATGAAAATGTGTGCTTAAGAATATTGAAAATATTAATGAGGAATGTAGTATTTAATTTACATTACAAATGTCTACAGTCCTTATACCCTTATACTGTTGATGAGATGGAGGGTCACCCAAGTGAGGGGATCACCTTAAAGAGGAGACAGTAATTGAGTAAGTTCTTGTCTAGCTGCTCAAAATCTCTGGGTGTCCTGCACAAACCTCAAATGGTTTTCAAATGAATGATGAGATTTCATTCCATTTTTCTTGCTATCTTTTCTAGGTCAGATCGTTTCTTTTTTTCATTAGGCTGGCAAATATATTCTCTATCTACTGGAAAAGATGCTCCATTTGTTATTTAATTTCCATTTATTCCAACATGGTCTGGTATCCAAATTAAGATTGAATTATTATGTTTTAAACCTTTTAAAACTAAATAAATTATTTTTGCATTAATGGTTAAATGAATATCTTTAAAGACCAACAAAATACTTAGTCTGAAAAAATAATCTGTTTTAAATTTTAATTGTTTGAGAGAAAAGACTATGCCTCAAAAATAGCTAACCTAACTGCATGTTATACGCTTGTATGATAGTAAACGTCTTTCTAAGACAAGGTTCTTCTGGAGAACTGAGGTACAGATTATTGAAGACAAAATTACAAGCAAGTAGAAAAGCTAATAGTATGAAATATTTTCAAATGAAATTATTAATAATTTTTGGTGCTAGGGAACAGAATAAACAATCTAACTGTCCCAGCCAGGACTCGAACCTGGATCACCTGCAATCGGATAGCAGGAGATCCAGGTTCGAGTCCTGGCTGGGACAGTTAGATTTTTAATTCTGTTCCCTTGCGCTAAAAATTAGTAAAATTTACATGGGATTAAATACCACAAAAAAAATATTTATGAAATTATTAATATAATATCGTTAAGTGTTTGTGTGAATTTTGGAAGTCATTGTATACCCTTATTGTAATTATTTAATTAATTTAGAAAATAATGTAAAATACTAAGATTTTCTAAAGCTTTCCACCCACAAAAGAAACGGCAAAAGTTGTGTAGGTTGTTCAGCAGTTCTGTACATTCATTCATAGATTAAAATTAATTAAAAAATTATTATTAGGCAATTTAAGAAGAACAATTAATAGTAGTCCCTTGCACAAATTTCCTCTGTTTCCTTTTAAAAAACATAGATAAGAGTAAATCATAAATTATTCTTAAAAAGTAGGAAGGATAATGAGTTTAAAATTTAAAAAGTAATATTACTTGATAACAAGAGGAAAAACGAAAATTTTATGGGATATAAATGATTGCATTGTATTGAAATTGCAGATATTTCATTTTGCATATGTATTTATTTTTGGTGCTTTTAATCAGTAATAGTCATTCATTAATTTTAGTAATAGTATTTAAAGTTTTTTTTCTTTTTTTTTAGACCACAACAATTCCATATAAATTCCATATATTTCCAAATAAAGCATGTCTCATTTATTAATTTTTTGTGCAAAAATTACTTTTCCTAAGTCTTATATGGTACTATTGTTTATTGTGTGAAATAAAATATCCTTACGTAGCTCAACTCATATTTTTCTCATTCACTTTTCTTAGGTCGAAAATATAGCTAATGTGGATAATCTCTCAAGAAAGGAGTTTTGAATATCTATCTGTAGCAGAAAATTGGTCCAGAGTGGAGTATCCTCTTCTAAAGCCTACCTGATCTTGTCCTGACCTTAATAGAGAACTACTAATAATAATAACCCAAAGATAATTATATAGTTATAGGAGTACTTGTATTTCTACTAAAGGAGGACAGAAAATTACTTGATTAGTAATATCATATTCCTCCTATATCCTCATATCTTCCTCTGGCAAATAGGACTAACTAAATAGTTAGACAGCTCTTATCGAACACTCTAGTTGGTCTATTGAAAATACAGCCAGCTTTGGAGAAACCTAAACCCAGCCCCTAGGGGAAAACAGGATGGGATAGGAACTTATTATTAATTGTGACTTTAATGTGTTATAAATCCATTTTAACTCTACAAAACCCCTGGTGCTGATGGACTTTACCCAGTATACTTGGGAACCTTTTGGTAGTGAAAATGGATTACTGTAGAACTCTAAACAAGGAGATAAATCACACAAAAAATTACTCATCGTTTAATGTGCATGATACAAGAGCCTTAATGGAAACAGCATCTTTCTTTGTAAATATTGAAAGAGCTTTTAATAAAATAAACTATTGGGCTATGAAGATATGTGAGTAATGTGTAGAAATTTATTCTGCAATTATGGAGAATATGCTTCACTGAAAATTTCTAATACTTCACTAGGTGAACATTCTTGCTCAATATGACCATGAACTTGGTCTAACCCCAAGGGAGAGTTCCTCGTTTATGTGCTCATTCAAGCTTATTCAAATGATATAGTTATACTTGGATAAAGCCCTCAGTAGTATTAACTGTTGTCCTCCATATCTTAATCATGGTAGTCAGATAGTATGGAAAAAATTTGAAATCAATATAAATAAGGTAAGTATTGCCTCTAAAACTTACACTTCCCTTCATAATTTAGTATTCTTAGAAAATTAAATATTCTAAGAAAAATTCTGAACTTTCTCAATCAGTCAAACACCCAGAATTTTCCTTGATTCCACACCAAACTGGATTGAGCAAACCCCATTACTTACTTTAGGAAAAGTAAGCTGGGCTAATTACCTATGACCTATGGGGAAAACTGTGTTATATAATGATTTGTGTATGCCTGCCTTATTAATATCAAGTGAATATATATGTTTGAAAAATACTAGAAGTCTCTCTCTCTCTCTCTCTCTCTCTCTCTCTCTCTCTCTCTCTCTCTCTCTCTCTCTCNCTCTATCCCTCCCTCCTACTCTTTCCCTCTATCCCTCCCTCCTACTCTTTCCCTCTATCCCTCCCTCCTACTCTTTCCCTCTATCCCTCCCTCCTACTCTTTCCCTCTATCCCTCCCTCCTACTCTTTCCCTCTATCCCTCCCTCCTACTCTTTCCCTCTATCCCTCCCTCCTACTCTTTCCCTCTATCCCTCCCTCCTACTCTTTCCCTCTATCCCTCCCTCCTACTCTTTCCCTCTATCCCTCCCTCCTACTCTTTCCCTCTATCCCTCCCTCCTACTCTTTCCCTCTATCCCTCCCTCCTACTCTTTCCCTCTATCCCTCTCTCCCACCCTTATAATCTTCTATATTATAAGAACAACCATTATAAAAATTTGTCAATAATGACTTGATTTTTTTTTTTTTTAGTTCATCATAAAAACACTTGCTGTTAAAAGAAAAATACACCGAGAGACTGATGGATTTTGATTTTAAAATCAATTTGAATAGAAAAATTTATGCAATTTAAAATAATAAAAATAATTTAACACTTATAGATTCTTTTGAATAATTCAAATGCAAAATAAACTCACATATAAAAAATCTATAATAAGCGAATTTCTTGACATCACATATTTTGGTGTATGTGTTTGTGTGTTTGTTCGCAAATGTATGGTTCTTGCACATGTGTGTTTGTGTGAATTTTGGAAGTCATTGTATACCTCCTCATATGTTTTTATTCTGAATAATAAAATCTGCCAAAAGACATTGTATTATTTTTACTTATCATATAACAAATTGACATACAATTTATATTCATAAGTAGCTGCACTGTTTTACTATACTATATTACAAACATTTTATGTTACAGTTTAAATATGAAACTGATTGATAGAACATGAATAAAAGAATAATAATAATATTGATTAAATTGAGAAAATATTGAATATGAAAGAACTTAGATAGAATTGATAAGGAATAACACGTAATCTAACTATTAATTATGTTCATAGATTAATTAAGATAAAAGAGTCAAACTGTTTTAAAAACAAGTGAAAAATGGAGAAAGAAAGAAATACTTAAGTTTAATTTTACTAATAAATTATTTTTAGGTTTCTTAAATAGGTGAATTCAAAGTAATTATAAAACTGAAAATAATTTATACTATGTTGTTTTTTTCTAATGACTTCTTAGTGATGTCTATGATGTTGGAAGTAATTTTTTGATTGTTCAGTAGATCGTCCACTGGCCATTTTTCATTATTTACAACATTCAATATTTTAAGATATATCTAAAGTACATTCATAGTTTTCGTTAACAAGTGATTAAAAAGTTAGTTTTAATAAATAATTAACTAAATTAACTAAATTAGTTTCAGTTGAACTCATGAACACAAAATAATGATTCTTAATTTAAACAACCACTTATAACTGTTAATTATTCTGTACCCAGTAACCCTTGGCAAGGTTACATTACATTGAGATCAAGTTTTTCATTTTGTAAATAATTTGAATATGTCCGGAATATACAAGAATAAGCGCCTTACTGTGTGGAAAAGCTGGTGACTTGGGCTGTCCTCATAGGGAACCTTATAGAATGTGGAGTAAAGAGATTCTCAATCTCCTATAATTATGCCCTGTAATGTCTGTAAGGAGACTTGAAGTACAGAGATTACTGTGATGTTCTTTGAAGATTGCAGATAACGTGTTCCAAGCCTTTAGGGAACATCAAAATATAACAAAAACATTCCAGGTCACTATTAAGAACTTGCAAAATCTAAATAGTTGCAACATTGAAATGTTCAGTTTGCTATACCTAATATGTTCCAAACTTTAAAGGATATAACTAATCTGCTTGGTTATTACTTTATTGAGGGCCTGGTATGGACATTAAATTTTAAATTAAAATTAAACTTTAAAATTTTAAAGACTTAATGAGGTCTCAATAGTTAGGATGGCAATACCAACAAATTTGCTATTCTTATTCCCATTTGGGTATATTTGTTAGTCTGTAAAGTCAGTTGGATTCATGTAGATTTTGGGACATTGCAGGGTGCAACATGGTCATGTGGTGGGAAATATTTTACAATCCAGAAATCATTTTAGCCAAGACAATCCATTATCCAAGAGCTTCGAGAAAACTTCAACAGTTTTAAAAACCTCAGCCACTGAATCCTTTCTGACCTTGTGATATTGTCATTTTTCTTTAATCTAGAGTATCCTATCTCTCAACTACAAAAATAGGTTAAATATCCACATTTTACTAAATATCAAGCACTTATTTCTTAAGTTTCAATGTAACTTTTGCTACTATAGACTATGAAATTATTTATAAGTATGAGCAGGAGTCATTGTGATTGTTCTACTTTTAGAAATGATCATTAACCCAAAAAAAATTGTCTAGAAAAATTTCTATAATTATGAGTCTTGAATGGTAAGTTACTTCAGGAATTAGTAATATAACTTTTTTTTTATATAAAAAGTTTAGTAAATTATAGGTGTATTATTGTTGGTTCATTGTATGTATGAGGGAATATAAATTGATCCCAATATTCTTCAATTCCCTGGGTCTGCTGATGACTTCAACTCTCATTTTACTTCCTCCTCGCTGTCTCATAGTTCTTATTGTATTTCCTTGTCAAGCTGCTCTGATTTTAACCCAAACAATTTATTTTTTTCTGGCATTACTCCTGAAGATCTCTAAGCAGTGATATCAAAAGTAAAAACAATTCCCATTAGCTGCAATTGTATTCCTATAAAATTCCTCAAAGCCACCCTTTCCCAATATCTTTCCTATCCTCCTGCACATATACAACTTTTTCCTCCAGAACTCTGTCATTCCAAATTCCTAAAAACAAGCAATAATTAAACCTTTAAACAAAATTCCTAATCCCACTTCCTTCAATGATTGCCCATATCTATTATCCCTATCCTTACAAAACCCATTAGAAAAATTGGTGGAGAAACAAATGTAATTTTTTCTGGAAAATTTAAAGTTCCTTGATTCTTTCCAATCCAGTTTTTGGCCTGGCTTATCTTTACAGACTGTGCTACTGAAAATAATCTCTGACATCGAAGCTGCAATTGGTCAAAGAAAAGTCATGATCCTCATACTCCTTGACTTTAGAAAAGCCTTTGATACGATTGATCACCACCATCTTCTTTCTAAACTTAAATACCTTTCTTTCTCCATCAATGCTCTTCTTTTGTTTCATTCATTCCTGTCAGGCCGATTCCAAGTAGTTTCTCCCTGATCCCTGAAGCCCCTTTATCCTAGCAAAGTCTTGAACATTGGTTAAATCAATTCCTCCTACAGAGCTATACTCCAAGTAGAAATGGTTATACCCTTCTTTCAGTAGGCAGTATTTCCTTGATTCTCTCTACTTTCAAGTTCTATTTTCCCATACCCCTCCTTACCTTTGTGATCTTATAACTTTCAAATCTTCCACACTTTCCCAACCCACCCATTCTCGAGAGTCCGATCTTTATCCCCCTCCCTAAAAATCCACAGCATTAAGTCACTCCTTCAAGATCAGATCCTTTAGTCTCTGAAACTCGATTCCTCTAAATATTTGTCACTCCTCACTCACATCCTTCAAATCCCAGCTATTTCAGTACCTCTTCTTATCATGATTATGGCTATTGAATTATTTACAATGCACTCATTTTCTTTCTGTTGAGATATTTTTATTACCCCATGTATATTTTTTTTTTTCATTTTTTTTTTAATTCTTTCTCATATTGCCTAAAGTGTAAAATAACTTGTAAATATTTAAATTGTTATGTTGAAAATACTTTGTATTTCAGTTTGTAATTTATTTGTATTTGTTCTTTATTATTGTAATTATGTCAGATTAATTATCTGCTAAACAGTCAGCTGTAACCTCTTTGTTATTCAAGGGGACTTAGGACCCACAATAAGCTTTTTTTTTATTTCTTTACATACACACACACACTAACACACACAAATATATATATATATGTATAAGTGATAATGTTTATAGTTTAAATAGTATAAATGATTTTTTTTTNACGTATAATGTGGCACCAGCTACCATTTTACACAACTTGTAATTTTAAAAGATTTTTTAATCTTGAATGAAAGTTTAAAATTTTAAATTTTAGTGTCTGAATGATTTAATAATTAATGTGTGAAAAAAATTTTACTGCAAATTTCTGGATGTAAATATTAGAAAGGAGCCAACTATAATATTTCAAGCAAAAAGAAGTAACTTGAGTCCAGGTATGTACTAAGAATTTGTTTCATCATTATATCAACACCCAGAAGAAGCCAAACAGATTTCCAATTTATTTTGTCAATTCCTTCATAGTATATAGATGTCCAAGGGCATTCAAAATATTTAAATGTATTTCAAACATGAATGTAAAAGATTGTCATATAACCCTTTTATAAATTTCAAAGTAATTACAGTATGTAGTTTTATTTCAAGTGGGTCTCTTACTGTGGATAGCATTTTGTTTGGGGTATGGATTGTCTCACAATGTAATTCCTAAAAGATCTTCATTGAAGTGATTACTGTTTTCTAGAAAATTGGGTAAATTTCTTACTTCTGCTACTTTCCTGTTTATTTAATAATATTAATTTTAACTTTTAATACATTTCTGGAAAATAACCTTTTATGTATCACCTGTTATTCTGAATGGTTCATGGTAGATTCTGGAATATAACCATTCATACCTTGAACTTAGTTATTGTGAAAATTACTAATATCTGATAACACAACATGGGTGCAGTGGAGTCAGTTTTTGGTGTTAATATACAGTCAAAATTTATTAGTAAAGATATCTAATCTTAAATTGGTTAATTTTAAGGTCAAAATAATGTTAAGATTATAATGCAGAATAGTTTGTAGTACATTTTCTTCAGAGCTTTAACAAATTTCCCCATCCCCATTTTTTATGTATAAAACTTATTATTGCGGGATTAGGATTAGATAGAGGGTTTAATGTAATCTTATTGTGATTAGATAAATTCTTCATTTATAGTTTTTCAGTTAATAATTTAAATAATAAAACAAAGGCATTTTAATTTAATTGGTAAATTTATTGTATTAAATATCTGAGGTCCAAAAAGATATCTGATCGACTGATAAGAAATACTGATATTGTCACTAATAATATTTTCAAACCCCCACGATTGCAACTGTCAATGACAGTATATGTCAGTATCAATAATAGAGCCAAAAGTCAATGATGGCATGCCGAGGTCTACACTGCTGTCTTTCACTAATTATCACCAAGACCTTTACTTTATTTGGTGATTAAGTTTCATTAGGATGAAAGAGCATTTGAAAGATTTTGGCTAATGCAACCTCTTCTGGTTTACCTATTAGTATTAATTTTTGGGCTTATTGTTTCTATTTTCTTGAAGAGAGTAGTAGTACATTTTTTTTTTTTTTTTTAAAGTTTCTTCAATTTTATCAAGACCTCTACATTTTGCCATTTCTGCTAATATTTGATTATTTTACATTATTTTTATTATAAAATAATCAAAAGAAAAAGCCAACTGGTCTACATGAATAATATTGAATATATTTTGCCATTTAAAGTAACTTCAGACCTCAGTTTTGTTTATCTAATATGACAAAAGTTCGTGCAGTTCAAAAATAGTTATATTTGTCATGTTTTGCTTTTTATTCTGAAAAAAAAATTAAGTACAGGCTAGTGGAAAGTTGCTATTGTTATATTACTTTAAATATATATTACTTTTTAAGTACATTAAGACATGTGAAAATTACCTAAATAATTTTGAGTTCAGAAGTGGTTCACTCATTTTGCAGATAATTTTGATGGTGTAAATGACAAAACTCACCCACATGGGCCTGATCAATTGTTGAAATGTATAAAAAAAAAAAAAAAAAAAAATTCGAAGCAGATCAAGACTCTTCTACTCAAGAAAATTTTTGAGTTCAACAGAAATTGTTGAATTGATAAGGTTACTCCTGTCAAAATTGATCATTATGACAGGAGTAACCTCATTAAATTAACTAATTTGTTGTTTTTTTAATAATAGCCTTTTTAATAGGTAGTTAAGAGAATTGTAATCTAAAGAAAATGGGTAATAGAATCCAGTAAGCTTTAATCTCCGGATTAAGCCAGATTCCTGAGATGATTTGAATGTCTTCAATCCAGTTTTGAGTTCTTTCAAGATCTATTGTGTATTTTGTAACAGCTCAACTCTTGCTTGTCCCTCTAGAAGTTGTCCCTATATTGTAAAGTTTTGTAATTTACTTAAAAAATATAACTTACATAAATTAAATTATTTTACAGGAGTTATTAAATTATTAATTCAAACAGGATTCATCGACATTCGGGTACTGAGTTTTATACTCAAGATATGCGGAATTCATAAATGTAATAAACATTTATATAATATAAATAAAAATTATTTAACAAATTAATAAATGAATATTACTAAATATTAATGAATGAATTATGTATATTATCTGTGATTTGAAAAGTACTTTGGTATTACTCACCAAATTGTAGAAACTATCTTCTAGCATAAAATTGAAAATTCACTAATAGATTTTCTTTTAAAATTACACGAACACCACAGTATGGACGTTTAGACTCAAGTAAAGAAGAAAGTAAGCATCTACTTCTGCAGTTTTTTTAACAAAAGACGAAATATTATATATGACTCATTAATTACTAAAACACTTAGTAATAATATTAATAATAATAATAATAATCATATAAATTATTATTCANATAAATAAATCTATATCGATAATTAACTATTCGATTTTTAGATTCACAAGGAATAATATTAGACATATAAATTAGCATATAAATATAAATAAAACTTGTACATAAAACAGAAAAATATGTTTTCCAATTACAAGATGGTTCATATCTTCCGATACTCAGAATCGTTCTGCGTGTAACTTTCATGGGCTGTGAGCGTTTTAGTATAAACAAAGTATGGCCGTTTCCCTCTACCCGTCCATTTAAAAATTTTATCTTAATTAATTCAGTTTTTACCATTTACCTCCAAATAATAATTTTAAATTTTCTGTCTATTTAAATCACAATTATATATGTATATAGTGATTTCACTATTAGTTATCACATAAAATAATGAGCTCTCTCTTCATGTATTATTAAGTATAACTAGCCAGGATAGGCCTCCCTCTATCTCTCTCTCTTTCTCTCTCCCCCCCCCCGTCTCCCACCTCTCTCTCCCTCTCTCAATTAACAAAATTAAAGCTAAAATTTATGCAATTTAAAATAATAAAAATAATTTATAAATGTCATAAGGAAATAATAATATAGACATAATTCATTCTTTAATATAAATAAAAACAGATTTATCAGAAATATCAAATGCATTTAACAAAGTAGAAACCGACAGAAGCTCTAAAAGGTAGCTCAGTACTATAGTTGTAGGCAGCCCATTGCTGAAAATCACTGTCTTTGTGACATCACTGTAATAGTGACATCTATTGGGCTACCAAACAGTTTCCTGTTTCCAGTACTCTGCATTTGCAGAGTGAGTCCAGTCATGTATGAAAGAAATTAAACTTGCTGTTCAAATTTCCATCACCTATGAGGAGCTTTGTAGTCCAAAAAATTGGTCTGAAACCAATCCTAACTCAAACTTTCTTTGTTATTAGGTAAAATCTAAGTTATTCTCCCTCTTTTACCTTTTGGAGAGATTCCTTCTTTGTCATTCCTTTATTGCTGCTTGGAAAAAATCACCAGTAAAATTGAGGGAGAAACAAAGTAGCTAACAGAATTTCTTTGTCAGCCTATATTTTGTTACTGCAAGCTAGACATCAAAGGGCAGTTGCAGATGAAAGCTTATTTAGGCGCTGTATTGTAGTTCATATTACTAGAAAAAGAGCTCTACATTGGGCGAGTAGAAAAAATCTTTTCATTTACTGCAAGAGATCCAATCCATGCTGATGCCACATACAAGACTTCGAGTGTAAAATTAGTTTATATGGAATAATCCAATACTTGTAAATGATACCCCACATCATGCTTGTTATTTAATCAATTCTACTGAAACAATATATTCTTTCTCTGTGTGTCCTTAATATGGGGACTGAAGTTGTAGTCATGCCTAGGAACTAAGCTAGCAGTTCTAACATTGTTATCTTCTACTCTAATGTTGGCAGGTACTTAATTTCCCTTTTAAGGAAGAGCACCACCAACTTTAAGTTAAATTCTCTGCACCAACACTTAATTGAGTTTTGAAATTTCATCTCATTTCTTTTGGAATCATACTGCTTCCAGTCGAATCAAAAATGGGTTCATGTTAACTTTCCAAAGAGATATCTCTAAGACAAAAACATGCCTTCATCCTCTTCGTAATCTACTTTCTTTGCGGCACCCTACCAATTTGCCCATTACACTTAGTAGACATATACTAGATTTGCTAGTCTTGTCTCCATCCCCTGATTTAAGGTCTCTGATACTGCTAGCACCAAAGTTTTAGAAAATTTTAGAAACACTCCTTTCTCTTGACTCCTATTATTAAAGTTAGTTTGAAAATCAAGGGTTTTATTCTTTGTAGACATTGGGATCCCTATGAGTAGTATGGGATGAGGATCTAGAGCTTTACTAATTTGTGATCTTCCCAAAGCCATCTCAACATCAATTTCATCCCACAGTAGCACATCCTCAGTTAAAGGATATTTCAAGACCGTCTCTGTGCCTTGCTCTTTATTATCTATATTTATTATCCAGAGTAAAATATCATGGCTGGTGACTCTTGGAAAGGAATCATTTTAGCTAGTTTTACCAGGAAACAAAAACTGACTTCTGGCTAAGATTAAAGATAAAGTAGGATTAACTGTTAGAATTTAAGAGATTCCCTAACTGAATTGGAAGGAGATCCTGATACAATATTATATAAATAATAATTTTACTTAATATAATAGACACTTATTGACAAAATGGGAAGCCAAAATAACAATGATTTTAAAGCATTATAAATATTTATGACAATATTATAGAATGAATGTTGTATAAAAATAAACAAAATCCTATACAATAATAATTTAATGTGAAAATTACCTTAAGGTTGTTTTTTTTTTTGCAGTATTTTTAAATTATACAACTGTTCTAAATTATCTTTGTCATCCTTAATACTTACAGAAAAATAACTTATTAAATTGCATGAATCATAAAATTATATAAAAAATAAAATAAAAAATGTATGATAATTTGGAAAATTAAAGTCTAAATTTTGAAGAATCAATTTATTTTTTATGGATACACCAACCACACCGATTGATCTTAGTGCATTGTCAGAGACATTTTTAAAATATTAATTCTTTAGCATATTAGTTACATTATTACAATTTTATCTAAGTTGATAGGTTTTAAAAAGAGGATGGTGGAGTAGCAGTACTGATGAGGTGGGTTGAAGCCTGGCAACTAACCCAATGAGCCTATCAGAAGACTAAGGAGGCAGTTCCTAAATCTGACTTGGAGGGCGAGGGCTGATTACCCTCTCCCGATTAGAGTTAGAATCTTAAATGCATGGAACAATAGATTGGAAAGGCCTTTGTGAATCTTAAATTACAAACATGTGTTCCTTTTAAAAAAATATTACATGAAGATGTTGCCCGAGTGAGTGTATAGTTTACATAACATATGTTACGTTACTTAACATATTACTTAGTTAACATATGTTTACATATAGTTAAGTAACATATATAATATGCATTAAGAAAAGAGTGAATAGACGAGTGTGTGTGTGTATGTATGTATTTCTATAAGTATATATATATATATACACACACACACACACACACAAACACATATACATACTATGATGTGAGCAACAAGAACAAAATGAAATTTCAAGAAAGTATTTTAAAAAATAAACAAATATAAAATAAAATAAATTAAAAATCTAGTTTGAAGTTAATAGATCCTATATGAAATTATGATTAAGTGCTTATGTGCCTATATTAAAACTATAATGCAATCACCGGGTGGCCAGTTGTATCACAATCTGATAATCACTCTTTGAAGAGAGGCTACATCATAAATACAACTGGAAAATGGTATAAAATAACTTTTAAATTAATTTATAACAATGTATGAAGAATATATTTTTTAAGTTAAAATAGACTGGGGAAATTGCTTCATTCCAAGTTGCAAGTTCCTCAGACCATCGTTATACTCATGCCTTGAAACTAGGTCTCTTTGTGTATTTCTTCCTTCATTCTGATTCTCTGATATTTTTTGGTAGTAATGACTTCTAGCAGCCTATGTTTTAAGAAACGTTATTGTTGTTCACGTTTTATTGGACATGCTATATATTTGCTTTAATTTTGTTAAAAAATTTTAATAGTTCACTATGCAGACATATTTATAATTAAATTTTATATTTAAANGATGTATGAAAATAAAATGATATGTCACTTTGCTTTAGTTTCTGAATTTTTTTTTTTTGCCATTGAAAAACTAAGTATGGGGCGCCAGGCCTAGCTCAGGGGATCCGTACGGGTCTCGCAATCCGAGTTTTAATTTTAATTCCTAATGCTGTTTTTATTACAAAATTATATTTTAGACTTCTGAAGAGATGTCAGTATTACATACAAAATAAATAATTATATTTTTATATTTTTGACCCCTC
Organism: Oncopeltus fasciatus; assembly: GCA_000696205.2. Classification (NCBI taxonomy): domain Eukaryota; kingdom Metazoa; phylum Arthropoda; class Insecta; order Hemiptera; family Lygaeidae; genus Oncopeltus; species Oncopeltus fasciatus. Next base: position 22,520 of record KZ807756.1, on the reverse strand, counting down.
ACCTGTACTAAAATTTAAATAATACAAGAAGTTCAGCAGCAAAGGGTGAAATTGTTGAGTATAATCTGTCTCCATCTATTTAACAACTCAGAACAAATATATTTCTCAAATCCAATATATCCAGCAAAATTGTAAAATTTGTATATATTTGTAGATTGTTGTATATGCTTGAGAAAACATGCCATGGGAGTAAAGTGACATGAAGTAGGCTTCAAGAGAACAAGTGTCTAAATTCTATTGTAAAATAAACAACCTCTCAAACATAAGTGATGAGTAGGTGGTTTCGACAATAATAAGGTAAGTATGTTGTTGATATTAATAAATAACACTTCCTAATAAAGCTATTGCCTAATCATATCTATTTAAAACACTCAAACTTTATAAAATTTTCTTTTTTTTTTTAATATCAGCCACTGAGATACTTTCTTGGCAAAGATAAATATATTAATTTCACCTAAAAACTCTTTCAATACCATCAGGATCTCAATATTACATCTTAAATATCTTTCCTACCTAATATCAGGTAAAAGTAGAAAATTTAGGACTATTTAAATATTGAAAGTTTAAAAGAATGACATGTAGGTCATTAATAAGGTAACATGTGAAAAGGACATTATATTAGGACATATGAAAAGGTAACATAAAGACATTTATAAGGTAACATTTGAAAAGAACAACATTATGAACTAATTCCAGGCCTCAATAGACTTCAATATTGTCATTTTATAATTCACAATTCAACATTTTGCTCTTGTGAATCATCAGGAAAGACATTATAGTAAGGAGATGTTTTCAGCATAGTAAGTTAAAAATTAGAATCAAGACCCTAAATAATAACAATGAATATAATCAATAACAAACAAATACTTCATCAAAATTGTATGATGCAATATCTAGCAACAATTACAATTAATTATTAATTTTCAGTTAACCAATATACATCTTTATATATATATATATTCATCCTCTTCGTAATCTACTTTCTTTGCGGCANGTGTGTTAATTTAATTCAAACTATTTATCAATGAATAAATAAACTACAATTTCAATAATATAATAAAACTTTTACAATAATGAATACAAAATAATAATAAAACCAAACGAATTACCCCAGTTTCTCTAATCTACTTATTATATTTAGGGTTTTGGTGTAATAACTATAAGAGGTTTTATATTAATATATTTATTTATCTCATCAATATTGAAAGAGGCAGCAGCAAAGAAAAAATAATTGTACATAGGAGCCTAATTTCAATGATTGGTTCAAAAAATGAGAGTTTTAAATTATTAGTTGTAAATTTTACCATGTACCTAAAATAATATGTCATGCACTTTTATAAATTAAAAATAACAACATGTTTCACAACTTTTGCTTATATTGCATCATCAGTGGTGTAGGATATGGATTTAACTGAAATCTAACATTGTAATAGAAAAGTTTTTAAGCACTAGTTAAAGAATATATTTATTTTATTGTGATGAACTTTAAAGTTAAACTAACATGGCGAAAAGGTGCTTTTAAATATCATATTAAGTCGATGAAAGAAAATGGTTTGCAAATTGTTTAAAAGAATATTTAAACTCGTTAACTAGCAAAAGCCAACCTATAGGAGTGGGGGTTCACATTAAACGAAGCGTTTTTTCTATGTTGTTGACGTCATATTTTATGGTGGCAGAGGATCTAAACGAACTTTTACATCCATAAAGCATAATTGCTTCAGTTATCAATTATTGAAATAGAATTTTGTACAACAAAAATTTTCATTTCCAGACATTGAATATAAATATAATAAAATTATATGGTTTAGGTTTGTTGGCCGTCGAGTATTATGCTGGAGAAATTAGTCAGGGTTTCGGCCAGGATCAGAAAAATAAAAAACTCCAAAATTGTTGGGTGATAATTCCGGAATCGACATTTAATATTTAACATTTATATGTACATAATATTGACATTTAAAACTTATATTGTTTCATATTTGTATTGTTTAGTTTAATCTGTATGTTTTTCTGTCATACAACATACCTCATCTCTGTTCAATTCATTTCAATCTATAACTCTATAAGTGTAATAGTGAGTATTGTACTTCAGCCCTGATGATGACTTATAAGTTAATTCAAAACGTTGGCAATAATGAAATAATTACCCAACTATTTTTGAGTATTTTATTTTCTGATCCAGGGCGAAACCCTTACTAATTTCTTCAGTTATTGAATATAAATATTTTTAAAAAATTACGCACAATGACATGTAAAATACAAACACACTAATATTTCTGCTAATATAAAAATTGAGAATTTATTTATGTTGCGAGCAAGGTTTTTTTTCACAAAACTTTAAATTAATGTAAGACATTAAATAAAATATATTTTCGAGAATTTATAATATCTTGGGATCATCACTTTCATGTTTATTACGAAACATACTTTATCACAATAAAAAATGACAAATGTTATAAATGTAAACAACAAATTAAAATTCCGAGCCCCAGAATCAATGTCTCAGGAAATTATCACTACAAAGTCACGCATCGGTAGCATACTCAGTACGTGATGACTAGAACCTTCAATATAGGATTCAAATCATAAGATATTCCTTGAGAAATAATCGCTTCTAATAGGCATTAGAATGTGCCTTAGTTGAATCCAAAAAGGAAATATTCATTGTGAAATATTTAATAGAAATTTTAACTGATCGTAATTTAAGCACTGTCACATTTAGTAAATCAGTGGAAATAAAATCTTTCTCCGCTATACATTGTCATTTATTTTGTAAATTAAATAACTTTGAAGTCGTTTTCGAAAAACGCTCTAAATATAAATTATTGTCTAATAAAACCAGAGTATTCATAAATAATAAAATTCCTATGAAGTACTTATAAACATAATATGCAGCAACAGTTCAAAAATTGTGGTAGTATTAGTGCATCATTTCCTTATAAAATATCTTTTACTACAAATTTTCATAAAATCTTAGAGTTTTCAACTTTCTAAAGACCACGAACGTCCCAGAGGGGTAAGGAGTCTCATCCATCCATGGGGTACCTGGATGGATGTCTTTATTCTTGACCTCGGGTATACTTGAGTTGGACCAGCCGCCAGATTTTTAAATTCAATGTAGACAGGTACTCAATTAAAATTCACTAGACCATTTCGACCAGAAGCACAAAAAGAAAAGATAACTTGATTATTGAATTTATGACCTTAGGTTCAGGAATCCAGTGCCTTAAACTTTCAGCTCTCCGTGCCCTTAAAAAAAATATGTTAAGATATTCAATTTGACACTTATTTAATTTTTTTTAACCTCCTAACTTTGGCTCATAGAGTGCCATTACGATACGTCAAAAGATTAGAATATAATAAAATAAACTATTTATTTCTAGAAAAAATATATTTTTGACTATTCATTCGTCAAGTGATACATATAATTTATAAATAGTCATCATTATCAGTAACACATAAATTCCTCATCAAATGTGCTGAAACCTACATACATAATACCAATAACCTTACCATACACATTTGAATTTATTATATTACTCAATATAACTTATGTAAAGTACTTATTATAATACGGAACACAAATAGCGCACGATATCATTACATACCATATTAACCAACATAAACATCACAAATAAATTCATAATTATAAAGTATATCGATGTCAGATGAAGATTATATGTCATTTTAAAAATTTAATTTCAGTAAAATATTTGGCGTCGTTAAGTTCATTTTTAAGTAGATTTTTTAAAATTATATTCAAAGTAGTCTTGAAGTTTTTTTTCAGCTTGGAATTTTTTGGTAAATAATTTTACAAAACTACCCCTACAATTTCGAATCTTTTTCTTCATGAAAGGAAGTAAATATTTCTCGCTTAAATAATTACTTTTTTCGGCGAGTCGAATAATTGTGCGAATCCAAAAATTTGCATACCACAGAATAACCTTTTCAATGTGTTAAGACAAAAGGAATGCATAAAGAGATGCAGGGTCGCAATTTTTATTTGTTTAAACTAACTCTGATCAATGGCTTGATATTTAAATTAGATATGATTCAAATAACAAATTACATCGTTTTTAAAAAACGATACGCATGTTACGAAAAATATTTAAGAATGTAATTTTGATTATTTGACGGGCCCTCTTATTTTTAAAACATATAATATATAATAATTTGTTTTAATTAGATATAGGGAAATGGGCTTTTATGATCATTGCTCTCTTCTGCTTGTGAATTAAATATTCTTATTTACTCATATTTATATCCACATTTGATGAGATTAAACAGCGTGACAGACTTTTGTAATTGATTTATGGATAATGCGAGCCACTATGTGTAGAACACAAAATTTCGAGGAGAGTTATCTTCATGAAGTCTCAGATCAACTTGAAGAATCATTTTGGAGAAACTAGACTGAAAGTAGGACTTCGAACCATTAGTTTAAATTGCATAATTAAATTTCTCATTGAATTTAAAAAAAATTGTGGAGGAGGAGGGGATCTAAAGCCTGCCATTTATAAGAAGATGGGCTTTGATAATTGGTCACAGAAAATACTTCGTCTTAACCGTAAGAAATCAATCATTTCTTCTTTAAAGTTTAATGGAGACCAAGGATGGATATGATCACCATTTACTGGGGAATCAATGGCTTTTTTTTATCTTTGTACTATAATAAATAACTCCAATAAGTGTAAAACTTTTTGAGGAGATTCCTAATCATATTTCTAATGTACATTCTATTGTTCAGACTGAGTAGATGTCCCTCAAGAAGGAATATTGGCACTGCTCTGCTTTAACAATTCGTTTGCTCAAAATCACTATTCAACAATTGATATTTACGTAATTCATTTGGTTATAATGGATGAGGAAGATTACATGAAATGAGTTTGGGAATTCAGATAACTCACCACCTGTACAAGCGGTTGCAGTGGACCAAATTAATAAACTTCTTCTTTAAAACGTTTATGATACTTTTTCTAGACTTTCAAAAAATATAAATAATTATAAGTAAGAATAATATAAATGTAAATAAATAAAGTAGTATACTATAACAAGACATTTACGTAGGAGCTACACCAACTAAGATGATTTCTTATTTTTCATTTAGGCGTACAGAAATAAGAGTAATAGTGAAATAAGAGTAATATTGATTTCATATATTATTAGAGAGTACATGTCTGATTGAGGAAGGTTTGCGAACGGTGAGATCACTAAGGTTGGCCGAATAATGTTCGAGAAGAAAGAGTGGTGGAAATACTCTACCATCTCAGTTACATTTTTTACTATATTCTTCAATAAGCGTTTTTCGTAAAAATATTTAAATAAATAAATAAATTTATTGAAATATTATAGAACATAAATCTTAGTAATCTAATTTTTTACACCTATCAAGATCAATTCATTTTTTTCGTAGCACAAATTATAAGGAAAATATTACGTCTAATAAGGTAAAAGATATTTATCACTATTATGTGGAGAGTCTATAGGCCACATCTTTGACGAATCAAAATAAAATTCCCATGTGTGTATGTGTGTATCAAATCCTCCAAGGTTGACGGGGGATGGAACCGTCACACTGCCCCTGGAAAAAGTATATATGTAAGAATTTCTGTCAGCTAGGTATAGATCTGTGAGGATTGGATGAGTGTACATAAATACCATTTAAGGCAGCTATATTCGTTCTATAAAACCAATCATAAAATATTTAAAAAAAAAAAATATATATCACCACACATATCTTTTATACGTTGTAATTAANNNTATATATATATATAATTTTAAAAAGACTATATTTTAGCTTCTACTATGTGCCGTCAGTGTAGAAAAGTTTTTTTTTCTTTTTTTTTTTAATTCGTGTCATGAGACCAAGGAAAAGCTAATTTCTTTACGGGAAATCTGATAATATAATACATATGCATGGTTAATTGCTGTAATAATTTCCACTTAAAGTCAATGGTGTTTACTCATTAAAAATCTGAACAAGTTTCCAATGATGTTTAAATTACCATTGAAAATGAATTTATAATTTCATGTACTTTTGTTTTTAGTTGGTACTGTGTGGTAAAGTAACGATTTGCAATTATAATATGAAATGTCCAATTGGCTTGATTTTTAAAACTGCAGGCGCTAGTGGGCATACAGGCAAATAGGGAGAGAGGAAGAAATGGGCATTTTTGTGCGCCCATTCAAAAATACAAATCATCATAAGTATTAGGAAATTATGCCAATTTTATGTATATAATCATTGTATAAGCAACCAGTACTTTATATAAATATGAAAGTTTTTCATAACACTGATATTATCCTGTATAATGGAGATAATTCAATGCACTATTATTCTTCAACACCTTACTCTCACATGAATTAAGCGAAAACAATGTTACGAGAACGTCTCGTTCAACATTTTGCGAGTAGAAGGTAAAATACTGAATTTTAGCATTTCTATGCGGAAGTTGCTGCGGGTACTGACGAATACCTGGTCAATTAAAAAGTCCTGTAGCTTTTATAATATATTATTTTTGTTTTTCTTCTAGAAGCTTTTTTGTTCAATCAATTCAAAACTGGACTTTAACCCATGCAAGATATAAAAAATATTAATCATATAATATTGATAAAATATTAATCATTTATGGAAAGTGGGGTTCTGTTATGCAGTCATCTGAGAAGGTTTGAGCCAGCTAGTCGAAAATGATTGCAGTGAAAACTCGTATTAGCTAAATTTTGTTTTATGAATTTAATCTCGATTTAAAAGCAACTCAAGCTACCAAATATATGCTTTAGGAGCGGAAGGCAAAATTTTGGTTTGCCATGTTTCTTGCAGGCGACAGGATACACGAAGACAATACTCGCTCGGGCCAGCCGAAGGTCGTTGATTTCGAATAATTTTGAAGAATAATTGTGTTGGATTCTTGCAAAAAAAATTTTCATAGGTGGTCTTAAAATTTAATATTTCTCCAATCACAGAATGATCTCTATCAACGGAGAAAAGTGGATTCCTCATAAGCTTATTGAAGCCGATAAGGTATGTCGCTTAACAAATGCATCTTCTTCAGCTTACCGCATAAAATCGAACACTTATTAAGCACTATCATCAACTCAAAAATGGCTTTCATAAAGGGTTCAATAATTTTAGACAATCGTATTAATATTGGCTGACGAGGAACCAAACACAATTTCCAAAATCTGATCTCCATCCAAAGACTGTTTGCTGATCGTTTTCTGGTCAGTCAAGAGTGTAGTTGATTTTCAGATTCTGAATGAAGGTCAAACTATCACTGCAGTACTCGAAGCTAGAGCTTTCTGATTTGGCCACACACTGTCATATTGACCAGGGACAAATTGACTGGAAGTCTGAGATTGGCTGGAAGTTTTGTCAAATCAAATTTTTGTTAAAACCACCTCATTTCCCTGACCTTTCATCTACTAATTATCACCTGTTTAAGCAACCGAGACATGCTATTGTCAGCATTGAACGAGTTTTTGTCAGTAAAAATCAACTGTTTTTTAAAGGAGGAATTTGGGATTAACCATTACGTTGGGAGATGGATATTGTTTGTAAAGAATAATATTTTGAGGAAAATATGTATTATGTATATATATATATATGCATGCATGTATAAACAGTTATAATAGAATTACGGATCATATTTTTAGCTTATTTTTACGATCAGTGAAAAATCGAGATGTATTTCAAGAGTCACGTAACGGTTACTAGGCGGAAATATCGATAGCCTCGAGGAAAATCTGCTCAAGAGCTTTTCAAGGCCATATGAAGCTGACAACAATAAGGGAAGACAAGACAGTTTGTGAAGGTTTGCCTGCAACTTGGTGACAAAACAGAAAATGCTTCAAGTCCATTAAGGGCACATGTGCTTGGGGCGCCGGGATAGCTCAGGGGATCCGTACGGGTCTCGCAATCCGGGTTCAAATCCCGCCCAGGTCAATCTTTCATTTATAATATAGAAGCTTGTCCTGAGCCATGGGTGTTTAGAATGGGGTGGCAACTTGTAGATAGCCCCTCCCTCCAATGACCCTTAGTGGTTGCAAGGGAGGCNATATATATGATGAAAGCAAAATATTAAGTAAATTCAATGGTCCTGGGTACGAATCCAAATCTTATTTCTGAACAATTAGTTTCAAATAACAATATAATTTAATAACTCCAAAATATCAACAGTATGACACACATCTACACCTATTTGTAAATTATAAATTTTGGACAAGAGTTTTTCCCAAATTATAATAGTTTGAAAAGTCATGTCTCCAACGCGAATAGCTTGAAAAATCTACTGAAATACAGCTTGATTTTATAATAATTATATCTAAGTGGTTATAAAATGATTTTCTAGTCTGTAATAGAAAAACGTAATCATAGATCAAAGGTGAACTAAGAATATTAAGGAAGATTAAATTTGAATTTTTCTTTATCATAAAAATAAAATAAAAAGAAACAATATTGTGTGTCTTGTGCCTTGTGGAGCAATACAAATATCACCTTATCTGCTGCGTACTGAATAAGTACCTATAAATAAAACAATTTTTCTTGAATGCTTGACAAGATGAAAAGCTAAGACCGCTAAGGATGGTCATGAACCATCATGGTGTATTAAGGAGGCAAGCTTAAGAAAAGCGTTAGTGAGATATTCCAAATTGTAAAAATTTATAGAACTTCAAAAGGAGAGTTTGTTGACCGTAGATACGTATTATTCTAAGATGATTTTAGTTGGGGTTCGGTCAAGGTAGATCCAAAAAACACAAATTTAAAAAATGTATTTTTTTTAATAAAGGATTATCCGCCAACGTTTCGGCTTACATTGTAAGCCATCTTCAGTGCTATCATGAAGATGAGAGAGGACGTCCTGTCCCTGAGTTCACATTTCCATGACTGCGAAATGTGAACTTAGGGACATGGAAATGTGAACTTAGGGACAGGACGTCCTCTCTGATTTCAGAGAGAAATATGGTGCTACGTACAAATTCGATAAAAATGAGGGTGAGGTCTTCACCTAATCACGATGTTCTCACATGTAATCTGTTCACTTTTGCAAGGAGAATTTATTTCTGTGAAACTTATGAGCAATACACATATGCTGAAATATGCAGATAACACAGAATAACACTGCGACATTCTCTCCCCAATCAGTACGGTGTTGACCTCTAACATCAGGACTACTTATGGCTAACAGCTACACAATACTTCAAAGTGGCTGTGTGTTATGCATGCTGCTGTAGTGGTGTCTATGGTAACATTGGGAAAGTCTTCTGTCATTCACATTCAACTTTAACTTGCCAGAAGGGGTTTCCATTTCTCATTGGTTTTAACCGTGTTTGTTACTTAACAAATTATAAATTGTTATAATTTTTTAAGTTATGAAATACCGATTCACAGGGAATATAGTGACCCAAGGGTGAATTTACCATTATTACTTAAATACAAATTTATAATAGACTTCAATCGGAACAAGGGAAATTCAAAATGATTCTTACTTATTTATACATAACTCAAATAAAGTATTGATGCCCAAATATAGAGGGCTGTTCGGGACAGAGCCAACAATAAATCATTTTTTAGACAGTTACAGACAGCACTTATTAGATCTAAGGTTATTATCATTTGTTTATTAATACTATTTTAATCCAGAAATTTGTTTTTCCAAATTTTATAAATCAGAAACCATTTATACTCATATTAAAATATTATAGAATCTGTAGGGTTTTCTACTAGACACAAATAAGTCATAATACACAAATTTGCTGTTTCAACACAAATTTACTTAAATGGTGGTTTCCATCTTCATTAGGTAATTTTAGAATGTTTTCTTTTTTTTTTTTAAATCTATCATTTACTTGCTGCGTAAACTGAAAGATAAAAATCTTCTTCAACAATATTTTTACATAAAATGTTGCTAAACATAAATATTAGAAAATTATAATTCACACCTATTACTTACATATTTTTTTTTCCGTTTCAAATCAATAACTAAGATATTACGATTAAAATTTTTAGTGTTGTTCTATCTTTATACCCCCTCCTTTCCTCACCCAATTTAAGTCAACAATTCTAACAATTTTGAATAAAGTTTGAAAAGAAAAGTACAAATATCTACTTTAGCTTCTGCTTGCGTACTTTCTACCGATAGCAAACAAGTTCGTCACGCAGAAGCTAAGCCGTCGTACCATCTTTCATTGAAGATATCCATTTAAAGGAGGAAATATTTTATCTTTATTAAAGACTTATTTTATCTTACGAATCGGAGAGAGAAATTATTGATAAAGATGAGATTCCGGAGTTGCGACACTAGCCGTTCTTTCCCTCATGTCAATGCCACTCACAGCCATTGAACAACATGTGAGTGATTACAAAATGTGAACTTACTTACACAATGTAACAACCAAAAAAAAAAAAAAAAAAGATGAGAACACTAAGCTTGACTATTTGAGTATAGACTGGTGATAAGTAGTTTAGTTGCTATTCAACGTAACTCAGTCTGATGTTATCTGTATTTAAAATCATTCATAATAACTAGGAAATAAATTTAAATGATTCCTACTTAGGATCACAATTTTTTTATCACAATAAATGTCATCTAAAAAAAGGACAAAATAAAATTACTAGATTAGATTATGGCTTATGTGGAAATCTTCATGGCCTTTTTTTTATTATTATTTATTTAAGTGTTAGCCTCCTATTCAACCACTTAGGCATGGGGGGGATGGGCTACCTACAAGCTGCCATCCCATTCTAAACATCCATGGTTCAGGATAAGCTTTTACTGATAAATAAAAGATTGCTCTGGGCGGGATTCGAACCTGCAGCGCTAGGATTGTGAGACCCGAACGGATCCCATTAGCTACCCTTCATGTATCTTTCCTTAATTTAAATATTTATTTTTTATTTGGAAAAGGTCCCATACAATAGAGTATAGCCAATATACAAAGGTCAGTCGAACATGATATAGACTATCATTAGACATGGAGCACGAAAACTAACCCACAGACAAAAATAAGTTCAGTCACAAACATATTATCTTCAATTTATTAATTAGAAATGAAGGCCTGTAACTTCAAGCTACCCGATAGGTAGTAAAATCAAGTCAATTTTTGGGGTTGTAATTATTTAAAAAGTGTTTTAACTTATTTCTGTGATTTGCTTCAAAACCTTTTAAGGTTTAAATCTTTTAGTAGATTTGGGTTTCGCAGAGAATTATAAATTGGTTATTTAATAATAATATGACAAAACAGAAAATACTTTAAGTCCATTAAGGGCACATGTCTGTTTGTGAAGGTTTACCTGAACTTGATGACAAAACAGATAAGTTTTAAGTCATCCAAAGGACATCCAATGTCTAGTGGAATTTCCATTTTATGTTTATTATTTATCATCATTGATCGCTGGAATAAATTAATGAAAAAAACTTAAAAGTAAAACACCTTAAATTGTGGATTTTTTTATATATATTAGGTTCAGACTGACAAAAACAGACATATAAAAATCTTAAAACAAAGATGTTTCTTTCGTTGGTTGAAAAAGAACTGTTGTTGGACTTCAACAATAATTACATATATATTTTTATTTACATTCACACTTTATTTATTAAAGAAATTACACAAATTCAGTCAAGTTTTTTCTCCTTATTTAAATTATTTTATTATTATTTTATTTTAATTCTTAAATGTTTGACATTTAATTGTATTAAATCAGGGCTTTAGAAACAGTAGGAATTGCATAGGTATATACGATTAATTATTGTACCATATCAACTCTTCAGATAACATTCAAGACTTACACAGAACTTAATTTGAAAAGGAGAGTTTGTTGGCCGTAGATATNATATATATGATGAAAGCAAAATATTAAGTAAATTCAATGGTCCTGGGTACGAATCCAAATCTTATTTCTGAACAATTAGTTTCAAATAACAATATAATTTAATAACTCCAAAATATCAACAGTATGACACACATCTACACCTATTTGTAAATTATAAATTTTGGACAAGAGTTTTTCCCAAATTATAATAGTTTGAAAAGTCATGTCTCCAACGCGAATAGCTTGAAAAATCTACTGAAATACAGCTTGATTTTATAATAATTATATCTAAGTGGTTATAAAATGATTTTCTAGTCTGTAATAGAAAAACGTAATCATAGATCAAAGGTGAACTAAGAATATTAAGGAAGATTAAATTTGAATTTTTCTTTATCATAAAAATAAAATAAAAAGAAACAATATTGTGTGTCTTGTGCCTTGTGGAGCAATACAAATATCACCTTATCTGCTGCGTACTGAATAAGTACCTATAAATAAAACAATTTTTCTTGAATGCTTGACAAGATGAAAAGCTAAGACCGCTAAGGATGGTCATGAACCATCATGGTGTATTAAGGAGGCAAGCTTAAGAAAAGCGTTAGTGAGATATTCCAAATTGTAAAAATTTATAGAACTTCAAAAGGAGAGTTTGTTGACCGTAGATACGTATTATTCTAAGATGATTTTGCATAGGGACAGGACGTCCTCTCTCATCTTCATGATTGCCCTGAAGATGGCTTACAATGTAAGCCGAAACGTTGGCAGATAATCCTTTATTAAAAAATACATTTTTTAAATTTGTGTTTTATTTTTGGATCTACCTTGACCGTAGATTTCTATTTTGGAGTATAGTAGCTACATTTTCTTCAACGTTAGTAAATTAGTTCTAGTAAATTAGCACCGTCACTCGTTGAAATTATAAATTCTTGAATTAGTTTATTACTCAATAGAGAAGTAATAATAATAATAATAATAGCACGCGTGTGTGTGTGTGTTTGTACTACAAATATGACAATGATATATAATCCTATGACATGTTTTTTATAATATGTCGGAGTTTTATCCTCCGAAGTTTTATTAATAATGTTTATCTTATAAAATTTCATCGAAGCAATATTGTTGTGTATATTTTAATCTACTTAGCAGTTACATTTTGGCAATTTCGAAAACATATAGCTTTCCATTTTAGGGTATTCCAATCCTACAAAGTCTCAACGAATTTTTCTTTTCTATTTATTGCTCTTTTAGCTTGTTTCATTAAATTGGCCAATAACTCATTTATGTCCGTCATTAATGAAACTTAAGAAACATGTTCAGCTTACCAACCTCTAAAGTGATAAGTTTTCTTTATTTTATTATTTATAGATTTATAATTGATTTATTGTTAATTTTTGGTTTTTATTATTAGATTATAAATAATGATACAATTTTTATTACTTTATTAAAAATTGTATTTATTATTAGATTATTATTTACGTTATTAATTGTTCAGTTGAAAAAACAAAGGATAGAAAGTATTATAATAAAAGTTATGACCACTAGCAGCAGTCGATAGGCAAGGAAAGAAAAAAAAAAGGTAGAGTTAATTGAAAAGAAGAAAAGAAAGTGGACTTTACGAATAAATAACAATAATAATGATTTCCATTGTTTGGGGGAAATGAGCCTAATTCAGAGTACAAAAGTTTAATATTTTAGTAAATTTAGAATTAATATTGTCAAAATTGAGGGCACTTTTGATAGCTGAAATTCTGTTTTATTCTAGAAAAGAGGGAGAACTTGAAGACTTGTATTGATGAATATCTCAGGTGAAATTAATCATACAAGATTGTTTCCGCTGATAATTTCCTGTATGGAGAGAGGATATGTTGTCCAAATAATTTAACTCACATATATATGAATGTTACTGGCCGGTATATGATGCTAATCGGAGTTCCTCATCTTCACTCTTCATTCTTCCAAAGCATGACTAGAGCTACTGCTTATTCGTCTTTACTCTCTGGTGGAGCTTTAGTAAACTAAAAGAAGGCAGGACATAAGTCCTGTAACATTACATTTCAAATAAATATATTTATTAAAGTAATTTATATATTATTAATGTACTTTTTTTAATCAAAAATTGCTTTGTAGGTTTGCCACACTCTTATTATTCTGATATATATATATATATATATATATATATATATAT
>KZ807755.1:306168-318124 GCA_000696205.2 Oncopeltus fasciatus | reverse complement strand
GAAATTCGCAGGGATGGAGGGAGTCTGAGGCGGGCATATTCATTGGAGAGCACTAGGTATGGCCGAGGAGGAGGCCTCGGAGTGGGGGAGGGGTCTCACTTCCCCCCTGCAAATTGTAGAGAGATGGAACTGGGAAGACTCGTTGGGAATTTCGCAGGGATGGAGGGAGTCTGAGGCGGGCATATTCATTGGAGAGCACTAGGTATGGCCGAGGAGGAGGCCTCGGAGTGGGGGAGGGGTCTCACTTCCCCCCTGCAAATTGTAGAGAGATGGAAATGGGAAGATCTCGCTGGGTAATTCGCAGGGATGGAGGGAGTCTGAGGCGGGCATATACATTGGAGAGCACTAGGGATGGCCGAGGAGGAGGCCTCGGAGTGGGGGAGGGGTCTCTCTTCCCCCCTGCAAATTGTAAAGAGATAGAACTGGGAAGACTCGCTGGGAAATTCACTGGGAAGGAGGGAGTCTGAGGCCTAAGAGATAGTAGTAGGTTTTAGGTTGAAGGAACTTACAGCCCATAAACCTAAATTTTATCCCATTATCATAATTTTTTAATTCATCAACGGCTACCAGAGATCCATTGTAATTTATATCTTTCATTTTTTTATGTACTGTCCCCACATAACGCCCATGGAACCAAGCAAATATTTATTTTTTCTATAGAAGCATGCCCAGAAAAGTTAAAAAACACTAAGCTCCAGTCTTTGGAGTACCACTCAAACCCTTTATGTCTTGCTATCGAAAATAAATGAAAATTTTTTCATTGATTAAGTATGTAATTCCTTTTAGAGGTGTAAACAGTATTTTACAGCAGTAAAATAAATAACACAGTTTCCTTTGATGACTATAAATATTTTATCAAGTTCCGTAGGTGAGAGATATTGGGGCCTTTATTTTCTGACTGAATGAAAAAAAAAGTCGTGCTTTATTAGCTCTAATTGTAAATAAACCTTCTAGTNTTATTACATTATCATTGTAAAAAAAACATTGAAAAAGGGTTTATAACTTTATAAGAAAAATGTATAAGGGTTGAAAGGGTATTTTCTCTTCCGTTTCTTTGTTTATTCTTGTTAGGGTTGGGGATTGTGTTATCACTTACCTGTACTGATAACTGTCATAGCTGCTGGGCTGACGTACGGCAGAAGGCACAAAGCACACCATTCCACTAAGCGAGCGGCGCGATACGCCAAGGTATATATGAGAAGGCCGGGTGGTGGGGCGGGCACCCTTATCTGTCGGAGGTGGGGAAGAAATGCATTGTCCCGAGTTAGGACCTGGGGTAACGCCAAAGTACAATTTGCATAATTTCAATTTGAATTTTTGGGAAAAATATCACTGGAATGTACTTTAACGTGTAACTTTAATGAGAAAGTAAATAATCTAAAAGGTTATTTTTACTACCAATGAATATAGAACTATAATACCTTCTATTATCCGTCTTCATTGGTTTCTGCGAACCATCTTCTGTTGGCGAGTGCTTTCGGACATTATCCATCCTCGTGGACTCAACTCGTTGAACGTTGATTGCAGACAGTGACAGTGAACACATGTATTCGGCCTCGAAGATGGACAATGTCCGAAAGCGCTCGCCAACAGGAGATGGTTCGTAGAAAATAATGAAGACGGATAATAGAAGGTATGATAGTTTTAATGAGAAAGAACTGTTTAAAGGTATTCCTTATCCAACTTCTGGCTTAAATATATCTTGATGAATATAATAATAAATGGTAAAATATGACTTTCTACAGGCCTTTATTCTCATTAATTTAAAAAAATATCAATTTTTATTTGTTTTTAAGTCCGTCACGCAGAAGCTATCTATTAAGATAGACAAAATTAGTGAAATGATGAATTACATCTCATGAGCTGAAGAATTTTCATTCATTGGAGGTAAAAAGAGACTACTAAACATGTTTATGTATGGCGGGAAGGTAGAATGGGTTAAGTACTCAACCATTGTAGTTACAAATTGTATATATCTTCTTAAATAAGCGTTATCCGCAAATATGTTGTAGAATAAAAAATTTAGAAAAATATATTTGCACCTATTATATTCTAAAAATGTTTTTCATTCAAATATGAATGTATCAAAATGAATGTATAAATATTATAAATAAATTGTCTTCCTTTAAACTCCTCAAACTTTCACTAGCCCTCATAAAAAGAATTTATATTTGATAAATATCATGGCCCACCCAGCACTCCACGTTACATTCCTAAATATACCTTAGTATGCATTTTTGAAAAATGTTTTATAATATAAATTTTCTAAATTTGATCTTAATTATTTTTTCTACATTTTTTTCATGACGCTAATGTAATGAAGTTATCAATTTTGGTGAAGGTTTGAGACCATATCTCATTTATTTCACCCACATTCGAAGGTATTACAATTTTATAAACCTTGTTCTCCCTATAAACCGATTATAGCTTTTAGCGAACTCATACAACGGTTTGCAAAAGGAAGCTTAAATACCAAATTTGTTTTTTTTTTCAATTTAAAAATTACTTGGTCCTGGGCTCGTATTCCCAACTAACCCTCTCTCCCCTATCTGTATAAACGATTTTTATGCCTGATCACCCACGTTTTAGTATGTATGTATATATATNTATAATCCTGAAAGTCATATTTTCCTATCTTAGCTCCCAAATGGGAAAAAGGCAGCTCACGTTTATCAAAAATTGTATTTTATTTATGTTGATTAATGTTTACGGAAAATATATATATAGAGAGAGAGAGAGAGAGAGAGAGAGAAAGAGAGAGTGAGAGAGAGAGTATGCATTCGTATACTGATAAAAATAAAAAATATTTTGATACTTACAGAGCACATTTGAACAATTACAAGTGGGGGTTTAACTGAACCTAAATTTAGCTTATTAATTTAAATTGAAAGATTTTTAAATCTCAATAAACTGTTAATGTTATCACAAGATGACGTCATTAAAACCTCGTGTGCAGTCCTCCTACTTCCTGCTTTATACCTCCTGGCTCTGAGGCAAGAACACTTTGCCTCCTTACAGCTGAAATAGAAAACTCATCAGTGATTTTATTAAGCTCATCTGTATGTTTATCTTTTCTAAAATCATGGAGAGAGTACAGATAACAGAATAATAACATAACCAGTGGGGAATACTAGAGTGAGTGAAACCATGATATTTTACACACCATCATCATGAATTTAAATTTAACCAATAATGACATGATCTATAATGATCACTCTCTAACTATAATGCATTTCTTATTAGTCTCAGTTAATGTCATTATTTTTAGAACACATTTTATTTGTATCTTATAAAAGAAAACTTATAATTCTTTAAATTTGTTCTACTTCTTATTGGCTTTATTCCTCATTTATGTCCTCAAACTAATTCAAGCTCATGTAATCAAAATGAGCTATCAGACACATTCACATTAAACTATATAAAAACCCAGTGCGAATTAAAATAATTTTTCCATGCTCTGGGCATGATATACAGTTTAATGTAATAAAATAAAGATTTTGAGTTCGTTTTTAAGCGAAATCGGAAATAGTTCGTGGGATAACCAGAAATGACAAGTGCGAGTAAAAAATGTTTTTTTTTTCGCTGCAGATAGTCTAATATTTACTTTAAAAAATTAAACTTTAAGGCAGACTTTTTCATTAATAAATTTTATATTCCATGTGAGTATGAGACATCATCACGGAAATTTATAATGAAAATATTCATCAATAATGACACTGAGAAATTCGCTGAATATACGCAGATACATGACAGATTTTTCTGTTGGCTTTGTTGAACCTACAGGTCTATAGTCACCTTATTTCAATATGCTTGAATGAATAATAAAAACATAAAAAACAATAAATAATCAAATAAAAATTATAACAGCAATAGAAAAATGAATCAAAATTAATTATAATATAAAACTGTTTTACGATACCTCAATAAGTACAGGTATTATAATTGGAGTCAATGTTCTGACAAATAATTTCAATGAACGGTAATGTACAATAAAGTATAAATAAATTAATTAAAATTTTTTTTAATAGCGCAAGACTACAAAACATAAAGAATGATAAACAATTTATGAGAGGGAATAGAATAAAAAAGATCTATCTGTCCCAGCCAGGACTCGAACCTGGATCTCCTGCTTTCCGGGCCGGTATGATTCCATTACACGAGCTAGATAACTTATTAAATTCCCAACACACTAACCCACGAGAAAGACGAATACATCGTCTTATGCTCGCATGAGCTGACATTGTCTAGCTATTTATCGACTCTCATTATTTACTTTTTTAATTTTCATTTATAAATATTAATTTAGTTGTGGGATTCCATTACACCTCATACCGGCCCGGAAAGCAGGAGATCCAGGTTCGAGTCCTGGCTGGGAAAGATAGATTTTTTTATTCTATTCCCTCATATTAATTGTTTAAAATTTACGTGGGATAATAAACCTCAACTAAATTAATATTTATAAATAAAGAATGATAGATTATTAAATATCAACGGCTACAGAAAAAATAGCTTTGATAACTGATTAGCAATAAATGAGTTAAACATAATTAATGATAAGGTAATAAGATCTTAAAGTAATAATACAAATTTTTAATTTGAACAATGCTTGACATTCATTGTTTCAATACAGATATACTTTTTAATTTTTTGAAAACAATTTAAATTAATTAGTTTTTTAATAATTATTAATTAAGCTTTAATTTAGTACCTCAGTAAACATGGGTTAGAACACGCAATTCGTGACACTCTCCCATCGTTATCCCCATAGCCCTGAAAAAGGCCTGAAATTCAGGCCGAAACGTTGGCCAAAATAAAACCATACTCGTTCACCAATTTTTTGTTATTCAATAATAAAACCTTTGACTGAGCCCCGACTATCTCCTCTTCATTAATTTAAATTAATTTGAAATGATTTAATAATCCGTTATAATATGACCGTATAAATATTCCAGGGTCAACAGCTGCATCGGTTTTCCAGAAAGGAAAATTAACTAGTCCAACGGCACCTTTAAAGTTCTACTCACGCGCCATTTTGGTAAAATCCACATATATTATTCATTACTTCGATGGCTTTTGTCCATTACCGTCTACTTATTTATCTTGATGATTGCTGAAATGTTGGGGCTCTAGGCCACAGTTAACTCTAACTTCTGAATTTACAAGCTGAGTTTTGCACAACTTCGAAAAAAAACTTTTTCAATATTTCCTTAGTGGGTCAAGTACACACTGATTTATACTAAGTAATATAGATTGATAAATAAATGGATCTTAATATGAGATATCCTTCAAATGAATTTATATGAGTGAATAAATCTAATGCAACATAAATCTACATGAAAATCTATTCAGTACTTTTCATAAATATTGTATTTGTTGTGGTATTTAATCCTACATTAATTTTATACAATAAATGCAAGGGAATAGAAAAAACCTTACTCAGCCGGTAGTACTCGAACCCGGATCTCCTGATTGCCGGGCTGGCATGTTGTCATTTAGACCACCGAGGCTAGTCAGATAATTCATTATATTCCCCGCACTCTATTGGGAGTCTAAATCCCCAAGCAAGACGAATAAATCATCTTATGCCCGAAGGAGCTGACATTTTTAGCTATTTATTTGACTATCGTTTTTTTGCTTTTATTTCTCTTTATAAATACCACATAAATAAAATTGTAAATACCACTACAAATACAATATTTAAAAAAAAAAAAAATAAAATAAAAGCAAAAAACGAGAGTCTAATAAATAGCTGACAGTGCACCTCCTTCGAGAGTAAGACGATTTATTCGTCTTGTTTCAGGGGTTTAGACTCCCAGTAGAGTGCGGGAAATATGATGAATTATTTGGCTAGCCTCGTTGGTGTAAATGGGAACACGCCAGCCCGCCAAGCAGAAGATCCGTGTTCGAGTCCCGGCTGAGGCAGTAAGGTTTTTTTTGTTCTATTCCCTTGCGTTTATAGTATCTATTTAGTTCACTTGTCTAAGATAAAAATGAATTTATTGCACTATACTAGCTTTCGTAAAACAATGAGTTACTAGTCACAAGAAAGCATTCATGAGTAGGAATTTAAATTATTTATTACTTTTTACACAAACATATATTTTTACCTGAGCCGTTTTCATTTAAATTTTTCCAAATATTATGCATTTATTCCAAGTGTTTGATTAAGAAACAATAAGCTTCCTTATTTTGTTTCAGTCTAAGAGCACGTTTAGAAACACAGAAATCTTATTTTCAGAACGTAGAAAATAAAATCATAATTCATAAAATATATCATTGATCATAACAATTGTGTATGCTTCCCACCGTTTGATGGCTGTATCGTAGAAAGGGATTCTCAAAAATTCTACCTGTGTCTTTGTGTGTATCATTTTACCATCAATTTTATTCGGTGTTATTTAATTTTTTTAATCCTATCCCTCATTAATTTTTATTACTAGCTTACCTCTCTATAAGCAACTTGTGAGCCACCAAATTCTAAATACCCATGGTATTGGGTAAGCTTTTATTTACGATGAAACTATTTTTCTAACAGCTCCAGGCTTGACCTCCTTCAGCTCTGTCAGCCTTCTACTTGGTTTTATATGTGATTTTTACAGTAAATCCCAATTTGGATGTTGTCCATTAGTTAATGATTAATGGAAATTTATTGTTATTGATATTGTTAATGATTTTTAATTTAAGATCGTACATCCATTCCGATGTTAGACGTGGAAAGAGACTGCCTCTATCGCGAAGAAGCTGCAAGTCTCTATAAATCGGCGTCCAAGACTCATTCTTGGACTTGCAAGGCTTAAGGTCACCAGGAACGTTGCATGCACCACCCCTCACAGTTCAAAATTATGAAGAAGATAAGGCGCAGATAATGTTAGTGGATTGTACACACGCTTCGCAGGGCGGAGGACGACATGGGGCTCTCGTGGAACCCGTACGGATGGCCGATGAATATACGGAGATAGACAGCTAAAAAAAGAATCCGAAGGAGCGAGGAAGAACTTGTTGGAATTAAGGCGACTAGCTGAAAACAGAGTTTGTCCTCACCTTGAAAATTTTGCTATGAATCAATTCAGTGGAGTATGTATCTATATATAACTATAATTTATTTCATCCAATTTCCTCACATTGTGACTTTATGTCTTTCGACTTCAGCTGAGGCTGATGTAAGACTCATTTACAATAAATACTCACATTACTGGGGCAAGCGTCCTGATTCTACACTAGGAGGTATACAATTAATGTAGCCGAGCTTAATTAGAGCCAAGGGATTAAGAGTACTGACTTTTTTTTCTTTTTTTTTTAAACCGGTGGTATTACGTCCCGCACAAAGGACTTTTAATCTTTGTTGAGGGAAATTATAGGGTATGCCGCCGGAATGGAACCCGTGACCTTGGGTTTGGTTAGGAATCGCGCATAACCGACCGCAGGAAGCGCCGGGAATCCAGAGTAGGTGCATAACAGCTTCGCTTACACAGTTCGCCTAAGTAAAATTTCTGATTTTTTTGGCATGGGGGTAACGGAAAAGGATATATTGGGGTCTCAATCCTGGCGCCCAGAGCAAGCAATCAACAAGAAATAAATCTTTCCTAGAGCCGAAGGTGTTTAGAATAGAGTGACTACCCTCTTCTTTCTGATCCTTAGTGGTTGCAAGGGAGGTTAAAAAAAAAATGTCCAAAATAAGAATGTTGGAAAAAGCTGGAGGATGGTATTTGGCCAATCTCAAGGGGTTAGAAAAGAAGGAGGCTCTCTAAATTTAGTATCAAGTATACTATTATCACATACATAATCATCAAAATAAAATAATTTGAATCATTTCTTCTCAATGGTGCAACAGGGTACCCAAGGGATCCGTTCGGGTCCTGCAACTCCGCACAGGCCATTTACCTTTAAATAAAAGCTTGTCCTGAGCCATGGATGTTTAGAATGGGATGGAAACCTTTAGATAGTCCCTCCCTCCATCACCCTAACTGGTCAAAAGGGAGGCTAACACTAAAAAATAAATAAATAAAATTATATAATTCCTCCTAGTGGTATAGCACTTGGAGGATGGCCGAGACCGCCAGTCGAGAGCTATTTATACATTTCATTGTCCCTCGGATGCAACCACGTGGTTACATATCGCTGATAACACTGTTTAGGACTGCGTAACCTTCTCTGTCGGGATGACAGGCCTGTTTCGTTTTCGCTGTCAACCAGACGGCGAGGGGAACTTCTATCCACAAAAGGATTCTCTTAACTATTGATTCGCTATTATTATGATCCAAAACATTTTCAGGGTAAAATATTATTAAGCCCAAAATTTATAACATTTTTTCATTATAGATAAAATTGAAAAAAAAAAAAAAATAGTTCATCAAACAGAAGATGCGTAAACTAAGAAGGTACTCCATGTTTTATTAAAGCCGTTAAAGATGAATTGGGAATGTAACCAGCTATTTTCGCCAATATTAGATAATATCTAACATAAGAAGCGTAAATAATATATTATATTTTACGACACTATAAGTGTATTACTTTCAACTTAAATATGATCACATTCCTATAGACTTAAAATTATTTTTTCTATAAGTGTATTACTTTCAACTAATTATAATTATTTTTTTCTATAAGTGTATTACTTTCAACTTAAATATGATCACATTTTTTTCTATAAGTGTATTACTTTCAACTTAAAATTATTTTTCTATAAGTGTATTACTTTCAACTTTCAACTTAAATATAATTATTTTTCTATAAGTGTATTACTTTCAACTTAAATATGATCACATTCCTAATTATTTTTCCTATAATTATTTATCTATAAGTATTACTTTCAACTTAAATTATTATGTCTATAAGTGTATTACTTTCAACTTAAATATGATCACATTCCTATAGACTTAAAATTATTTTTTCTATAAGTGTATTACTTTCAACTAATTATAATTATTTTTTTCTATAAGTGTATTACTTTCAACTTAAATATGATCACATTCCTAATTATTTTTCCTATAATTATTTATCTATAAGTATTACTTTCAACTTAAATTATTATGTCTATAAGTGTATTACTTTCAACTTAAATTATTTTTCTATACGTGTATTACTTTCAACTTAAATATTACTTTCAACTTAAAATATGATCACATTCCTATAAGTGTATTACTTTCAACTTAAATATAATCACATTCCTATAGACTTGTAACTACTCTAATTATTTTTCTATAAGTGTATTACTTTCAGTTTTCTATAATTATTTTTTCTATTTTACCATAAGAAGCTACCATAAGAAGCGTAATACACTTATAGTATCGTAAAATATAATGTTATGAAGTATCTATTTTAAAAATAAAATATTATACCTAATATGTTCATTAAGTTCAAAATCTAATTTAATGCATTTTTCCGTACCCAATTTAAAAAAAAGGTATATAAATTCATAAATACAAATGCATATTATTCCACTTGATAATAACCTATGTTTCTTTCAAAAAGTAATTTGAAATCAGTAGTTGTATTGATTAACATCTCTATTGATTGTGATTAATAGTTAATACTGATAGTAATTAAAAGTTCTATTGATATTTTATCGCTATGTAAATTGATTCTGTCTTTTTCCTGGATTTACTACTGTATGCCATTTTAAGAATTTAAGAATTATTACTTTTTCACAATCAAAGCTATTATGTTCCGCNAGCTACCATAAGAAGCGTAATACACTTATAGTATCGTAAAATATAATGTTATGAAGTATCTATTTTAAAAATAAAATATTATACCTAATATGTTCATTAAGTTCAAAATCTAATTTAATGCATTTTTCCGTACCCAATTTAAAAAAAAGGTATATAAATATAATAAATATTTTTCTTCCTCTAAACCCCTTTAACTTTCATCTGATTTCCACCAAAATTAACTCATTCAAAAGTTTGTAATAAAAAGCTGAATTTGGCTTCTAAAATTTAAAAATATGGCACCTGTCCCATTATGTTATAGAAGAGCAATGTTAAGAAAATTACAATTACACCTAGTTTGGAACTTAAACTTTTTTATAAACCAAACATTAAAAAAGATAATACAATTATAAATTTTGTTCTATCTCTATCCCTCTCCCCTTCCATCGTCCAATTTTCATCAAAATTTATTTATTAGGTTAAACTATGTAAAGTCTACCTACCGAATTTAGTTTCTACGTTTTAAAAATAAGAGGGCCCACCCAATGCATGAAAATGAATCCTTAAATACCTTGCTCCACATAAATTGTTTCTAAAAGTGTTATAAAGTTACACTTTAATCTTTAACTTTGTTAAATAGATTTTTTAATGCTAATAATAACAAAGATATTAAGATTTTACATTTTGGTTTTTCTCTAAATGGCCCTTCCATAAGGAGGGGGTCCTTTGACAATTTTGACTTTATGGAACTCATCCAACAGTCTGAAAAAAAAACACAAAAAGCTTCAATACCGAAATTGATTTCATTTTTTAAAATAATTTAACGGAATTTATAATAACACACATACAAAAATAATGTTGGGGAGCATATACAAGATTGAATAGAAAAATATGTGCTAGAAAGATTGAAGTTCATTCCAATTAAACTATCATACCTTCTATTACTCGTCTTCATTGGTTTCTGCAAACCATCTTCTGTTGGCGAGCGCTTTCGGGCATTGTCCATCTTCGTGGCCGAATACATGTGTTCACTGCCACTGTCTGTATTCAACGTTCAACGAGTTGAGTGTATTCGGCCACGAGGATGGACAAAGTCCGAAAGCGCTCGCCAACAGAAGATGGTTTGGAGAAACCAATGAAGACAGATAATAGAAGGTATGATAGTTCTGTATTCATTGATAGTGAAAATAACCTTTTAGATTATTTACCTTCCAATTAAACTGTTACAAGGCTGACAGTTGTGGCAGTATAATCATATCTGTATATACCAATAATTATTTTTCTTGTATATCTTATATTTATAGATGCCATTAATGAAAATAATCAAATAATTTTGAAATATTTATTTAACGAAATGTTAAAAGTATGACTTGAACTACCTACTTGGCTTGGGAGTTCCAAATAGATTCCTTCTGCTAAGCCAGGGCTCACACTTTTTACATACTTCAGCTATGAGATAATCAACCTGTCTCTTGATCGTCATCTGGGACGAAATCTACGTGGTTCTTATTGTTATTCTATTACATGTTATTTCAAAGTTGATTTTTCATAGGTCAATGTATATAAAAATAAAACAACTGGAAGGACCACATTTGCTTAACTATAAGTTTTGGTTTAAAAAAACCCCCCCAAAAAAACCTGATTTCAAAAAAAACCTGATGCACAAAATCAAATGAATTAGTAAAGCTAAACTGATATTTCAGATCTATGGAAGAGGACAAGAAAGAGGCTGTTCCAACTTTAATTTTATTGAAATATTTAAGTTATCACTATATCCTATTATTAATTTTATTATTGGATAAAGCAATTAATAAATTTAAATTAATATAAATTAAAAAATCAAATTTATTTTAATTCAAAATCACATTCAAGATCTCATAATTTTTAAAAACCTATTCAATCTTCACTAGTACCAGTAAAGTATAGTTTAGATTCTTCTTCTGCTATGTTTAAATATAGTTACATCAGGCTTATTTATAAAATATATGATATTATATAACATATTTGTAACATCATATATAGCTGCACTATTCAGAGTGTTTAAAGCATAAGCTTGAAAGAAAATTTTAGCTATTTATTATAATTTGGTTACCAAAAACAAACATTGTTTTATTTTATTAGATCTATTGGTTTTCATGGTTCCCTTTTCAAATAGTCACATCTGTTTCACAGGTTTTAGGTTTTCAAGTTGCCAATTGCTATTCAGCTACTACTAGTGTTCCTCATGTCTAACTTTTAGGTCCCTTTCTTTAAAAATTTTTAATTAAGACTCATCGTTAAATATTTCAATATTCCATATATATATA
>KZ807755.1:289121-299902 GCA_000696205.2 Oncopeltus fasciatus | reverse complement strand
CTTTTCCTGAGCCATGTATGTTTAGAATGGGGTGGCAACCTGTGGATAGCCACTTCCTGTATGAACCTAAACGTTTGAAAGGGAGGCTAACACTTGAAGACAAAAAAAAATAAATAAATAAAAAAAAATAAAGAAAAAAAAAGGAAGAAAGAAATGAGAGCTGAAATATAATATTAAACTAATTAATCAAATATTTACGTTCTTAATAAGAAAAGTCACGTAGTTAGTAGAGGATCTAAAATTCAGTAAGTTATGCAAAATCACTTAGCTTGATTAAAAACTTTCCTAAAGTTATGTCAGCCATAAGCAAGTAAACAGTATTAGCAATAAAGTGATAATTAAAATATGGTGTACATAAATAAATATATAAATAGAACTAAAAAAGTATCTATTTACATACATTAATTTGAATTTAATGAAATAGAAAAATTTAAAGAAAATTTGAGTTTTCGATTTCATTTTATATTAAAAAATATTTCATTTTTTAAAAATATAATTTTTTTTCTTTTTATGAGCTGTTTTATTTACTAACATGTTATAAAGACTTAAAAAGTATATCAATTAGTGAATTAGAGTACATAAATTAATTACCTATTAATTAATTAATATGAGGAGCTTCATATTCAGTAGGCCCTGCATATCTTTATCGAAAAACAGCCCAATAGTCATATTCTAATTTAAAATCTAACAATTGAGAGCTTAAACATGTAAGCGTAATGTAAGGAACTCCTTACTGGTAGGTTTCATCTTTATTAATCGTTGACATAATATTTCAAGAGCAACATGAGGAGTACTATTTAATTTAGGAAAATAGTTGGACTTTTATGATCATTATACAGACACAGAGTATATTATATAAACAATATCCTAGAACTGTCAACGACATTCATGCTATGTTAGGATGTATAACATGGCGGGAAAATTTGATTTATGAACTCTTAATGGGGTCAAAATCCTAAATTCTTATCTCGTCAATTATTCAGTCCAATATCTACGTCATATTTGCTTTTCTTTCCCTAATTAGATTTGTTTCGATAGAGATAGATATTTATAAGCGTAAAAGGAGAAACAGGATATATTGTCTTTCACCATATTTCCTGTGGGTAAATCAAGTTATTTATATTGGTCCCATGACGGGAACATTTCCCCATACAATGTTTGTATCAACTAAAAACATGTTCCATTCAAAATTTCGAGTGAAAACTATAATTACTTTTCATATTATAGTAATTATAGATTTCCGTATTTTAGACATATTCACTTCATTCAAGGTAAAAAACGGTTCCTTCCCTAACGTATAATGACTTCTTTCGTCACACACAGATTAATCAAAATGTATTACTTTGTATCAAGAAAGTACTTGTCATCAACAACTATAATGTCACGAGATATAATAATTTACTTTTACACATACACACACATGTATATATATATATATTTNACAGTGAACTCCGTAGCGTCTTTCTTTAGTGTATCATTCCATCTCAATCTTGGTCTCCCTTTGGGCCAAGTTTTAACTATTGTTGAATTTGATGAACAGGAGTCCAGATGGATTGCATTTTGCCATTCTAACCTTTTTGTCTTCGTGTCCAGCGCCTGTTTTGTTTCAGCAGTCCTTCTTTTGTCTTTCACTTGCACAATCACGCTCAAACCTTTCAATTCTGATTTTAATATTATACTTTAGAGCACATTTATCTCATCTGTACATTTGTACTGGTCACTAGATTGAGACAAAGGTGGTCATTAATAGAGGTTATCATAGATCCGAGGAATTTGAATACATATATAAATAGAACTAAAACTTTAGTTCCCCACTTCTGGGAAGGTTATTTTTCATACATTTATTTGTTCTCCTAAAAGTTTTCATGGCATACATTGTTTCATATTCGTAGACTTGAAATCCGATAGTTTCCGACGCTGTTTTCGTGATACTGGCTATCTCTCATTTGTATGTCTTTCTTGTTATCTTAAATTGCTGTTACAGTAAGCTGGAAATAAATGTTATAATAGAATACATATTATTTAATTGTGGATGAGATATACCTTCATGGTGCTAGATAGAAAAATTTAAAATTTTTCTGTTACCAAAGATTTCATTATTTAAAAAAAAAATTCCTGATCNTACGTAGGCACACACAACTTTATGAGCTAAAAGGACCAATAGAATGTGCTTATTAAATCTAAAATATTATTAAATTTTTTTTAAATGATTTCTAATTGAAGGTTATAGCCCTATAATGGATAATGTTTATGAAGAAAAAAAAATTGTAAAACCAAACTTATTCAGTTTTTAATAATCAACAATTATTTCTATAATGACAAATTATCCAGAAAAGATATCTAGCTAAGATAAAATGTTCATTACAGATGTCTTGAGATTTAATTTAATTAAACTTTTATCATTCCTTTTAACGGAATGAATTAGTTAATATACAAATGTAAATACTTGGTTATATGTATTACAGAACTGAAGATGGCCCGAAATGATGTTAACCACTTTAAAAGAGAAAAAAAACATTTTTAGAATATATGTCACTAAGGCTTATTTTGGACCCCTTTACCGATAGAAAATAAATAAAAATAAGTTTCTTAATGTACACTAGAAGAGGAAACTTCAAAATGCGTGGAAGGCCGAAATGAATTACTAAATGTTTCCGATAAAAAGGTATAAATCAATTTTTGTATTTTAATTATTTATTTTTACTGTAAGAAATCAATTGTTCGTTTTAAAGTATTTGAAATCTTCAGAGAGTTCTGGGAGCATGTGTGTTGCGGGTTGCAGAAGGGAAGCGCCGGGCGACGGAAACTCTTGTTTTACGATACGCGCACGTTCGGACGAGCGATATAAAATGGTGCCGTTCGACGTTCTAGCCACATTGTCTCCAACATGAAGCCTACCTTTGTATTCCTTCTTCTCATCGCTACCCTTTCCGCCGCACAGGTAATCTACACATTATAGCAACAGTATATAATAGTATATATACCACAAACAGATATGAAGGGAATAGAAAAAGAAATGAGTCTGGAGTATCTTAACACACAAATACTCAATTAAAACTTTATTTATATTGTATTCATTATTAATATATTTTTGTTTGTATCGTACTTTGAAAAAAATAGAACAGTAATTAGAAAGAAGCACACTAAATTATATTATATACAATAATATATAGCACGTAATACAATATTAGGAAGTTTACCATAATATTGTATTACGACATGAAGTTATTCAGGTAAATAATCTAAAGGGTTATTATTATTTAAGTTATTCACTTTGTTATCGTGAAGCGATTTTAGGATATTTTGTAGATATTCATTGATTATACTTCGAAGAAGCTAAAAATATGGTTCAATCATAATTGTTTATGTACATATGTCTGTGAGTAATATAGTAATCGAAATTAATGTAATAAAGAAAACAAATTCAGTATTTTAGCTGAAACAAAATTTATGCAAATCTTCGGATTTAACGACTGAAATCGGTCTTAGGGGAAGAAGGGAGGGAGAGGGTTTAGTGATAAAACAAATTGAAAAATTAATTAAGAAGTGTACAATGTAATTTTCTATCATTTGAATTATATCAAGTTGTTACCAAAAACACACATTAGACCAACTTTGAAGGTTGGTTACTTTTAAAATATAAAAAAATAACTTTGTCAATAACATTTTCTAACTGTTAAAAAAAATTCAATTTGTTCAGAAATCTATGTGAGAAGAGTGTAGTTTAGAAGAAATCCATAATTTATAATGGTGCTATCTTCCTAATAAATAATGTCACCAAAAAATTGTATAAATATAATATTTAAGAAACATAATCGCTGATTAATTTTATTTAGTTTAATAAAATGCATATTGAAGACTTCACTTAAGAATGTAACAGCATAGTGTGAACGGTCCCCCTTCCCCCATTATTCATCCTTCTCTTACATTCTAGAATATGTCTGAAAGACTGATCAAACTATTTACTGATATTTCTTTCTCGGGGTTGTAGGAGTGTCATTAGTTATTAAACTTATTTGTGTAGATATTTAGTGAAACTTGGGAAATCTGTTCAGTAGATGACTTTGATACTGCAGTTACTGTAAAGAAATCCATTAAGCTTATTCAACATTCACTCAGATAGTGAAGAGTTTCCAGTGTCTTGGCAGTTACACGATCCCAATGTAGCAGACTGGTTCACTTCAGGAAGACATTTTCCCTGTTTCAAAACATTTCGACGTGACCTGAATGACTAGAGCGAGAGTGCGTTCCCCCCTCACCTTGCCATTCGCAGCGAAGTGTGATGTCACAATAGCTCAGTCAGAAGACAATGTGGCCCCCGACCGAGACTAGGACTGGATTGTCAGACCCATCTCTCCGATCTCACTCGCTAGATTAAACTTATAAATACCCAAGTGTGATTTAGATTTTTTAAGTCGAATAAATTCTTTGCTATTTGTAAAATGAAGTAGAGATATTTTATATATATTTTAATCATAGTTAAGTCCGCTTATAAAATACTAGCGGACCCGACAGACTTCGTTTAGCCAAAAATTGTTTCTTAAGGCGTTGATGGCCCTAAGCAAACATTAGTGTTCTATTATCATACGATTTAAATAGAACTTTAAACGAAATTTACTGCCTTCAAATAAAAATTCATGGAATAATTATCATAAAATTTATTCACAGAATAATTTACATATGGTGTAGATATGGGCTCAATCAAAAAAGAAACACATGTATTTAAGGCAAATTGGAAATTATATTTATTTATTATTTCATCTTAATACCCCACCGCCCGCAGACCGAAAATCAAAAATCTGACTTCACAGTGTTACCCTCCTGAATATTCTGAGGATTCCCTGAAAATTTCATCAAAATCGGCCCAATCGTTTTATAGCCCATACGTTACATACATACACAAACCCATATATACGTAGGCACACACAACATTTTTCGGAATAACCAAAATTTCTAGCTCCTCCTAGGAAGCATCAATGAATACCTGTATAAATTTTCAAAAATCATCGTGCCAACGTATTCCTGCTGTTTAAGTACTCTTACCCTACTTTATTATTATAGAAGTTCATATCGCATATGAAGCATTGTTTCTATGAAGCGAACATGCCACAGAATCGCTATTCCGTGTATAATTAACATACGTACATAAATTTATGTAACTCTGATTTTGGTAAACAATTATTTCCTTGACTTCTTCTTTATATTTAGGACAATAATCTTTTTGAAAGCAATAAATACTGATCAATGACAAAATCATTTTAAAAAATGTTTATGAAGAAAAAAAATTATAAAACCAAATTTATTTAGTTTTTAATAATCAATAATTATTTCTATAATGACAAATTATCCAGCAAAGATATCTAGCTGAGATAAAATGTTCATTACAGATGTCTTGAGATTTAATTAAATTGAACTTTTATCATTCCTTTTAACGGAATGAATTAGTTAATATACAAATGTAAATACTTGGTTATATGTATTACAGAACTGAAGATGGCCCGAAATGATGTTAACCACTTTAAAAGAGAAAAAAAACATTTTTAGAATATATGTCACTAAGGCTTATTTTGGACCCCTTTACCGATAGAAAATAAATAAAAATAAGTTTCTTAATGTACATCAGAAGAGGAAACTTCAAAAGGCGTGGAAGGCCGAAATGATTTACTAAATGTTTCCGATAAAAAGGTATAAATCAATTTTTGTATTTTAATTATTTCTTTTTACTGTAATAAATCAATAGTTCGTTTTAAAGTATTTGAAACCTTCAGAGAGTTCTGGGAGCATGTGTGTTGCGGGTTGCAGAAGGGAAGCGCCGGTCGACGGAAACTCTTGTTTTACGATACGCGCACGTTCGGACGAGCGATATAAAATGGTGCTGTTCGACGTTCTAGCCACATTGTCTCCAACATGAAGCCTACCTTTGTATTCCTTCTTCTCATCGCTACCCTTTCCGCCGCACAGGTAATCTACACATTATAGCAACAGTATATAATAGTATATATACCACAAACAGATAAGAAGGGAATAGAAAAAAAAATGAGTCTGAAGTATCTTAACACACAAATACTCAATTAAAACTTTATTTATATTGTATTCATTATTAATATATTTTGTTTGTATCGTGCTTTGAAAAAAATAGAACAGTAATTAGAAAGAAGCACACTAAATTATATTATATACNACTTACATATATATATATATCTGTCCTTTAGTGCAAATATTTCATTTCAACAATACTGTTGAGTATTTGTTTTCAATATATCTATAGGAATCCATTTTCATCCTGTCTCCCACGTCCAAATGGCGAGCGCTTACAGCAGGGGTCAGCCATGCTGGAGCCTCCTTTAGATATATAGATTATATATCCATTGAAGAAAATAGCTCTTAAGATTGTATAGCAATATATGTTTTGTGTGCAGGGTCTTTGTCCAGGACTGTGCTACCCTCGCCTGCCGCTGCTCTGGAAGCACAAGAAGGCTCACAGATACTGGGGAGGAGCTTATCTGGGTGGCCATTGCCCTTTAGGGAAGAAACTTTACATCGGTCCCCGCGTCCACAGGCGATGCCATGCCCTTGGCTTCTACTAGGCTTCGTCGACGACCAGATGTGCTGCGATTCGTCACCAAACTAACGTGGGCCGAACAATCCCATCAGGACATAAATTATTTCTCTACACTCCACGACATACCCCAAGAACTCAAAAAGACTCATCTACTTCTGCTTTACCAATTTTTTTTGTGAATATTCTCAGTCACATATAGAGAAATTGAGTAGTCCTAAATTTTTACTGAATTTTTACTCGAAGAAAGCTCAACACACCACAAGAATGTTCTTAAGTTTTTCAAGCACTCCATCAGTTGAGTCAAATCAGAAACAATTTTCCACAAAGCCGAGAAAAATTATGGCATTTCATAACTTGGCAGTTCATTTAAAGATATATGATATAAATATATCTGAAGAGAAACAGTATTACTCCAATAGGAAGGTAAGGATACACCCGGACAATGAAGACCTAGACTCCAGATATATCAATTTGATTGTTTCCTTTGTTTCTTAACAGAAAATTTTATTTATTTATTATTGTTATTTATAAATAAATATTTATTATTCTTATTTTGCATTTGTATATTAAACCATCCTATCCATTATACATAGATGCAATACATTAGATAAATATATCAAAGCCTTTCTCCTAGAATCTGTTTAAATTATAGAGGTTTCAAATGTTATATATGAACATAATTTAATCACAACGACTAAATTGATCTTATAAACCGAAAAATAAGATGACAAAGTAAAACACGTGTATTTGCCTCTGGACTACCAGGAGAAGAGGGCATGAAACGTTTATTCATCCGAGTAATTTTTTTTATTACTTTTTTACTAAACGATTTTTGAACATTTAACATAAATATTAGAAAATTACATCGTACATCAGCTATATTCTATATTTTTTTTGTCGTTAGCCAACCCGATATTAATAATATTTCAAAAAATTCGAATGACTTGTGGTAAGAAGCTTAAAAACTACATTTTGATTCAGATATACAAAGGCACCCCCTCAGAATTCTTAAAAATTATTCATTGATATCCATTTTTTGTAAAATTGATAAAAGAAAACAACGTTAAAAAATTTATGTTTTACTACGATAGTCATTTGTAAATTTTAAGGTTAACTAGTGAAATTTATTGAAGTCAAGACTTCACAGTCAGTCTGACTCACCTGAGTCAGTTCAGGTTTCACGCACTATAAATTTATTGTTTACATTATCATTTTACTTCATAAAATAAAAATATATTACTTTTTTTTTGTTGGTGTTACTGCAAATCCCCTCTCTTTCTATTAGGATTTCAACCATTGACGTACACACACAAGTTTGCTTATTAGTAGTTGTCTGAATTAGTCTTTTTATTTTTAAAATGAGTGCAAACACACACATTCACAGAAGTTAGTTTTATAGTTTTTTAATCCCCTCACGTGTAAATATATTTACCTATTATTTATTAATCATTTGGCATCACCCAAAGTAGAATAGATTGAGAATTGAAGAAATATTTTTAAATGTACAAACTCATTTCTTGAAAGGAAATCTGTTTAAACATTTCACATGACATTTTCTTTGCATAATTCACTTTATCCTTAAATAACTGTTACATTGAATAGTGATATTCACTTCCCGAAGGCCACCATATATTAGTACTGTACTGCATCGGAACAGGCACGGCTTAATTTAACAGCGAAAAATCTTGTAGCAGGCTGGATTGCAAACTGACACCAAAATTATAATTAAGTTTAAAAATATATGATCTCTTTGTCTCACAGGCACTATTCATGTCTCAATCATCTCTCTCACAATAATTTATTTACATTGCTATAAAAAAAAAAGTCTTCATTTTTAGACTATTAACCAAATTTTTTTTTAATCACTGAACTACTAATAGTAAAGGTATAAAGAATTGAAATTTCATATTGGGACATACATTTTACAAAGAAATACTTTTATTAATTTAACTTGAGCTTTTTTTTACATAAAAAATATAATTAAAGAATCATCTTCTTTTTACTTTATTAATTCTGGCTCTTCTGAAGGCTCTTCACTTGATCCTCAAGTTTACCAAGTGATTTCTTCATTTCCTCTCCGAAGTTCTCACCAAACTTTTGAACCTTCAAGAAGAAAAAGGAATGAGAATATATTCTTTTTAAAGTGAAAGATAAATTAAGCAATTTTAAGAAAATACAATTTTGCAACCTCTTTGTCGTTAGTCGTAATCATTTCTCGTGCAAGCAAAATGAATATTAATATTATTATAAGGATTTTATTTTCAGCTTTCAAAAAATAATGAAGAGTCCGTCCCCCAAGAGCTGCATAACAGCAGCTAAGCATATTTCTCATGCTTCTTTAAGATGGACATAAATGTGAGCAAATGACGATTATTATAAATAATTCTTCTTCTGAGCCCCCTCTCCACCTCATTTAACTTCTACAGAAAATGAATTGTTGAAGCATTTCGCAATAAAAACCCTAAAGAGAAAATTTGTTTACTATATTTCAAAAATATGTGTCCTCCGATTTCAGCCATTAAAATACCTCATTTGGTTCTTATTTTTAAAACCATGGGCGCTAGAAAGAGTACAGACACTAGCAGAATAAAGATTTATTCTCTCATCGCCTTCCTCCAATTTAGAGTGAAATTTGAATTTACTCTTATGTATGCCCATCTTTAGACACACCAAAGTGCACTTAGTATATGAATCTTCAGCGCGTCAGACTTTTCTCGTTCGAGCTTAAGCCAACAGCATTACAGATAAATTCCACCAGACAGACATTTACAGTTATTAACGAAATCCATGTTTACCTCAAACGCCCTAATGTTTACGTAATCAGAGGAAACAGTGGCTTACGTTAGCTGTGTAAGCAATCTTTGAAAGAACGAGGAAGTTCTTTGATATCTTATCAATAAAAGGATTTGAGTTTTGAGTCTAACCTTATTTTGTTGTTTACATACTTTCCTTTTATCTTATACGCTTCTTTCATAAATTTATTGTTAAATTATAATTTTTTTTTCCTTTTCCTTGCAAAACTTACAGTTTTACTGTCAAATGGATGGTGGTCATTTTCGGAACAAATTTTGAGTTTTAACTAATACGGTTAAAATTGTACATTTTGTTCATTTATTTTTCTTGTTCTTTCGGTTTTACCTCAAATAGTGTTATGTTATTAATTAATATCATTGTTATTTTAACAAAATGATTAGGAAATATTTACTTGTATGCTATTTTTTTCAATTTTATTATATGTTTCTCCAATTTTTTCTCCTATTTTACTGGATTTATTATTTTTCTTAGCGTAATGTAACTGATTCACTAAATTAACAATAAATTTTTTTTTTTTAAGCAACTGGTCAGGAAAGTTAGTAAACCTGTTATACAACTTCAAAGATTAAAGACGACCCTTTAGTCTTATATTTCTTAGAGATTTCTAGTGTTTCAAAAATTTTGAATTTTTTTTTTTTTTGACTGGCTCATTTTCTGGTTCAACTTTTAAGCATTCATTTTGTTCTCCTCATAAGTCAGCATGTGCCTTTTTATAATCACATATTTTATTTTACTTATTCTGGAGGATATCTTTTGGATATCTTCTTCCAAATTATTTTTATTTTTTATTTGCACATACCACCAGGTCATAACCAGGTATCAAGTAGGATTAATGCATTTATTAGAATATTTTTGTTTTATTTAAACTTCCCCTTTATAAAAACGATAAGACTATTTGAAAGATAGCCTGGTAGAAAAGACAAAAAACAGGCGCTGAGGAGTACAAAATAGACTACTCGAACAAATATCGATATTATCAGTATACATCAAACAAACGATCTACAAAATAATCCTCAAACCCATTTGAACATACAATGTAGAACTTGCGGGCTTCGCTAAACCTTCCAACATCCAATGCATCCAATCCTTCAAGTCCAAAGTCCTCAGAACAATTGTAAATGCTCCCTTCTATGTATCCAACTGTACAATGACCTCCAAATCAATCTCGCCCAAGGCGTAATTCCCTCTCGTTTATCCATATTCCATTCCCGCCTCATACAACATCCTAACCCCATAGCCAATGAGCTATCTTCCCAAACCCATCCAGAAAATCCTTCAAGGCAACTCAAACAGAGATGGCCCCATGACCATCAACAAGTCAAGAACGCAATTTATTACATATTAAATGACAACTATATATATTTAGTTTAAAAAAATTATATATATATATATATATGGGTGTGTG
>KZ807755.1:273164-285389 GCA_000696205.2 Oncopeltus fasciatus | reverse complement strand
ATTGAAAAAAATATATATATAGCAACTTGCAGCTTTAGAGATGATGTAAAAAATGTTAAAATTAGTAAACAATAATCCCTCCAACTAAATCGATTTTAGCCATTTTGAACTAGTAAGAAAATGTTTAAAAGCTTAAAATATGGAAGAAATATTTTAAGGCCATAAAAATTAACCCATGAAAATTTCAAACAAAACTACAAGAGCTAGACGAGAGGATCTGTTCATGTTTCTCAGCTTCGGCGTTGTGGGACAAATTCCGCCCTAAGTAAAATTTTATTTCTATTTAAAAAGAAATGTATGTAAAATAGATTTTAAAAATAGGGTGGCTACCTTAATAGGTTTCTGCCTTTCAAGACCATATGGGGTTAAAAATGGGGTTAAAATATAAATAATATATTTTTTAAAGTGGCTATGACCAGTTTCCAATTTTTTTTTTGTTTGTTTTAAATTTCAAAACCTCTATCCCATTAGTTTCCGATCTATTCTCTTTCACCTATCTTTACAGAAACAGTAAATGCAAAGGATATTGAACTCTGACGTTTCTAACTGGGATAGCACCCTTGAAAAGAACCAAACATCAAAATTTACTAAACAGACGACTCAAGCTAAAAAAACAATCAACGACAGGTCCGGGACAAAAATATATTTCGTCTTTTTCTTCTTTGGTATTTTCTAATTTTTTCTTTTTTGGCCAGTGTTTTAAATTCTATTTTTATAAATACCATCCTTTACTTAAGATTATATGTGGGTATTTTGTCCAGTTGACCGCAAATAATATTAATCTCCAAGAATAAACAAATGATACTATATTTGAAGGGGTAAAAATTAACTCTATTTATATAATTGTTTGTTCACAATATCAACAATGTAGGACTAACATTATGAAATAAAACTAATTTATTTAAATTTCTGAATATAATGTGGTAACTTACATCAGTAAAAATATATATATTTTACTGAAAGAAATATCAGTCAGCGAATTGAGAATAAAGACTTTTCTGTTTCGGATATTTTGAGGAATACGCCTGTATAAAGTTAAGAAATTAACAGTGTTTCTTGAAAAATATAATAACCCTAACAATGGAATCTCATAACTAAAATGCATTTATTTTTAATGTTTTACAGATTTCTCTTAAGGTATTCATGTTCGTACCATGGTGCGACGATTGAGAATTTATTTGCGATTCTTCACCGTTCCTGCATTGGAGAAGAAAAAAATATGGTCCATTCGAAATTTATGGTATTATATTCTTTATTTGAATATCAAACCGTTTATAGAGTTTATTGGTAGCTAACACTGAGACTATTAAAATGTGATAATAGATGACTAAACTGAAAAACCGTATTGATAGTTAATGAAAAACATGTACATAACATAATAAGTAAAAATTGTTATTTTCAAACATTTGTGTTCTATCCATCATTAACATACATATAAATGAAATGTTTAAGGATGTAATTAAGAGCGTTGTGTAAACCCTGCATTTCAAACTTTGTTCAGTCCAAAACAAGGGTTCGATGAACCTTTCCTTTATTAGTTCATTCATTTTATAAACATGCCTTTGGTTAGTGATCAATGTACTACGTTATTGACATAAGCAAACGCACCATACTCTGAAAACTGTTATCTTAAAATAATTACAACACTTCCGATAAACTATTTCGTGTATCTTTATCGGCTCATGAACTTTATACTGACCTTTTCGATTTGACTGATAAGAGGTCATGTGATAAGTGCTGTGGGAGCACAAAAAAGCTATTATCTGTTATTAAAAAAAATAAAATAAAATAAAAACCGTTATATTCTGTTTAACGCTGTTGGTTCGAGTCCAGATTCGAGCAGCATTTTTTCAAGATATCAGAACCATTTCAGTGCCACAATTGCTTAGAATGGGGTGGTTAATTGCCAGTAGATATGGATCACCCTTCCCCATGACTCCAAGATTTGTTATAAATAAATCCTATTAGCAATAGGTAGCCACCCTATTCATAACACCCATGACACTGGACACGAATTTATATCTCAACAAAAGCTTACCCGGAGCGGGACTCGAACCCGTAGTTTCAGGGTTGTGTGATCAGAACGAATCCCCAGGGATGAAAATTCATCTTGTTTCATCTTTAAAATTCAAATTTATTACATAATACCATTCAGGCAGTTTCTCCATAGTCTATAATCGTGAGATTAGTTCGTGAAATACAAGGTCATTTTTTCCCCTCCATCTACCCCATTGTCCTGAAGAAGGCCTGAAATTTAGGCCAAAACATTGGCAAGAATAAAACATTTTTTATGACTGGTCTTGGAAATTTCATGGAAATGTGAACTTAGGGACAGGATGTCTTCATGATAGCCCTGAAGATGGCTTACAATGTAAGTCGAAACGTTGGCAGATAATCTTTGTAAACTAGTATTTTTTTTAATCTACCTTGACCGAACCCCTACTAAAATTATTTAATAAAACATTTTTTGTTTACAAATTATTTTTCATTTATTCAAATCTCGAGACTGAATCCCCGGACTAATCCTTCCTCATAGCAAGGTTATTTGTCATACGGATAAGGCGTATTTATTCTCAAACGGTAATTTTCCCAACGATCTTATTATAGTAATTTTTTATAATTCAGTGAAGAATGGGCTATTTGTTGAAAAATGAATAATTCGAAATAATGACTCTTGGAGTATTNAAAAAATAAGATAATATATATTTAAATAGAGTTTAATTAATCTTTTTCCTTGTTAGGATCTAACTAGTGATGGATTCAACGGGGCTTCTTAAAAGTATTAAATACCACACTTTCGAAACCCTTACCGT
Organism: Oncopeltus fasciatus; assembly: GCA_000696205.2. Classification (NCBI taxonomy): domain Eukaryota; kingdom Metazoa; phylum Arthropoda; class Insecta; order Hemiptera; family Lygaeidae; genus Oncopeltus; species Oncopeltus fasciatus. The sequence continues at coordinate 282,576 of KZ807755.1, read as the reverse complement.
TTTTCTTAAATACAGGGTTAGCCAAGGAGATCCGTTTGAGTCTCTCTATCCTGGCACTGTGGGTTCGAGTAACGACTTTGACAGGCTTCTTATTTTTTTTTTTTGAGTAAGTCTGCCTTGAGCCACATGTAGAACAGGCTCCTACTTGTAGAAAGGCCCTCACTTTATGACTTTTTAACTACCCAGTGATTGAAATGGAGATTAAATATAATAACATTTATACAATAAATGCAAGGGAATAGAATAAAATAATCCTACTACCTCAACCGGGACTCGAACCCGGATCTCCTGCTTGCCGGGCAAGCTTGCTATCCTTTACACAACTCCAGCTTTAGCATGCTTGCCCGGAAATCAGGAGATCCGGGTTCGAGTCCCGGCTGAGGTAGTAAGTTTTTAAATTCGATTCCCTTGTATTTATTGTATAAAATTAATGTGGGATTAAATACCACAGCTAATACCGTATTTAAATAACATATATAGTTTGGTATTTATGATAAATAGCACTTTTTCATTTCCAAGGTACTGAAACGAACCGTCTTGGTAATGCAGACAATGAAACAGTTTATTTCGGGAAGTCAAAAAATTTTATCTGAAACTAATGAAATATGAAGGAAAACCAATGTTTAATTATGTATGATGCCTTGCCTTCTAAGGTCAGCAAAATATCTAATACCAATTGGTTTCCTTGCAAGTTATAAGATAAGAAATTACCTCCTTAACGATCTTTTTTATTTTAATGAAGTAGAGAAGACATTTTTCGACAGATATTATATTTTCCTAATTCCGTTTCCTGAACTTATCTTTGCTATTTTCAAAATTAGGATGAGGGGATATTTCATTGTACTTACTATACATTATTTTATTTATTGGATCATAACGCAATTTCAAGTACAATCGGTCCTATATAGATAGAAGCTTCTTAGTTTTTAGATGATATCAGATCAGCAGGAAGTATAGTCTTTAAAAAAATGCAGCTGCAGGCATTTGTTTCACTGTTGCGCAGTATTCTTCATTTCATCCCTTGGTGAAGGATGTTTCCTTAAATAGAACAGAAGCCTAAACTAACCAGAATTTTTTTTTGTATTTTTTTTTTTTTTGTTTTTCTCTAGAGATGGACGTGAATGCGAGTTATTGGCTAAAATGTCGTCTTACTAACCGGAGATGGGTATTAATAAACAAGATAAGATCATCAGTTTTAACATTTTAGAGCAGTTCCAGAAGTAGGAATGTGGGAAGCACGCAGCATTCATAGTTACGTTCTTAAATATATTTTTTGATATTTTTGAATACCCCCCCCCTTTTTTTTTGTAAAAATATCATACAAAAATATTTAAAAAATACATTTTCCACCTTTTTCATGACTTTTTCTCATAACATTGGCAATACTAAAAAATTGACGTGTATTTAATTTGGACTTCTTCTGAAACTCCCCTTCCACTTATCCGATTTCAGCCAAAAATGAATAAATCCAACAGTTTTCAATAACATTGAATTTATTTATACATAAATAGAAAATTAAAAGTGGAAGTCTAACTTTAGAGGTAGGTTCCTAAAATTATTTTTCTAAATTAGTATTTTCATGAAAATCTTATGCGTTATAAATTGTTTTAGATTATTTTTTAGACCTCTTATATTCTATAACATTTTTCGAAAGTCTATATTGAATCCCTGTTTATTGATAACAAAAATAGAATTCGAATTTTTTAATTTTAAAAATCACTGACACTAGTGCGCTTAAAGATAGATCTATAAATATGTATGCATACATAAATTACCGATCATATTTTAAGCTATTGCAAAGTAGAATCGGTGTTCTGTAAAACTACGGAAAAACTAATTTATGAATGAAAAATGAGGGAATAAATACATTTATACAATTGAAAAATATATCAAAATTAATAATGTAATTTTTAAATAAGTTCTTACTCATTAAACAATACTTTTTAATGTTTAAAAAGCAAGTTTAGTTACTGAAGTAATTAATAGACCAGAGGAAAGAGAATATATCCAAATATATAAAAATCGATACGTAAATCGGTAATTTTCCAATGGATTGATTAATCGTTGTACAAGTTCATTAATCTGACCCATTTTTCTCGTAAAATAATTTTAATGTTAGATAAAGCAAATTGAGGGACACAAGAAATTGTTTTTTCTGAGAGAAATAATATAAATTCCGTTTGAAAAATTACCTTAAAGTTAATTTTTTTTTAAATATAGGTAACTTTTCCTTCTGATATTGTTCGCCGAGCATTTTTTGATTAAGTTGAATTTTTGCCTGCATTTATGATAATGACTTGTACTAATAAGATCACGAGTTTGAAGAAAGAGAGAAAATCATGTGTAAAATCAAGAAAGGACTATTTCTCTTTAGCTAGATAATCTTAGGATGCTACAATAACCGTTGGTCCAGTTAGTGTCAGGCGTGCTTCTGTAATTTAAGTAAAAAAAAAAATTAATTCTAAATAAACCTCAAGATTAACTATTCAATTTAAAAATCACGGACACTAGTGCGCTTGTAGTACACTGATCGCGGACACTGATTGATGCAGTAGAGTATTTTTTTTTCTTTTCTTTTTTAAGTTATAGTGACACTCTAGGCTTTTGGAACTCCATTCAACTCTTTGGAGTTGTATAAAGGAACCGAGGTATGTTTACATAAATATGTCTTCTACATCTTTGGAAATGTACTGACCTGAGCTGCAAAGCAGACAACGAGAAGGACCAGTGTAGCTTTCATCTTGCCAGGAGGTGGACTGAGCCCCAAGACAGACCCCCTCTGCCCATCAAATCTCTATCGCCCTTGGCAGGGGTCAGCCGGTCATCATGGTCACTATCTGGCTACCAGTCTTCAATTGTTATCATTTCAGTAAATTCTTTCCCCCCAGCCACTCTTCTATTATCTCTCTGGTCACCCATTGTGTCTCAACCTATTCAAAAGACAGATCTGTTAAGAAAGATGTTTTCCTTATATAATATATAATACTAGGGCACAGGCCACCGGGTTTCGCAAGGGATCTATCCGGGTCTCGGGTTCAAATCCTGCCCCGGGAAAGCTTTTATAAAGAAATAAAAGCAAGTCCTGGATGTTTAGAATGGGTTAGCAACTTGTAGATAGCCCCTCCCTCCATGATCTTTAGTGGAGGCTAACTCACACACATACACACACACAAAAAAAAAAGCTGGAGCTATTGAGACTTATTACCCGACTATTTAACATATATTTCTTAATACTCGTCATTCGTAAAACATATGTAGATTATAAAGGTTAAACAATAACATTTTACACCTATGATGGAATCCACAAATCTCGTGCAATACAAATGTTAACGTGGATATAAAAGTTTTTATTTATTTTGTATTTCTTTGATCCTCTCCTCTGTCCTCCTTCGAGTTCGTCCATAAAACTTTTGCTAAAAGAAGCTTAAAGAAGCCTACTTTCAGAAATTCGGATGCTACAGATCTAACATTCGCTTAATAATTATTTTGGAAGATAAATGTTCCATAACTTGAATTTAGCAATTAGGTACCATTTTCTTTAAAAAAAAAATCTCAAATCTTTCAGAAAGAAGATTAGAAACAATTCGAATCCCGTCACAATTTATGTATGGAGCCTATAATCAATTGTTCAGAGAGCTTCAATAAGATCAACTGATAACCATATCAGAATTTTATTCCTACATTTAGAAAAAAATATTAGAACAACGTTTGAACCTATCACGAACATTATTGACAGCGTTAAGTATATTTTTCTCATGTCCAATAATTGGGCTGTTTCAGCTATCACCATCGTGTTATCAGTCTAAACCAGTAGGGGGATCAGTCCTATCTTGATTTACCATTCAAATTATCACGCCACCATTTGCTCTGCGACTCTAATCTTTTCAATATCCTAACTAATTACTTTCCCAATATACTTCTTTTGTTTTCCCAAGTAAAAAATTCTATGTTTAATTATTTATGATTAATTAATATTTCCTCATTCATTTGTTTTTATTATGACTTCTTTTATTGGCTTCTAGATCATACAATAAAAACACATCTTTATTCAAAGATAATTCTTTAAAGTACTTCTAAAGATAATAGCCCTATTTACTAACTTTGGAATAATTCACTGTAAATTAAATTTTAAATCAAAGCAGATTTAAATCTAATGAGGATATATTATGCCTGGCCAGGTTTGAACTAAATATTAAATATAGTTTGAGCATAAATTTATTTTCACTTAGCTATTGTCATTCTTTAAATATTGACGTAATAAAACAAGGGTAGGCACCGGATATTTTAAGGTTTTTACTTTTTCAATGCCTCTAACTTATATCTAGTCTTCACCAGTATAGTAAGAATAATAATTAATGAGATAAAAAGTAAATCAATCCCTCCACACAGTTCAAGTAACATGGGTGTAACACTGTTAAGTTCAAATTTGAAATAAACTCATTTAAGAATAAAACACCTCTATCACATATTATCCATGTATTGAAAATTCATTGGTCAATATTAAAAAACACTTAAAAAGAACAGTAAATATTCCCAACCTAACCTTCATGATAGCTTTAAATAAATTTTCAGCCAAACCTATCAACTGTCAAAAGTGACTAATACAGGGATGGACAATAGTAATGCAGGTGCCTATTCATGATAATCTGCAGGAAAAATCTTCTTTTTTTTTTTTTTTTTCAATGCTTCTTTTTTTTTGTTTTGTCAACTTTTCTTTGTCTTTACTCTTCAACCAAGCTGAACTTCAGTTCATATATAGGGACTTATAGGAAAAAGCTTACTTCTCATAGTGATTAACAGATTTAACTTGTTGGCAGAATTCAATGCATTAAATATATCAATTAGACAAGGAATGACAGTTCGAGTCAATTTTTTTGAAGACTCGGTATATAACACATATTCTAGTAGTGGGAAGATAAAGACACACAACTTTATAATATTCCCAGACAAAGGGTTGTGTGTGACATTGACAATACTCTCTGAAGGCAGCTGACAGAACAGCTAAACAAAGATCAACAGCTCCATCTACCCTTCTCTGCATTTCCTTCAGACTGCAGATCGAGGAAAACTGGCTTACTTTACCAGATGTTTAATCCATTAACTAAGTCCTTATTTTTCAACATTAACTAAACAGCAAGCTGGTATTTAAAAATCAGAATATATCAAATTTAAATTTGTTTTAGGAGTTAGTGGGGGTCCGATAATTCTACTCATCCCTATCCAAACATCTGCATCAGCTTTATGAATTACCTAACTTCTCAAAACAAATCCGTTTTATAAAACTAATTTTTATGTAATTCATTGGGATGTAAAATATCCCATAAAAACAGTCACTTTGGAAGCTAGGTATGAACAATATATATATCATTAATTTGTCAGGATTCCAGGGCATAGCTTAATACTAGAAAATGGAAAAGCCAAGAGAGAAGTAAAACTAACAACAGTAGAAAGGATTCCCCTCCTGACTTCCTTACTCTTAATGGACAAAGTTTGTAAAATGGGAATAAACTTGGAAAGCTATGTGGAAGCCCAGGGAATTAAAATCTATTGCTCGACCCTGGAAAACAGTTAATCCAAGAATTGGGAAGGAGGAGGTAGTGCTGAGAAAGCTACTTATTGGTTAGACTAATCTCACAGATGTGTACCAAATGACGAAAGAAGAACCACCTAATTGCAGCACTGTTGGGGAACAAATAACTATAAAACATACTCTGACTCTCACCTATTGACCCACATTTCATACATTACAGTTAGAACTAAGATATAACAAGGAAATTTTTATTATATGCACTAGAAATATTAACTGTTCTAGTATTTTCTGAAAGCCCATGGGAGTACATACTAGGTTGGGATGGAATAGGGGCGAGACCAATTATTGGGCTCCAGGACTGGTGATGAGTGCCCTACTTGATAACTAGTGTCTTGGATATTCATGGGTTGTGGGTGCTCTACTCTGGGGGGGGGGGGGGGGGGGGAGATGAGTCCAGTCAGTGTAAGTTTTGATAGAGAGCAATACCTCCTCTGATAATTCACAATAAGAATGGATGTGTCAGGCTAAACCCCTTATCCTCTTCTTCTCCTGCTTCTTTCTAACCCTCATTGGTCACCACATAAGTCTTTAACTATATGATAATTTAGTTAGTTAATTTATTATTATTATTGTCCAACATTGTTTACTGAGTCCTCACACTACAAAATCTTTTTTTAATGAATATCATCATTAGTATATTATATAAAAAATATCACCACAATAAAATATATTCTCCACCTTATACATCACCTTCATATAAATTTCACAACCAGTGCTATACAACTCCCAAACTGCAGCTCCTTTTAATATTTTCTAAACTATTAACCCTACTACTTTTGTTACAAACTATTTTTTTATTCCTATTATTCCTGGCCTCACAGTTATAATAAAGAAATTCCTAAAAAAAAAGAAAGAAAAAAAAAACACCAGAAATTGGCATCTGCACCAAGCATATAACATAAAATTAAATACATACATGTATATATACATATATGTATGTATGTATATATATACATACACATGAAGATAGAAAACAATAATAAATCAAATCTTAGAAGAAAGGGATAAGTAGACTTTATTAAGTCTACAAAGTAACTTAGTTAATCACTGTGGGAGGAATGAATATCTTGTCCTAAGTTGTAATTTGTCTAAAAGATAAAAGTGCACAAGGAATTATACAGGATATTGTGATGAGTTATTATTTTTTTTAAATTTTAGGTAAATTAAAATTGAGTCCAACATAAAATCGCAACTTGTTTATTAGCCCAAAAAATAAATACACTAAAACAAATTCAATAACAATATTCTATAATTTGACATGGATGTACAGGGTGCTCCGACTAGTCATGTCATAACTTTAACTAAAAGTTAACTTAGGCTTGTCACTGATATATCTACACATGAAATATGTCAACAGATTTTGTTGAGGTAACAAAGGGAAAGAATTCTTCACCCTGTCCCTATATTTATTCATTCCTAATGAACTAAAATCTTATTTGAAATAATGCTTAAGATTTCCTAAAGTAATCAGTCATGTAGTGCTTAGTGTAGCAGGTATTAAGTTTTGACAGCCTTATTCATTATTAATGTAGGCATTCTGAAATTGAACAAGAGTTGAATGACACAGTTAATTAATTCAAGCAGATAAAATACAGGACCCTGCTATTTAAAAAAAAAGTTGTCACTGAAGATAGCTTTGTAAAATTTTAATAATTGAAAAACATAATTATATTAATGAAATATTTTAATATGCTAATATAGTTCAAATATATAGTTATATTGTCCTTAGTAGGCCTTTCAGTAATTCAATTATAATAATAATTGGAAGTAAAATTCAATTTTTTAGTATAGGCCAGAACATCTAAGAAAAAGACAAATAACTTCAGGTTATAAATTTACAGAACTTAATACCTTGATTATTTAACAATCATTCAGTAAGCAAAACATGACTGACCTTAATTCAAATGTTACAACAAAATAACTAAATAAATAGTTGTACATAAAAGTTACTAAAAAAAAATACACTCTCTTGTAGTGAAATTCACCCGCCTTGTATATTTTTTTACACTATAAGTCCTTCGATTTCAATAACATTATATTTATATACAAAAATTCAGTGCTTGAAATTACAATACATATTCTATAAATTCTCAAATAGAACAATCTAATACAACAATATTAATTAGCAAGGCCCAAATACAGTTTCCTAAATAGAGTATATAGTTGATAGAGACGAAGTCAAATGAGTTCGTATTTGAATACAGATTCACTATATCATTAGCTGCCTAGAGAATTAGAGGAAGCAGAAGCAGGCATCTTCAAAGGGAAGGTTCACCTGCAAGATTGTCACTCAAGACAAGCTATAAATACCTACATCTTTAGTTCCAGACTTTTACATTGGTTAAATAGTTTTAGCATACTCTTAACTCTTTCTTCCATACTTCCATTTCAATGTCTATCTATAATTTAAAAAAACAAATTATGCTTTTAGCAGCTCTTATGACTTTCATCCATAGCTATTATCTACAAAAACAAATTCCTAGTCTTACTTATTATTATGGAGCCAAAGAGGTAATATATAAGGTAAAAAATTCATACCAATAAATAAGAATGGTTTTTAATGAAAGATGACTTTCAGGACTTCACCATAAATTTAATCATCACATCTGACTATGCAGGAAATCTACAACACATTTTTTTATCGATAATTTGTAAAGAAAGTAAAAAAAAAAAAATTTATTGTTGACTCTCATCTATTACTTAGTGAATAAATGGCTTATGAGTAAGCAAGAGTCTATCAATTACTGTTTCTGTTTGACATCCCACTAAAATAGTAATACCACGAAAGAATGCTTAAAAAAAAAAAGGTTTTATTATTATTATGGACCATATCATCTAAAAATAAAAATAAGGCAAAACATGTGAAATACTAAAATAACAATAAATAAAAAAATAAAAACAAAATTTTTGAAACATCATTTAATTTATTTAACATTTTAGCTAGTATTGCAATTGTTAAATTTACAATGCCGGTCCTAGGCTTAATGAGAAATTAACACCTACCCATGGGTGTTTTCAGTCCATTATATAAAATCAGTCTAAACTAAACCATTTCCCATAATTAATTAATGATAGAATTAGCCAGAAGCCAAAAAGGACAACCATTGGAAATTATGCTAAGACTGGCTTTTGGGAGAAGGGAGGTAGGGGAAGGTATTTAACCTCCCTTAATAGATTCTTAAATTATTTTCTTAATTATGTGCTTCTCGCAAAATGTTTATGAAGCATAGAGAAATAAATTTTTTCATAGCTTCAATTATAAAATAATAATAATGATTGTTCAATTAGCTCTTCCTATAAACTCCCTCTCCTATTTATCCAATCTCAGCCAATAACAAATAAGTCCAACAGATTGCAAACATAAAAAAATTAAGCCTAAATACAGAATTCAGTTTCTTTATATTAAGATTAGAAAGATTCATACAGCCCTCTAAGTAACATTCTAAATAATTTTTCTGTTTTAAGTCAAAGAGCACAAATTAAAAAAAAAAAAAAAGTTACCTAGATAATCTTAGGATGCTACAATAACCGTTGGTCCAGTTAGTGTCAGGCGTACTTCTGTAATTTAAGTTAAAAACATATTAGTTCTAAATTCAAGATTAACTATTCAATTTAAAAATCACGGACACTAGTGCGCTTGTAGTACACTGATCGCGGACACTGATTGATGCAGTAGAGTATTTTTTTTTCTTTTCTTTTTTAAGTTATAGTGACACTCTAGGCTTTTGGAACTCCATTCAACTCTTTGGAGTTGTATAAAGGAACCGAGGTATGTTTACATAAATATATGTATGTCTTCTACATCTTTGGAAATGTACTGAC
>KZ807755.1:229966-249263 GCA_000696205.2 Oncopeltus fasciatus | reverse complement strand
GAAAAATAGCGGGAGGTTGTTTTTTTTTTTTTCTCTTCATATTATTTCTTTTTTATGAAGTGTTGGCAATTAGAAAGTCACGGGGCCATTTCCTATTCAGGCGACGTGGTGGATTATCAGGATGGGTAATACTGGATATAATTTTAAAATACTAAAACTGTAACCTTAACCTGAATCCCTTAATTAAAATATCTAATTAATGATATTAAATTTTTATGCATTTTAGAAAAAAAAAGAAGAAGTTTTTAAATCCTCCTTCAAATAAAGAAGCTATGCAATAATTGCATATTTAAGATCTTTAGACAGTGTGAATTTTTTTCATTTCAATTAATCATCTATCAACAACTGAGAAAGTACCTTATATCAAATATGCCATAATTTTCATTTATAAGCAAGTACTATTTGAGGAAATAATTTTTTATTCATGAGCTGCACTAACCAGTTATCTCGCTTTGCTTTGAAAAAACAAAAAAAAAAAAAAAAAATTAGTTTCTGTCTTAATTAGATTGATTTACACCAGTACATAGCAATTAAGAATTACTAATAATCTGCAGAGTGTTAAATTTTAATGAGAGGAAGACAGAAATGAGCTGAAGTTATTGATAGGTATGTGTTCGAAGCTGAGGATGAAAGAGCAGTATGGCAGCCAGTAGCTTGGAAAGGCTTATCATAATTTAAAAAAAATATTAAATGGACTGGCAGAGAAATTCTTAAATAACTTCACATCATCATAAAGTATACTAACTAAAATAATATGTTCTCTTTAGGAAAAGTTGTAAAAAGAGGCAAGATTTAGTTTTAATTTAGTGAATCTCGATTGATGTTGATTACAAATAAAAAGGTAGTACAATATAATATTATATTGTCACTAACCCAGTGAAATAAAAGACTCCTAAATGAAATAAAAGAGGAATTTGACAATCCTTGAAATGAAGCTTGATGTTTTATTCTATGTATATTATTATAATATCAAGAGCTTTTATATAACTATAATAATTACAGGGGCATTGTAATGTACATTTGTATAGGAAAATGAAATATTAAGGTGTTACTGTAACCGTTTGCAAAAGCTCATTAGTATTTTGTTTTCTTCAGTAGGTTTGCAAAGTTTTATATTTTGTTACTACAATTAAGATTCATTTAAACAGCACAAATTATATGTTAGTGTTTAACAGCCCGATTTAAAAAAATATAATTTATTTCAAGGACTTTTATGAAATAAATAGAACCTGATTGGGTCAGAGCTCTGCCACAGTCTGAGTGGGGTACAGATAAGTACAAAGTAAGTGTTATTGGAAGATATAATACATACTTATACATTTTGAAATTCTCCTAATCTCCTAATGAATGGAAGGCATTAAGCTTCTTAAAAGTATTAAATACCACACTTTCGAAACCCTTTCCATTTTTCTTAAATACAGGGTTAGCCAAGGAGATACGTTTGAGTCTTTCTATCCTGGCACTGTGGGTTCGAGTAACGACTTCAAAAAAGCTTCTTCTTTTTTAGAAATAAAAGTCTGCCTTGAGCCACATGTAGAATTGGGTGCTACTTATAGAGAGCCCCTCCCTTTATGACTACTTAGTGATTGAAGTGAAGATTAAATATAATAACATTTATACAATAAATGCAAGGGAAAAGAATAAAAAAATCTTACTACCTCAGCCAGGACTCGAATCCGGATCTCTTGCTTTCCGAGCAAGCATGCTATCCTTTACACAACTCCAGCTTTAGCATGCTGGCCCAAAAAGCAGGAGATCTGGATTCGAGTCCCAGCTGAGGTAGTAAGATTTTTTTATTCTATTCCCTTGCATTTATTGTGTAAAATTAATGTGGGATTAAATACCACAATTAATATAGGATTTAATTATTCTTTTGGTTTTTCTTATTGTTCCAATAAGCTTTCTTATTTTTTGGAGACAACTTGTTTGATCACTACTGTTTATGTTTTAGTAACTAACATAACTTTGCTTTTTTTAAAGGTGTCTCTTTTAAAAATGTTAGTCAATTTTATGACTGCATTTTCAAGTCCCTTTTAAATTTTGTCTGGCCAGGGTTATGAATTACATGTACAATATATATCCTGGTAAGGGACAGTACATTTTTTTAAGTGAGTATATTAAATTGGCCATGGTAATTGTTTAAAAGATTGAATTTCTAACCAATGAGGTCGCAGCATCAAGACGTATCATTATTATTATTAGTTTTAATTCATTTTTAAAAATAATTTATCCAAAAAATAAAATTTGTTAAATTTTTTTGTAAAAAGAATAATAATTATAGAAAAATAATCAATTAATGTACCATTATAATTTAAATTGTGTACCATTAATTAAAATAACACAAAGAACAACAATACTAAAAAAATATACTAAAATTATTTTACTTATATTTTTATATGTTTGATTAGAAGAGTACACTTGTCAATTAATTAAACCTCACCCTACAGTTACAGGAGGCGCAGGAATGAGCCCAAACATGGGGCTGGTAGAGAAGTGGGCAGGTGGAGTTATCAGGACAAGCTGATGGACAGCGAGGACAGCAGTCGGAAGTTGAAAGGATTGCCGACTCACACCAGATGGGTGGGCACTCCACCTCCCAACAATCTGTCTCACCCATCTAAAATAGATAAGTTATTATTAGAATGAGTGAAAAATAAAATATCCACATTCTACAACTATATAATTTATGTAAGATAACTTGCATTATGTATTTTACAAATGTGTATTACAAATTTACACATGTGGTCTCTCAGTTAAAGCACTTTCATTCATAAAGCCTTTAACTCAATTAGTCTAAAGTTAAGGAGAAACCAAATTATTTCTGTGCATGAACTTTATAATTAAATGGTTATCAAAAATATGATGATAAAATATCATACAAACCAGACACTCGCAAGTCTGACACTGGTAAATCCAGCGCTCTCCTGAGCTAAAAATTAGGTGAGGTAACTCTTGATGAAGACAAGAAGTTTTGTCTGGGTAGCAATGAGGACAACAGATAGCTGAAGGGTTGGTAGAACAGTCACATGTTGATGGCTCACAAGAAACCACACCATCCTGACAGCGACACGTTTCACAAGAACTTCCTGAGGCCTCTCCACCATTAGGTAAAATGATCCCATTAACTACACAGTCTAAAAAAAAAAAAAATGGAAGAAAAAACTATTAACATGCAATTTATTAAAATCAGTAATCAATTCATTTGAAATTATATTTTATTTATAATATAAAGTATTTTATAAAATTTGAAATCCAGTTGATTGGGTTGAATGTTTAGTAAATCAACATTCATTTACTCCTAACTTTTAATGGAAATTATTTTATCTCAAGACGAGCTGATTTATATAGTCTGTAACATCTAATCTGAAAGAGAATATTAATACGCATTTCAAAATGAATGTGGTCAATGTTGAATCTTAAATTAAATAGCCTGAGGAAAGATAATTTATTCATATTTAAAAAAAAAAGAAGAAGTTTCTTCTCGCCTTAATACATTAAATGCACTGTTCAATAATTAATAACTATTTTAACCTTATATCACTNAAAAAAAAAAAAAAAAAAAAAAAAAAAAAAAAAATCACTATATAGGTTTAGATTTATGTAGCATATTTCTTTTTGTTTTCAAATTAATAGCATAGAACAGAAACTGATTTTGATAAAAAATTATGTCTATAAAAGGAAAAGGTTATGTATGAAATGGAATAACCTGAAAGTTAATAATAAATAGAAAATTTCAGCCATTTAGGATTATTACTGTAAGGTGTTGTTTCAGTATATAATTTTTATACAGTTGAAAAAAGAAACAGATCAGTTCATGAAATAGGACTGATCATGACCCATGAAATGTACCAATACCAAAGAGTTAAAGTAAAATTTTTCATACTTACTTATTTCTCGGATCTACCAGGACATTCAAAAAGTCCTGCCATTTTTATTAGGGAACTTTAAAATGAATAATTACTAATTAATATATTTATTTATCAAAATAATTTCTTTCACACTCAATAAACTTCCCCCAACGTAAAGGTAAATCCCAAATTTCTTCTTTAAAAATCAGCTTACTTTTACTGACAAAAACTCGTTTAATGCACATAGTAGTCCATCTTGGTCGTTGAAACATTTCTGTCTAAGATTTTGGCCTTAAACAAATGGTAATCTACAGGTGAAAGGTTAGGGCTATAGGGTAGATTAGAAAAAACTTCCTAGCCAATCTGTTAATTTGACAGTGTATGGCTGAGCATTGTCCTGGAGAAATAGAGGCCCTTTTCTATTAAGCCGATATCAAAAAGCTTTAGCTTCAAGTGGCAATAGTCCAACATTGTGGTATACATCTGCAGTGATAGTTTGACCTTGATTCTGAAGCTTGAAATGCACTACCCCCTTGGCTGTCCAGAAAACATTGATCAAAACTTTCTTTGGAGGGAAATCAGGCATTGGAAATTTTTTTCGGTTCCTCATCAGTTGATTACCACTGATATGACATGATTCTAAAATTATTGTAAAAAAACAAAAATAAATTTTTTTCATTGCAGGTGATGGCCTTGTCTGGAAAGGGTTTGATTTTTAAAGCTAAAGAAGATGCAATTGTTAAGTGACTCACCTTATTGGTTTCTGTAAGTTTATGAGGAATCCATTTATCTATTTTTCATTTTGCCCAGTTGATGGAGATATCTCCAGGCAGTGGATGGAGAAATATTAAGTTGTAATTCCATCTCTGAACAACTTTGGCGAGGATTCAGCACAATTATTCTTCGAACTTCCTCTAAATGAACGACCTAAATCAATTACCGGCTCAAGTGAGTATTATCTTGGAGTGTCTCGTCGCCTGCACAAAATCTGACAAACCAAAATTATGCCTTCTGCCCAGAGAGGACATCTTTTCCAAAAACAGAGAATATGTTTTGGGCAGCTTCAGTCGCTTTTAAACTGAGTTTATACTCATAAAACAAAATTGACCTAATAGGAGTTTCCACCAGAATTATTTTCAACTAGTTAGTTCGACTGCTTAAAGAAGACTGGATTAAAATGAATCCCTCTTTTCATAAAGGATTTGTTTATATGGGTTAAAGTCCAGTTTTGAATTCATTGAACAACAAAGACTTTAGAATAAAAATAAAAATCATAAACTTAAAAATGACAGGATTTTTTTAATGACATGGTAATCTATTTGTCCTACAATTATAGACTTCTAAACAATTCGAAAAAAATACTTACCAAGCCTACATAGACTGTCATTAGCAGGGCAGTGGCATCTGAAGGATCCTTCTACATTCAGACATTCCGCTGTGTCATGACAAGTATGGTTTCCAATTGCACACTCATCTACATCTGAAAAAGTCTTACTTATTACTTTATTAAATTTATGCTTGATAACACTATCTTATTTGTCTTCAAAAAACCAATGTAAAATAAGCTTTGATGAGTTATTTTAAATTTAGCAAAAAAATGTTATCAAAAAAAGAAATTTTTAATTTGATACTAATATCTAATCTGTAGTCAAATTTGAATAAAAAATTAACAAAAGATAGGGTGTACATGAAATTCAAAAGAAGTCCTTCCCTCGGGTCTGATCATTCATTTACAAGTACTTGAAGAAAGCAGACATATACTTTGGAATGAGGGAAACAAGGATAATTTTTTTTATTATATGCGCACATGAATTCATGCCAAACAGTAGTCTTACAGGGATAAAATATTAAGATATCATATTAATTCATATTGACACATGAAGATCATGAGGGACAATATAATTTAATTTTTTCAAATTCAATAATATTTCTTGAATTAGTATTATATTATATCAATATGATATACTTTTTATTAAATCTTTCAAGATAGTTAATTAATCATTTTCCAGCGACTGGATATTAAATCAAATAGGAATATTAAGAGAACTAAAGTAATAATGTAACATATATTATTTACAAAGTATACATAAAGAAATGAAGTAAAAGGATTTTGGATATTTTTTTCCTATAATATTTTAAATTGTTTGTCCACATAAAGTTGTAGTGAAATTGTGTTTTGCCCAGATAAAGTTGTACTGAAATGTTATTCACAAGATATCATTCTTAAAGGAGGATAATTACCAATGCAGAGGGTAGGTGAGAGGTGTGTTAGAGCTGGAACAAAGCCAGGCCTACATGCACAGTAGTACCAGCCAGGCATGTTGACACACCGAGAGGTTGGATCACAAGAAACACCAGCCTCACACTCATCCAGATCCCTGCTGCAGTCAGGACCGGTGTAACCCGCCCTGCATACACATTCCCCTTCAACACAACTTCCACCATTCTCGCAGGGCCAACCACATTCTTCTGCAATATCACAAAGCAATTAATTATTTTTCATTTAACAAAAATATTTCTGATGGCAATAATAATTTGTTGTAACAAATCATTTTATCAAAGCTAACTAAAGAGATAACAGCACTTTTATGAATTTTATAAAGATGAACTAATTATATAAATAGTTCATACAATATTCTTGTTGTAAATATAAAATTAGATAAAAATTTAATTTGAAGTGGATCAGCTAATTGATAAAAGAAAACTCACTTTTACAAGAAGTTCCATTCCCCGAGTAACCTTCTTTACAAGTACAGTGGTATGAACCAAGGGTATTGGTACATACTGCATGTTCATGGCAGTCATGAGTACCTATTGCACATTCATCAATTTCCGCACAAGCAAACCTGCAAAAAACAAAACAAAAAAAAACAACTTTGTATAAATTGAAAGTCTTATATTACATTTATATTTAATGATCCCGAAATACTGTGAAACAAAAAATGTTTCAAATGAAACAAATAAAATTGTTGTAGATGATCATTATTAACCAGTGATTGCCCTCTTAAATCAGTTAAATGGACAAAAACACATAAATGAAAGCTCCCTTGTTGACTAGAAGAGCTAGATAGTTTTTTGACAAAATAAAAACATTTATATCTTGTGATATAAATTAGAAGAAAAAAAAAGAGGGCTATTTTAGAACAAACCTGTTTTAAATCATATAAACATAAACAATTTAATAAGAAATTCAATTTACCCAATTTCACCAAAAGCATTTGAAATAATTTTTTTTTAAACGTGCCATCTTCATTTTAACTTTGGACCCATGTCTATATTGCTTATGTTTGATAATTGTTGTTAACAACTTAAGTCAGAAAAGTATAAAATAATAAAAACTTAGAAATATGTCCTTATTGAACATATATATATATATATATGACATATGTCCAAGTTTTTATCATTTTATACTTTTACTGGCTTCAGTATAAGCCCTTTGAATCATTAAAAAGGGATTTAAATTAAAAAGTCAGTCATTTTAAATTACATGAACTGGATATTGTAGATATGTAATGAAAATAGAAGCTATGGCATGTTTGTTAATTGAAAATTCATATTTTAAAATTTCTTTCATGACAGTTATCAAGTGACATCTTTTTCTTCTTAATAATTCATTATTACACATTTTCTTAATATTTATTCTACTATTTACCATATCATATTAGACCAAATGAAGAAATTACAAAAGTATATCATTTTCAGCAATAGTAATAATACTAGCAACTTTCTGAAGTGTAAATAGTGTTTTAATCGACTTTGAGAAATGATAATGAATTAATATCCCCCCCCCCCAAAAAAAAATGTATATCTCCTATGCTATACTTCTACATGCTAATTCTAGAAAATTGGCTGTATTAATTATCATTTAAAGGAATTTAAATGTATTTCTAAGTGGAGCAATTACCTGTCCACAGTACGATGCCCTGGTAAGCAGATACACTCATAGGATCCTGGGGTATTGTTACATCGTGCACTGGATCTACAATGATGTCCCTCTAATCCACCTTCTTGCTGACACTCATCCACATCTGTTTAACAAAATATCAACTACCATTAATTTTATCTAAATCTATATCTATTTTGAAAATTATGCTTTAGTCCTGACCTTACTACTCAAGTTAGTCATGACAACTACATGAATTGTCCTGACAAAAGTTGTGCATAGTTTCTAGGAAAACTAAATATTCCAAAGGAAACTCTATTAAACGATTAAATACTAGGGAATAGAATAAAAAATCTAACTGTCCTAGCCAGGGCTCAAACCTGTATCACCTGCTATCCGGGCAAGGATGAGGTATATCATCCCAATTTAGGTGGGATAATATACCAACAAAAAAAAATTATGTAATTCTATTAGTTTTTATCACATGAAAATTGTCCCTCTTTAATTAGGAACCTATTTAAAGCACGGAGTTGTATGTAAAGTTATCAGAGGTCAAAAAGCAACCAATCAAAATGACTAGCAGACACTTTTTTTATTTAAGTGTTAGCCTTCCATTCAACCACTTATGGTCATGGAGGAAGGGGCTATCTACAGGTTGCCATCCCATTCTAAACGACCATGACTCAGGACAAGCTTTTAATTATAAATAAAAGATTGACCTGGGCGGGATTCGAACCCGCGGCGTCAGGATTGTGAGACCTGAATGGATCCCATGAGCTATCCCTGTGCCCCTACCTAGCAGACACTTAATGCAATAAAATGTTGCAAACTTAAATATTTGGGGAGATGTTAATACTCATTAGGTAAGAGTTTATACTTAAATCATTTTGCTTATTAAATTCTTTGTTCACATTCAGAGGCTTCACATAACGTGTTTATGTAACTATAAGATGTGTTAAGTATAATAAGATATGAACATATGAAGAGCATAAAAATGTCAGCCAGATAATCGTCAGTAGCAGAGGTTAAAGCATGTTCCCTGTTTTTAATTTTGGCTGTTGGCTTAAAAACAAACATCATTAAGGTGTTCAAGAATCTAATGAAGCTTTGAAAGATTTATACTTTTTCAAAAGATGAAAATTTTGTCAGGTTTCAAACTATCATTTCCCAATCACAAGTAACTGGCATGCTAACATCCCAATGTCAGGCACCTTCTGTCTATCTCAGAAATTTTGCTTTAAAGGTCTCATCAGAATTTTAATATCTACTCATTTGCTTTACACTTTAAGAACAAAATAATATTGTCATAAGTGAATGCTTCTTCCAGTTTGGACCTGGTTTATCTAAAAGTAATAACCAAGCACTCATTTTGACAAAGTGCTGCAATTTTTTTTTTAAAGAATTGAGGTAAAGATAAGTGTTTCTTCAATTTTTAACCTGAAATATGTGAGCATACTGTGAATAATAGAAGACAAACTGGAAGAAACATTGCAATAAAAACAAAGAAATACATGACTATGGAGGTTTTCAAGAGAAAAAAAAATTATCTTATGGTTATAATCTATACTAATTGTCTTGATTAGTTGAAGCTTTTTAAGGAACTTAAATAAATAAAAGCAGTTGTATGTATGAGAGTTTTTGTCGTCTTGAATTTTCTTTAAAATTTTCTTTAAAGAAGTTCTTTTCTGTAAAAAGAAACTGATCTATATTCCCAAGGTACATAGACATTCACTACCTTTATCTTAAAGAACCTTCCACAATATATAATAAAGTCCATTCATGCATTACTGATAAAAGTATTGCCAACATTACACTAGCAAGCAGAGGATGGTGCTTCAACGTTCATAACCCTTTTGCTACATAATGTAATCTGACCGTAAGTTACAAATGAAAATCTAGAATAGTTTACCAGAACACTGGTGTCCATTTCCAGTGTAGCCAGCATTACACTGGCAGGCATAGCTGGTTACCAAGTTGAGACAGGTAGCATTTATATGGCAGTCGTGTCCATGACTACAATAGTCCACACCTTGATAGAGAAAAAAGAAGATTATTAGAGAAATATGCTTTCATAGGTTTCATTTTATATTTTTTGTATGTGTCTTTTATCCTCTGCTAAATTAAAAATACTTTCAAGCAGGAACCTCATAAAATAAACCAATTCCTCAGCATTTTACCATAATGATTTGTAATCGAACTTTCCATGCCATTCTTATTAATATTTCTTTTATCAATAAACAAATATGTAATGTTTCATTGCTCAAAATTTTTATTTATGTCCATGTCAAATGAAACATAGGAAATCTGCTTAGTTTACACTGCTCCTATGTGAAAAACTTTTTAAAAAAATTATTTTTACCTAAGTAGGTTATTTATAAAGAAGATAAAGATACGTTAGTTTATCAATCAATTAATTAGCAAACTCATAGTACTTTGCATTTTGGTAGACTCTTGCAATTACCAACAAAATATTTTATTTTAAATAATTACTTTTAAAGACATTCCAGAAAAAAAAATTTACATTTAATTTCAAAAATAAAATGACTTTTTTTTTATTCCACACAGATTTAAAAATAATTTGTGGCCTATACTATTTTATACTTTTATACTATTTTCAATTAGTGGTTCACTAATGGGACTATATGGTTTAAAAGTCAATTTTCCATTTTTGAGTAAAATAAGCTGATAAGCAAACTAAAACAAAAAGTAAAATTATAATTTTATTAATAACTGATAAAACTAAATAAAAAACAAAAAAATATTTAAACAAATGTAACTAAAATAAATTTCTTATAATTCTAAGAACAATCCTATAGTGTAAGTAGTTCATTGAACAGGGTAACTTCTTTATAATGTAGTTTGAAGATTGACTTTGTATACTATATATAGCTTTTAGAGAGGGCTTATTCAGTCCCATCAATTCTATATCATACTGCTTAGATGTTCATTTGGAAATGTAATAAAAAAGTTATATCTCTTTTTGTTAAGCAGTTAGGAGGTGACAGAAATTTTAAAATTGTAAAATAGTTTGCCTTGTGAATGTCTAACACAAAAATATATGATCAAACTGTGTAAGAGTAGTTTTTTTCATGCTTTCCAGAAAAATGAAAAACAGCACTGAAAATAATAAATTTCAACAAAGAACAAACGTCTCACAACAAATTTTTTCTTGTACAGCTAGCAAGTTAGATCAACAGGTCAATGAAAATGATAATAATTAATGAACAAAACTGTTTACAATATATGCATTAGTGAGCCTATTGAAGAGAGATAATTTTAGTCATCTGCACCTAAGGCCTTGCTAATACAAAAAAAAATAAAAAAATTCAGAAATCAAGAAAAGTACTTCTAGCCAATAGCCCTTATACCTGCTGTCATCTATCATAATTTTAAAGGAACTACACACAGGTCAAGTTCCTACTTGGACAGATAACACATCTGAGAAATGGGACAAAATGCATTAGTCAAATTCTCTCTTTTATTTTTCCTAACAGATTTATTTTTCTCTAGAAAGAGTAGAGCATATTTTTTCTCAGACTGGCAGGATGATGAAGAGAAGAGGCCTGTCAGCCATATAGTTATAGCCATAAGTCAAACCTTAGGGAATAACATTTAAATTTCTGGCATATCACATTCATCTCAAGCTCCTTATGCCTTACCATATATATCCTTAAGAATTAATTTATTTGCAAATTCAAGTTGATTTACAGTTTTTATATCATCTTTCAGATTGTTAATCTAAAATATATTTTTTCAAATATCTAGAAATTCACTTCTACTAAAATTAAAATTACTAACTTATTGATATATTTGTTGCATTTATTTTTGGTGTGACCAAGTGAGTTATTCATTATTCATTATCTTGAGGCACTGATATTAGGTACTAAACAAAATAAACCACTCTTGAATGTTGATTTGATTTCACTAATATCTGAGCCACTATAAAATCTCTTTTGGAACAACACACAAATTTCATCTGTCGATTAATATTCTTTATATGAACTACTACTTAAAAATTCTATTGCATATTAAGCTTAAAAAGGATTGCTTTTCATTAAAGTATTAACAAATCATTTTGATTAGGGGAAAAATAAAAGGTTTTGATTAGGTAACTCTAGATATCTAACACGTACGTAAATTTATATTTAATAAACATACTTTAAAAATATGTTTATTCTAATAAAGTATTCATCCATATAATATTAATACAATGTAATATTATTTAAATATTTTTCTAAAATCATGTAAATTTTTTTTTTCTTACCTGGACAGAATTTGCAGCACTCATCAGGAGCAGAGAACTGCTGGCTCTCTGGGCAAGGCAGTGGGGGGCACATGGTGTCTGGGTCAATTCTCGTGCAGTGCATGGAACCGTCTCTGCATTCACATTCTACACACTGCTTGAGACTGACCAGGTCTCCATCTTCATACAGTGTGCCCCGAAGATAGCACTGCTCTGAAAAGAAAGAGATTGATAACAAGGTACATTCTTTTATTATTTAGTTTTGGATAAGATTTTTCTCTAAAACATCAAACAGAAAAAATATAAATAAAACTAAACTCGACCTATAGTAGGCCAAAAAGTACCTAATATTTAAAAGGTACTTAATTTATTAGTTCAGAATGCATACATTAATTTGTTTTGATCGTTTTATCAACTTAATTTGTTAATAGGAGCAACTTAAAGTTATTACAAAATAATGTACTCTTTTATTTAGTAACTACATAGTGTAGCATCATACTGCATCGGATTGTATTATTTTAAATTTAAACAAATATCTCTATTTATAAAATAATTTTGAGTAATTGTGTCCCAAAGCAAGAACTGGGATAAATAATGCTATGCTAAACTTTATTCATGCCAGTTTTATTTTGAAAAAAAAAAATTAATAAAATGAAAGTTGAAAATAAAAGTAAAAGTCATTTGAAAACACAAATAAACTGGTAACTACAAATTATGATTTTATTAGTGGTTTCTGTACTCTTGGTTTAAGTAAACATTTTATTTGGGGGTTCAGATTTATGCGTAGGAACCAAAATTTATCTGTTCGGTGAAAAGATTCTGACTTGTGAAAACTCTTTTCACCGATTAACAAGGAAACGAATGATAAAACTTTTTTAAATTTCAAATATAATGCTCAAAGTTTCAATTATTCAATTATTATTTTATTTCACTTTATATTATTTCATATAACTATACTTACATCCATCCCCTCACACAGACATAAAAACAAATAATAATCCTTTTAAATGGAAAGTTTTTTTGACCATAGATATTATTATTAAATGATTTTAGTTGGGGTTCGGTCAATAGATACCAATCGGTAGATTAAAAAAAAATACAAATTTAACAAGATTATTATGTGTATTTTTTAAAAAGATTATCTGCCAACATTTTGGCTTACGTTGTAAGCCATCTTCAGGCCTGTAGAAATACAATGCCATGAGAATACAATAATAATTGATAATATTATAATATAGAATTACCATAATGTAATGTGATATCAAAAGTATGAATGTAGAAAGCTATGTAAGAGAATTTAAAAAACATGCAGACAACAACCTATTAAAAAAATAATTGAATAAATTAAATTGACTGGGGAATCAATGTCCCATAGAATCAATAACCATAAAAATGACATAAAGAATAAACTATTAAAAACTGCCGTCACTAAACATGTTTTTCATGAAGAACACACATTTGACTTCAAGAGCATAACCATTCTTTCCACTGAACCCTATGAACACAAATGCCTTTTATCTGAAACCGTTCACATTAACTTACAACACAATCCAGTTAACGACAGAATGGACATAGAACAAATTTCTTCAACTTATCCAAACATTTTCAACATTCTAAAAACCATTAGCCCTTCTTCTCAATAAACCTGTCAAACATTTTTCCCAGTTCCAAAGTTACTTATTCCGAATAATACCCTTCCTTTTTTCTTTTGTCCTTTTTATTGCCTCCATTCGAAACAGGCCGCTCTCCCTTTGTACCTTCCGCCCCCCCCCTCACCCTTTCCACCACCCCCGGTGTCTGCCTGAATAATTATATTTTCTTCTCAGTCATGGAAATGTGAACTTAGGGACAAGACGTCCTCACTCGTCTTCATGATAGGCAGGTGTGGTCAATTACCGAAGGGAAGCAAACGTGCACGTTCCCTGCCTTACACTCTGTAACCAGACTTTCTCAAAGGGTATCTTATCAGGTTATAACCTATTTAAAAAAAATAAGTATTAGCATTCCTTTCAACTACTTAGGATCATGGAATGAGAGGCCCTCCCATTCTAAACATCCATGGTTCAGGACAAGCTTTTGTCGATAAAAGCTTGCCTAGGGCGGGATTGTAGGACTCAAACGATACCCTGAGCTACCCCGGCGCCCCTAACGTAGATTTAGTTGACTGGACGATGTAATTTAAATCATTATTTTTTAGAAAAAGAGAAGAAGATGTATAAGATAAAATGTTTATATGCCTAATTTAAAATTAATTGTAATAAACTTTCTAATAAATAATAAATAGTTAAACTGGTTATTTTTTTACTCCTTCTCTAAAATACACAAACAACCGGGTTCGGTAAACTATTTTTGCTCTTAGTTACCAATAAGTCAATTGAGCTTTACAAATTATGTACTGAGGTTTTATGGTTGTTCTTGATTAGTATGAGTAGCTTTTGTAAGCTGTTTCAGATGAAACCATACTTCATTTCAAAAACCAAACTAACGCCTCTTGACCGTTAAATATAATCAATCAATTTAATTAATTACATATTTTTCGAGAATCATAAAAAATTATTAAGATATATCTCTGACGAGATAAATAATAAAACGGAAAGAGAATGGGAAAGGAATACTCAATTTTGATAACAAGAAACACTCATTACAATGAGGCCAAGGGTTTACTAGAAATAATATTTACCATTCGCCGACTAGTTATCGATTGGAGCACTTAATGTCAAACTTCCGAACTCATTACTGAAGGCTTCAGAAATAGCGTTTGTAAACACGTTTCAGACTTTTCAAGGCCAGTAAGATTAAACCTTTGGCTGAAGTGCTGTACAGTGAAGCGTGGGGCGTTTTTAATATTCAGCAATTTTCCTGAGGAAATCGAGCAATTAAAATTAGTACCATGACACGACTTATGAGAAATTTTTTTACTGAAAAAAAATATAAAATATGTTACGTTTGAAAGACACGCACATAACCCTCCTCTCCCCCCACACCCTATACTCACACACACTCACTAACACATATAAGTGAGTGGATGCTTGTATGTGTGGTTTTAATGTAACTTATCATTAGCTTCTTCTGAATAGGATTGGTAAAATGATTGTCCTTCAGGTCATATACAAGAAAAACGGGATAAGGAAAAACAGGATCTGTGATAACTGAGCGAATTTCTCTACATAGCACTGAATGAATTCTTTTACTTGAAATTTCCATATTATCTGAACCTCACTCCAAATGTTTAGATTTCCTATTTACACAAAGAAACAAATGCGAAACATTTCAAAAACAGGTGCTGCGTAAACTGAGCGGATTTTTCATTTTTCCTAGGGCAGGAATGTATAAGAATACATTATTTAAATGGCTTTAAAACTCAAGAGGGACTCTGCATATAAGTCTAATTTCTGTCAGGCACACTAGGTCACTCTGAAAAGGAAAGGTGGGGGAAGGCCTACTACTATCCTATTCCATTTTTAAGGAACATTCTTAGTTTACATCTTGCGTAAAAGTGTTAAAGGGCATATATAATAGAAAACCATAAATTGGATCTATTCGGTTTTATAATGTTTCCATAACATCAATATTAAAGGTTATTCAATTTGATATTTTTAAAAAATCCTTATTGTCCTTGTTGAAAAAATTTCCAAGACAATCTTCATTGCTAAAATCGAATTGCTGACTATTTTTCGATCTCCTGTTTGCGAATGTCTATGTGAAGTGTACGCAACGAATCGAAAGTAGTTCAATAGTGATATGTTTTTATGTTGCATAACAAAACTATATAATATGCCTGTACCAAGGATTTATCTTGAACGCATTTTGGCCCCCTTCACGCACATGTGCCATTCATTGCTCGACTGGGATTTCGAATAAACTTTTCTCGGAAAGCATAGATGCGTGGGTATCCCATTGTCGCACATGTATTTAGCAGTTATTAAGATTCTGAGGAATAGAAAAGAAGTCTGTCATTAGCTATAGCAGACATTGCAACTTCATCAAACATTACACTGAACAACAAAGTTTTTGTTTCGGGGTTGAAATTAGCTGATTTTAATGTATTTCCACGTGTTAAAACCGAAAATGACCATAAAAATTATATTTTAGCTTTTGTTTTCAAGATGTAGTATCATTCTATTATATATATATTGAGTTTTCAACAAATGAAATATTTCATCACCAACAGTTGGTACACATGTTTGTTTACATAACACCCCTCTCATCAGCTGTTCATAAGTAGTAAACATAACCTTTGCGAGTTTGTCAATTGTACGCACGTGGTTGCTATTGAAATTATCGTGTGAAGTTGATTTTTAAATTAATTTAAGTGCTGATCTGAAATGCCTCGAAAGTGTGTGAATTCTGTCGATAGCTTTTGCTATATATGTGGTGAAATAACATTTAAGGCTCAGAAACGTAAAATGTCACCTATCATTAAGACTGCCTATGAACATTATTTTGGTGTAAAAGTTGGGGACCAAGATAAATCATGGGCTCCTCATATATGTTGTAATTCTTGTTCCGTCATATTGCGAGAGTGGCTGAAAAATAACAAGCGGGCAATGGCTTTTGCAGTACCTATGGTTTGGCGTGAGCCTACCAATCATACAGACGACTGTTATTTCTGCTTAACTCCTCCCATTAAGCAAGGTTTATCTATGAAGAAAAGAGGAACGGTGAAATACCCTAATCTCCCATCTGCTCTTCGGCCTGTACCACACTCAGACAATTTGCCAGTCCCTTCTCCACCCCAAAACTATGAAATTTTAGAGGAAAGTGATGAAGTCTGTTTACAAGAAGCAACCCATCCTTCTACATCCTATGACCCTGATTTTGATGTAAGCGATAGGTCTAGTGATCCGCACAGAATTAGTCAAGCAGAGTTGAGTGACCTTATAAGAGATCTTGGCTTGTCTAAGGAAAAGGCTGAGCTGTTAGGGTCAAGACTACAACAGTGGAATCTTCTAAAACATGATGTGAAAATATCTCAGTACAGACAGCTCAGTACAGGATGCTCCAGAAGTGTTTTATAAAAGACAAGCTAAACGACAGCGATCTTACAATACATCGGATTGACTTAATTGAAATTTGGTGGTACAAACCTCTTTTATTTGTCAAAACACTAAGAATAATGTTTTTTTTTATCAATTTTGTACTTAAAATATTCTAAAAGAAACATAACAATATTGTTTTTTGTACTTTCACTTTTCACGTATAGTATAACTACTCTTTAAGATTAAGTGCTGTATATCTCAAAAACCAGAGCTAATAAAAATTTTTCAATGTTATTTTCGTTTTTATCACCCCAAAATTAGTAGAAATAGACTAATTTAGTGTAGGAAACAATTTAAAAATTTTTTTTTGTTGTGCAGTGTTATTATTTCCCGCTGGAATGACACAGGTTTATTGCGCCTCCGTCAGGACAGGTTTGGTACTGATCCCAGGATGTTCGGTACAAGCCTAATGCAGTTGACATGGAATACTTACTAAGGCAGGTCGGACAGCACTGTCCTGGGTGTACGACTGGCCTTTTGCAGTTAGCTGGGGGACATTGGACAGGGCGACACTCCACTTCTCCGTGCTGGAACAAAGTTTACAAGTATAGGTATTTACCAAAGGTATGTTTGAAGGTATATTAGATATAGATATATTCTTCCATCTATATATGTATGTTTGTAGGTATAGGAATATAGGTATAATAATATAAGTATACTTATAAATATATTAAGGGATATTATGAATAGGTATTTAAAGGTATATGTGATTTGAGATAGGGCTTTTGTTACTTCTATTATCAATCATAACAAAAAAAAATTACTTTGTTTATTTATTACGTTACAAATTTGAAAACTACTTGGTCATGTTTTTGAGTAATCAAAATACACTGAAGAGCTACTAACCTTCCTATTTTCTATAAGTAAAATGTATTATGAAATCGGAAAACTCAAATTCTTGATTCACATACTTATATTATATAGTGAGAGCTTTAATGTGAAACTTTATTTTATTCTGATGTAAATTTATTTTTCGGGGTTTCAAAAACTTAAAAATCTTGGCATTCTTTTTGGAAGACATTGCAATAAGATGATTGCTTCTTCTAAATGTTTGAAACATTCCTACATTCATGTATTAACTTCTACATTTCTTCCTCTGAAGTAACTTCTTTTTTTTCTTCTCCGATTTAACATTTTCATTCATGTTTCCACACCATACAGCCCACCTATCAGACAGTAAACATAACAAAAATAGGTCGAAGGGACCTTAATTTGAAAGTATTTGTTAAAAACAGTAAAGCTGATATTTTCGTGATTACAACTTATATGGCAAAACTTTATATATATATATAACCTTTATATTTTTGGTCATTTATTACTTAAACCTCGGAATATCTCGTTATATTTAAATTTAAACAATTATCATGATGTAGTATTTTTTTTTTAATTTTCATTGTTATGATACAATGATCTCCATAGAACCTTCTACTTATCTAAAACAAAATGTAACATATAATAAGCAATTTCATTATGAGGAAAATAGACCGTTTGACTACACCCCAGCAAAAGTTTCATATTATAAATTTTCTGACCGATCCATACTTCAATAAGTAGTATCAATATCCAAAATTTATTAAAAAGTTACTGCGATATAGCAGTTTTCTAGTTCGGCCTAGTGATGGGGAATTTACTAAGTAAAAATTGTCCCTTCAAATCATAATTTTTTTTTTTCGACGGTTTGTGGGCTGGGAGAAGGGAAATATACTGCCATGGTTGACATGCCAAGAAAAAAAAATGAGAATGTGTTCATTAAAAAGGGTCATGAAGAGGCTTTTGAATTTGAGACTTTCAAATTGAGACTTACCGGGCTCTCTTTTTGATATGTATGGAGTCCAGGCATTTACTATGGAAGTCTGTATCAAACGAGTAGAATCGCCCGTATCATTTATCATTGGTGTTCTATTATTTTCCACCCCTGGATCTTAGATAAAAGCGTATAATTAATTTTCCAACCCTAAAGACGAATTGAAGGTGTTGCCAAGCAGAGAACCAGTGTATATCCCAGGAATGGTATATTAACGATGAAAGAGCCACTCACTAAAATAAATAAATGTTTTGTTTTTTTCTTAAATAAAGGTATGTATGTCAACATAAAATTTTTAATACAAGTTTTGTATTTTTTCTTGTTGTTTAATATAATACTTGTGTTTTAGTTATTATTATTTGTCATTTGGCACATTTATTCAGACAGCATGTACATGCCTAATGATCAGACTTTGTCAATAAAATGTTATTTCTTATTGACCCAATATAGATTCTCTCTAATAAAATATATAAATAAATA
>KZ807755.1:199883-214057 GCA_000696205.2 Oncopeltus fasciatus | reverse complement strand
TTTTTTTGCTGTGTTAGCCTCCCTTGCAACCACTTAGGGTCATTGGAGGGAGGGGCTATCTACAGGTTGCCACCCCATTTTAAACATGGGTGTTTAAAGCCATGGGTGGCTCAGGACAAGCTTCTATATTATAAATAAAAGATTGACCTGGGGCGGGATTTGATCCCGCGGCGTCAGGATTGTGAGACTCGTACGGATCCCCTGAGCTAGCCTGGCGCCCCTTTTTGTTATCCTTAATTCTGCTTTTAGCATTTTAAACATATTTTCATAGGGAAATTAAGCTAATCACGTTGGTTCCGTGATGCAATTGACTTTTAAAAAAATGTACATATCTTCACCAAACCTCTTTTGTAAAAGACGTTATCACAACCCGTCTTAATAAATTCCACTCTGACCTATCCATGCATCCCAATCCTTTAGTTCAAACTCTATCCAGTATTACCAATCCTAATAACCCTCCACGCCGCCTGAATAGGAAATGGCCGCGTAATTTGCTCATTGCCAACACTTTCTAATAATTATTTAAAAAATAAAAAACAAAACAAACAATTTTAAATAGTGATTTAGGAGTACATTTAAAATTGTTTGTCAGGCAGCTTCCCCATTAAGTGAAGTACAAGCTAATTTAAATATTTATGTATTACAGTTTGTTTTTTTTTTAATTTGTTGCATATTAATTATGATTTTATATTATTATTTTATGAAAAACACAAATAATAGATGGTCCAAGATATGCAATAAGAAGATTCGCCCCCTCCCTCCACTCACTCTCTCACTCTCTCTCTCTCTTTCTCTCTCTCCCTCTTCAATTTCTTCCTTAACGAGTTTTCCATTTCATATTTTTTTTTTTTTTCTCAGCCGGGCTTCCTTTTTAAGTAATTCTCGCTCCCATAAACGATGCAGAGACATGTAAGGCATTAATTAAACTCATCTCATCTAATGTTGTGCAGAATATTTTTATATTGGTGGCCTTCTCATGGGTGCTCACAAATAAGTGTGAAATAAAGTTTGGGCCGTCTTTCACAAAATATATTTTGGTAAACTTGAGCGCTTTCGACTTGCGAAAGTCATCTTCAGAAGGACTCGAAAAGATACAGTCTGCAGATTACCTTTTTAGATGAAAGGCGCTTAACTTTACATAAAAATATTGTGGAAAATAAATTATGGCTTTCTCTTTTACTATTCACTTAATTGTGAGTACGTTGAAAACGGAAATATCCAATTGCAATGCTTCTTTTCAATTGTAAGTTTCTCAGTATGGTAAATAACGTGTAGAATGAAACAGAAAGATAACGTGCTGATTGCAATCGATATTATTTGAAGTATAATATCGAAGGTATTAGCACTTATAAATGTAACTTAAATCATAATATCAAGGGAGTGAATTCACTGGCATCCTTCTCCCCCTCTTACTCCCTCCTTAATTCCCTGCCTAGTCTCCTTCTTATCCTAGGATAAGGAGAAGATGGGTGCCAGATAGTCTATCGCGAGTTAACCTGGGCTCCTCTCTGAGGACGTGTTACGTCCCGGGATAGACGAGTTATGGTACTATNTTTATTGTAAACAAAATTTATTTTTGTTTGTTTTATAGCATAAAGCCGTTTTTTTTTCAACTTGAAAATGCCTTTATAAAGCTGAATCGTCAGGCAATAATAGAAAAAAATTTTGATATAGAACCTTATTGAGTCACTTGTCCTTCCATTTCAAAAGTTAACAACCCAAAGAACAAACTTTTTTTGTGGCTGACAATAATAGTTGATTAAATATAATTTGATTTTAAAACCTGGATATTGGGCAATTGGAATTTTCCTGGGGTCAGGTTTTGGGATCCGAGTGCATGCGAATGTCAGAGAGCAGAGACCCAGTCGCAGACTTGGCAGACACCCAGACAGACTTGGACTTCATCCTTCAGACTTGCTTAATGCTTCTGCCATTGGCTGTGCTTCTGCTCAATCAATCCAATCGCCGACTCCTATTGGTGCACCGCATTCCTGCCGGTCACAGATACACTCCCTGGGGAAGGTGGTGAGTGCACTTCTCACTGCAGTACCAGGTAGTTAGTTACCTGGTGGAAATGTACCTGGTGTCTATCCGCATGGGGGGTAGTTTTCCTTACATCGTTATTCTTATACACCACTCAGCAATACTCTCAGCCTCTAATGATTGGATATCTCCAATCCGTATATGTAATACAACAGTGGACACAGTGAGCCTCCTTTGTAGTAACTTTGAAATATGATTTATTACTTAAGTAGAAATGAGAAATATACAAATAAATAAAAGTACCGTGAATATGTTCCTTCCTCAAACGTGGATGGCCGTAAACTAACTACCTCAAACATAGAAGACTGTGTCTTCATTTTTCAATCAAACAACAAGTCAATTTGAAGTAAAAATTCGTTGTTTTTTTTTTTTTTTTTTTTTTTATTNTTAATCAAACAACAAGTCAATGTGAAATAAAAAAAATTTTCGTTGATTTTTTTTATTAAGAAACTTATATCAATATGTGGTTCCATTTAGTTAATTAACTTGGGTGAGAATATTTTAATTAAGAAAATCTAGCGCAACATTTCACACGTTTTTAGATATACACAATATATTAATAATATGCACAAATCGATTAAATAGTATGAGCAATCGCTATTTTCAGACATATAGCAGTGGTTATCTTTTTAATTTCATTGTGGATCGACACTTGTTTTACCAAAAATCCTAGATAATAAAAATTTACATTTGCGGAATAAAAATGTTATTTCACTGAGGATATCGTTACAAGTCCTTAATACATGGTTTTTAGGATAATATTTTTACCAGGTTATATGAAAACCAGTAAAGCCGATACTGTCCTAGAGCCTAAATGAACTAAAACAATTGTTCCAGCTGTTTTTCGTAGTTTTCTTCTTTTTTTTTCAGGGACATGATTAAAACTTCATAAACCCAAAACATTTCATTTTCTCAGCCATTTAAAAAAAGAGAAAAAAATGTTTTCAAAAAACCTCGATACATCTATACAAATGTATGGAATGGCATGGTTTTTTCTTTTCTTTTTTTTTTTCTTTAGTAGCTAAAATTACTGTTTTAAATCGGTGTTAGTCACGTAACCTAATTCCTCAAATCCCTTTAAATTGTCAGTTTATATTCGTTCAATTCATATTTTAATATATTTTTTTTAATCGGCATTTTAAAAATCTTTAAATAGTGAGAATAGAAATAACATTTTTAAAACTTTTTTAACATTTAAAAAAAAAATTTGTTTGCTAAAGATATGTATTATTCTTGAACGAACCGGAATAGGCAATTAATAATTATAAATTCGAATAATGTGAGAACAAGTTAAACAGAGAATGTTTGTAAGATTGAGATAACTAATGAATTAAAGAGTCTGATTCTTATTTTCCGGACCTGGCAGGGCTCAGTCTAAGAAGAACCATCTTCAACCTTAGCAGGACTAAAGATTCACATCAGCTGGAGAAGGAGAGAAATAGCATCAAAAGATTGAGAGGGAGATAGCGAAGGATTGAGAGGGAGGAAGAGAGAGAGGGAGAGAGAGTGATGTGCCGCAATTTATCTATTCATGTCCAATTGGGTTAATTACATTCCTGTCAGACTAACACTACAATTCAGACACTGAACTTTAAGTGGTGACTGATGGCTCTCAGAAGGGCAATTAATTATATCCGTCCAATATTATATTTTCTCATTTATACACTGAAAATTTTATGGATCAAATACATTCAACAAGAATATTTGATCCACGAAAGCCTGTAAAATGAAGAATTAAAATACTCGACCACTAAGTTATAAACCTCCAGCTGAATGATGAACTTATTTCACTTGATGCAATCATTCATAAGTAGAGTAACATTTTATTAATGTATTTTTTAATACAGATATGTGTAATATATCAATAATTTCAACAGTGATACCCTCAAAAACATGGTATCATGTTGTTTTCACGAGATTTTGGAAAAAGGTCGTTAATTCTCCACCAATATAAATGAAGGGAAGCTAAAGATATCGACTATAAAATACAAATAAAAACGAACACACATACACACATGTATTTCGTGATAAATTAATACAATGTTTTTATGGAGGAAGGCTGTTGAAAATTCAACAAAAACATGCGTATCTCTGTTGCTCTCTGTAAAGAGAATGCTATTTTAATGTTTTACTTCTAAAACACTTTTTCTTGCTGATGCTATTATTTAACTTGATCCCTTTTTATATATTTCAATTTTCGACATTAAATTTACAACCCTTTCCTTGTTTCATAATATTCATTATTTGGCATCAGTATGTTGGCATTTTATTTTTTAGATGTGTGTTTATGAATGACAAAATTTAGTTTATTATGATTGTTAAGAAATATCATTTCTCACAAAGTCTTTTTATTTTTTATTGTAAACAAAATTTATTTTTGTTTGTTTTATAGCATAAAGCCGTTTTTTTTTCAACTTGAAAATGCCTTTATAAAGCTGAAACGTCAGGCAATAATAGAAAATATTTTTGATAAAGAACCTTATTGAGTCACTTGTCCTTCCATTTCAAAAGTTAACAACCCAAAGAACAAACTTTTTTTGTGGCTGACAATAATAGTTGATTAAATATAATTTGATTTTAAAACCTGGATATTGGGCAATTGGAATTTTCCTGGGGTCAGGTTTTGGGATCCGAGTGCATGCGAATGTCAGAGAGCAAAAATGAAAGTATAATATGAAAATTGATATCAAAAACTTTATTTAGCTTTATATGTGAAAGTATAAATGTATAAATCAAAGTTATAAGTTAGAATATTTAGAATCAATTTGGCACTCCTGGTTTTGGAGCGGAATAGCTTCCTGAAAACTTTCACAAACGGAAATCGAAATGCCATGTGGATGATAACCCGATCCGCCAGTGGAGTTGGCTATTCCGTGGCTAATGCGTGCGATAAGAAACTCTATTGAAATGGAGACTCGAGAGATAAGTTCCACTCCAGGTGAGAGGTAAGAGATCCATCCAAACGTCGGAGGGACAAGCCGGAGAAGTGTCCAGTGATGGTGTCAAGTGGAGAGTGACAGGTGGCCTCCCACCTGGTGCTTGACTCACCACTCGGGAGTATGGCACATCCAATGTGTGACATCCATGACAAGTGGATCACTTATCAGCCCAGTGAATGGATCAAATCAACTTGAAACCATTTGGAAATCTAAAGTATTGCATTGGTAGAAACAATGCTGTTTCCTTCGAAACAGAATTTGCCTCTCCTACCAATACGAAATTTAGTAAAAAAGTTAGCGTTATAGAATAACATCCAATACATAGCACTTCGTGTGCTCTGTTCTCTAATTGCTGAGCACATTCCATCTTCGGAGCTCAGTCACCTTATAATCTCAAGTGCCTATGCCTTCGCAGCTATAGGTGTACTAACACCACCTTAGTAAAAAGAGTTTAGTTATAATCGCGCATAACACCAAAGCTCTGCTATGAATAGTTTAGTTATTTCATCAAGCCCAGACGCGTTGAGTTATTTTCCACCGTTCAAATGATACTGACTGTAGAAATTTTTGATACTGTATATTTTGACTGCTATCGTATTTGGCTTTGAACTGTATTTCCTGATAATCGCTATTTTAGAATAAATCCGCATTAAAATTTAAAAACGTTA
Source organism: Oncopeltus fasciatus (assembly GCA_000696205.2). Taxonomy (NCBI): domain Eukaryota; kingdom Metazoa; phylum Arthropoda; class Insecta; order Hemiptera; family Lygaeidae; genus Oncopeltus; species Oncopeltus fasciatus. The sequence goes on along the minus strand of KZ807755.1, from coordinate 208,407 downwards.
GAAACACTATATTTGGATTTGTAGTTGTTAAACATTTTGTCAGAAAGTAGAAGTCGTTTTTTATTAGTACCTGTTAAGCATTCCACATTTAAAAGAAAATGTTCTGCATATAACGCGCAATATAAACGTTTTACCCAAATCCAAAACATAACAACTGCCATCTTCAAAAGAAAGAAAAAGAACAGCGTAAATTAGGCGTGTTTGGCAGAATTGTAGTAAATGAATATTAATATATAATATATTTCCCACAGCTCTCAAAACAATAGGTCCCATATTGCTCAATAACTCTTTTTGTGTTTAAAAGGAAAAACAGCTGATTGTGGCTAATGATCTTTCTAGAAAAATTTAGTATTCAGGTAAACCCCCACTTCTCATTGCTCAAAGTTGCAACTCATTAAATTACTCTTAAGTGAATTATTATGTGAGGTGTTGAGTTTAAGTACTATAAAGTAAATATTACGCCACTCAAAAAAACAACAACAATTTTTTATACAAAATTTGCACTTCAGGTGATCTAAAATTTTATTTATCCAATTTTGCTCAATAGCAATCTCAGACTTTCTTTCTTCATTTAAAAACGATGTGCCAAGCTTCATTGAGAAAAAAGGATACTATGGTTTACAGGCATACATATAAAAAGACAGATAAGCACGCAACACGCTCACATTTTCTTCATTTAAAATTTTCACCAACATTTCGCTATGCCCTGTGAGGCTGAAATAAATACATGAAAACAATTTATTGTTAAAATTAATTTAAAAAAATCTTTTATGCAGGGCCACGTAAACTGAGTGAATTGCTCAGTATCGTGATAGATGAATATATTTGAAATAACTATTGTGTTATTTTTATTCGCTGTGTAATTTTTAAAATATTTATTTTAAAAATTAACAAATATTTTGTTATATCATTGCTCTCAACTTAACATTAAGGCGCTAGATAGAATGAACTTGGCATTTCAGGTAAATACCACTCTTAATAGTCCTATTTGGTTTTAACTTTCTTTTTTTTAAAAGTAACATGCCACATTTGATTTAAAGAAAAACAACTTAAAACTATAGCTAATAAGAAATAAATCATACATAAGTTATAATGTTTATAGTAATAAAAAAAGTTTTATATTTGATAATGTATACAAGAATTATCTAGGCTAGGACGAATTCTTTGGTAGGGCAAGTCAGATGGTCACGACAGACTATACGGCGAAAAGTCACTCACTATACACATGTGTAAAGTCACTGAATAGACGAAAAGCGTCTAGCGACGCCAGAGCTGCCCAGATACTGATTATCCCTCATGTTTCATTAAAATAATTTAAAGGCTAGTTTATATTTTAAATATAAACTAATAGAACCTTCATATGCTTGCCACATTTTGAGAGAGATAAACCAATATTCAGTAACCGTGGTTATATTATAATGTAATCCGTAGTTTGCCAAGTAATTCGGAGTAGTTTCTAATACTGTAAAAATGTAGGTATAGTGAGATACCGCACTCCCAAGACTTGTCGTCGTTGAGGACTTAGTATCTCCCCATGTGTCAGGCGCAGCAGGATAGCTACACTTTACCATAGGTTAGTTCTCCTATCCAAGTTCTCCCCCCAGGGATTGAGGAGGAAACTCCTGTCAAGCTATGTAAGACAACTTAGCTCAAGGTACACAAGACTCGACACAGGATCGATTTCCATCTCCTGTAATCTTCTCAGGGTTTATAATAAACATTAATTTATTGCAATTTTTGTTCTTTACACTTCATATTAATATTAAGAGGTGTATACTTAAATGAAAAATAGCTTCATTCATCTGGTAAATCTAGAGAAACCAAAAACTGCAGTAAAGAAAAAAATACATTTTCGAATATAAATATTACGAGATTACATTTAGAAACATCAATTTTGTTCTATGTATTTCGTAATACTATAATAATGAAGATATTAAGATTATAGACTTTTTTTTTTCAAAATGTTATTCTCTAAACTCCCCATACCCCTTCATTATCAACAGATTTCGTCCATATATGAACTTTTCCTATGTTTTTCAAAAGTAATAAAAAAAAACGAATAGGTTTTCATTATTTAAAAACTTTCAGACGCGTTTATCGACACTCATACACATACGAAATCGAAATGCCATGTGGATGATAACCCGATCCGCCAGTGGAGTTGGCTATTCCGTGGCTAATGCGTGCGATAAGAAACTCTATTGAAATGGAGACTCGAGAGATAAGTTCCACTCCAGGTGAGAGGTAAGAGATCCATCCAAACGTCGGAGGGACAAGCCGGAGAAGTGTCCAGTGATGGTGTCAAGTGGAGAGTGACAGGTGGCCTCCCACCTGGTGCTTGACTCACCACTCGGGAGTATGGCACATCCAATGTGTGACATCCATGACAAGTGGATCACTTATCAGCCCAGTGAATGGATCAAATCAACTTGAAACCATTTGGAAATCTAAAGTATTGCATTGGTAGAAACAATGCTGTTTCCTTCGAAACAGAATTTGCCTCTCCTACCAATACGAAATTTAGTAAAAAAGTTAGCGTTATCGAATAACATCCAATACATAGCACTTCGTGTGTACTGTTCTCTAATTACTGAGCACATTCTATCTTCGGAGCTCAGTCACCTTATAATTTCAAGTGCCTATGCCTTCGCAGCTATAGGTGTACTAACACCACCTTAGTAAAAAGAGTTTAGTTATAATCGCGCATAACACCAAAGCTCTGCTATGAATAGTTTAGTTATTTCATCAAGCCCAGACGCGTTGAGTTATTTTCCACCGTTCAAATGATACTGACTGTAGAAATTTTTGATACTGTATATTTTGACTGCTATCGTATTTGGCTTTGAACTGTATTTCCTGATAATNTTTTTTAAGGGAAGAAACTAGGAACCTAGGATCGCCGAAAATTGTGGTAAGTGGATTTTCAAATTCTTGTTCTTAGTTGTTCCGCCATTTATTTGTACCAATTTACCTTACAGTTTACATCTCCATTTGTTTTATTTATTATCGATTATTACATTCTAACTTGCATTGATATCTGACGGTCAAATGAAATTTCTGAATTAAATATTCCACTGTGAAGGGTGAGGGTGTAGGGTGAAATTAACACGTGGCCCTCCATTATAAAAAATTAAATATTTCAAATCATTGAAGCAAGGCAAGCGGGTTTTTGATTTTTAACACAAAAAAAAAACGTGTAAATAGATGCTAATATTTTAAACAAAATCAAACTCTAGAATTGATTTATTATTTTATAATAATATTTCATTTAGTTATTGAAGCTGTTTTACTTTTTTTCTTTAGCGACGAAAAAGTCTCATAACATTTTATTTTTCGTAGCATAGTATTACTTTCATGGCCAGAATTCAGCCAACCCAAACATTTGAAAAAGAGGCTAAGCATCTTAAATAAATACTCATCTAAATCAATACAGATACTAAAATATACAATTATGTAAAATTAAACACATTTATTGTAATCGAGGCTCTTATATTTTTTTTTCTGTAAATATCACATTTATATACTTATTATCTCATAGTACAAAGTCTATTTGAAGTAATTATTGATCATCTTAAAGAAATAACTCATATGAATTTTTACTATTTTAGGTTAATATGAAAATATCGTATTTGTATCTAGCGTTTATTTTCAAAATTTTAGTTGATTTTGTGATATCCAGTTCATTGGACTTAGATTTTATTTTACCTCTATTTGTTGTTGTTATATTTATTTGGCATTTTTTTAAAATTTTCTACAATATTAAATACTTCATCTAAAAGCTCATTTCAGTAACTAAAATTTATAATTATCTTAAAAAGTACACACTCGGTAAAAGTAATATGAAGACAATGGAGAACTGCTACTTTTTATGTGTATATAACAGTTTTCTTATAAAATAGTTGGTTAATTTCTGAACAAAAATAAGAGAACTATTTGTTAGAGTAAAGCAATAAGGGGATGGAGTTCATGTCGAGAAATTGAAAACAAACTTAATCAAAAGAGGTAATAGCACTTGAACAAATAATGAAGGAATAAATAAAGATTTCTTTTATTTTCAAGTGTTCCTGAGTGGCTTTTTAATTAGCATTTCTCTTTAGACGGATCTTCATAATGGCAGTCACTCCCTTGTTTTTCCTGAGTTTTTCTTCTTCTTTAGCATTCATTGAGAAGGGGTAAGTGGGGGTTGAAAGAAAGGAGAGAAAAATTAGAAAGAGGGCATAAGATTGATTGCGAAGCTGAATGGGAGAAGGGGTGCGCTACTTCTCGGTCAGCTTATGTATCGACCTCGCCATTAGTCGGGGAGCTCGCGTGTCTGCTCCCTTTCGATAGCTCCGGGAGTACATTTATTTGGATTATCGATAGATCGGGAGGGAGTATGTCAGCAATGTAGGGAATGAGTGTGAGAGAGAGAGAGCTGGATAGAGATATATCTAGTAAAAAGTAGAAATTTCCTCTGGTACTCTGGTGCCATTCTAGTGTCAATACACCATTATATTTTCCTAAAGCACGTGCGTACGACTGGCTTACAAGGCAGGAGATACGTCGAGGGTCAGGCACGACACAATACAGAAATGCATATATATTCAGGAAAAACTTTAGATTCTGGAGATGTCCAAAAAAAAAATATAAATAACTTAAAATTTGTGTTCCATCGCTATAACTTTGTATTCCAGATGAAGAAAATAAATTAAAATATTCTACAGTCCATTTATAATTCAACTTGCCAGACAGAATTCTCTTTGCAAAGATATAGAGATGCAGATGGTAATGGAGTCAAAATTAAAATTTATGTGGGGAAAAACAGTTTATAATTACAAAGGAAATTACCTGATATGTAAATGTTTTTTCTATTGAACTACTTTAAGTTAGCAGATTTCCTGATACCATAAAATGTTATTCATTTTCGTGACACAACTTTTGAAAAACTTCAACTGACCCTACATTAGGAAAGCTAATTATATGGACCATGCCAAATTTTATATATTTAATTTATGAATAAATTAATTTTCGTTAAAATCGGATGAAAGGAGGGTTCAGTGTAAGATCAAAATTATAATCGTAATGTCTTAGTTTATATTTGAGTTACGAAAAAATTTATAGAACGTAATACATGTAAAAGATAATTTTTTTAAAAAAAATTTAATGATAATTTTCTTACAATCAATAACATTTTTGAAAAAAAAAAAAGAAGCCGTTTAAATGAGATATTTACGTACATTTCTAAAAAGGCTGAGTGCTTCCCCCAAATATTCTTCTCTTACATACTAAGGGCAATCTTTGGCTTACAAGATAAAACCACATTTTTAAAATATAAATTTATCTTTAATGAAAGATGGGAATTCCGCAGCTCCTTGGTCACCGGCTTTTTCCAAAATGAAGCTTGGTTTTGTTGTAAAAAGTTTAAATGATCTATATTTTAGGTGGCGTGGATACGAAACTAAACCTCTAATCGAAAAGGTTTATAGAGCATGAACTACTTAAATTTTTAAGAAAAATCGAATAACCTTTGTCAATCACCAATAGACTGACAGTCACCAATAGACTTCTTTCAGAAAATGGAGTTTGGAATTCGAGCTGAATGAGTGAATCTATCCACCCTCAGTATTATATACAACAAACTTTAGGGATAACACGTCCTATTTCAAATGGTTCATAAAGAAAAATTTTAACATTTTTCTGAACAACCAATTTAAATGATCAATACTTATTATTGTCAGATATCGTTTAGCATTGAACATTAAGTCAGTGACACCACATCAAATATTGATAGATATATCAAAACTATGAATTAATTAACCATTATTTAAGACTTTTCAGTTGTTTGTATATCTAAAACTGCTATATATAGACTTCTATTGTTTATATATGTAAAAGTTCCAATTTTTTTTTTTTTTTACAGGAGGGGTTTTGACCTTAGAGACCATTAGTAGAGAATTTTGGTTGGTCTTCGGTCAAGATTGATCCAAAAACAAAATACCATTAATAAAAAGTATTTTTTATTACCTTACGACGTTTCGGCTTACATCGTAAGCCATATTCAAGGCAATCATGAAGACGAGAGGGGACCTGTTGTCACCTGGATCAAATGTTTGTGACTGTACAGGATTCTGAGTTTGTGACAAGGAAAAAACAGGTTGATCCGTATCCTTGCATTGGTCCTCCCTTATTTACAGAATTGAAAGGAAGCTGCTTTTGATGGGTGTGTCCTTTAGAAGGGTGTATTTGCCGCAGGACGTAGATAGACTGGAAGCTCTGCACTCGGGGTGACGAAGGCTCCTGGCATACATCCAAAGGAGTTTCCTTCGTAGTTTAAGTCCCACTTTCTACATCCCGGCTAAAGCAGAAATACAAATCTCCGTATCTTCACAATTCTACAGAATTTCGCCCCCTCCCCCTATATCGCCCAAAAAAAGAATAATTCTGTTCGCAAGTAAGTCACTTTCTATTCTATTCATCGATTCTTACCTTTTAACTTAAATCGACTATAAATTTAGCAGTCTAGCATGTAAGACTGCTGAAGACAACTCAAAACTTGACCAGACTTAAAATGTGTGCCCTAACTAATTTAGTCCAATGTTCACTGTAGTAATGAACTGTGTGTTAGGTTTTTGGCTACTAATGTCAATCATCGTTTTTGCTGATAATATATTTTACGTTGTTTTTAATTATATTTTATTTTATATTTTATTTACTGTATGGACAGATAAATATCAAAAGAAGAAATTTGTAATCTGTAGTCCTATGCCTATTGTTTTATTATAAAAAATTCAGACAATTTTAATAGTATATAAGGTCTCAGCGTCTATTTTATAATTGAATAATTTTTAACAATTTTTTTATTTGTAGTTGACTTGCTACTAAATGTTCAGTAATCTAACTGGTGGAACTATAACATTTCTTGAATCCTATTTGTTTATTATTTAGGAAATGATATATCAAAATACAGATCATATAAAAGATAAGTGTTCAGCATGCGATCCCCTGATCATTGACCTCCATTAATCAATTCTTCGATAAAATGAAAACTTTCAAAAAGCTGGTGCACAGCGCGCTACGATCCGAAAATAGTAGGAAATATCGATGTCCTTTTATGATTACTCCATTTATCAAGATCTCTATTACCAAAGAGAGATAGAATAATGACTGTAACATGCGACGAATTGATTCAAATCCCATTAGGGTTCTATATTTATCGTTATTTATGTCCCTAGAAAAGGGCGAAGCAATTTAGTTTGAAGGTTGTTTTTGTATATTTTGGGCTTGATGAACCTCATCTGAATAGTGGCGGAACTAGTGCCTTATCAATGCTTCTACAAGAAACAAGATTCAAACATTTTCCTTAAGAACAGATTAAAATTGCCATAATAACTAATGACTTAGCTCAGATTCATTCTTGAAGTAAACTTCTGCCAGGATACTAATTAAGAGCAATTGAAGAACTCCTTTTAATGATAGCTCATGGGTAGTCGAATATGCTCAAACTTAGTAATAAAATAGGTTGGACAATATTGGATGGTAGTGTTTCTACTCAAAAAGGTCATATGTCATAAAGTATATAGGTAAACTAGAAAAAAAAAATGTATAGGACTTAATCGTTACGAAAATTAACGAGCATATGGTTAAGATTACTTATATTAATCAGACGCAGGAAAGAACATCTGTGTGGAGTGATTATACATTGTATAATGTATATATATATATATACTCAGTTTAGCTCTGTACTCTGACGTGTAACCATAAACCTCCCTTGGAGATCTCTCCAGACCTCACTATGTAATGGAATGAGTAATTTATGAATTTCTTAGCGACAATACAGATCAAAGTATCAAAATCGAATATCAAAAATAAAAATATGTAGTTTTTGACCGTAATGATTATTAGTACATATGTAATTTGAAGGGATTCAGATAAGTGTGCAATTATATGTAGCTTAACAAGTTTATTCATACATCTCACAGCAATATTCTCAGCGTGCGCGGTTGTAAACTTTTTACCTTTAGCCTAAGTAATAATAAAGTAATATTAAATCAAAATAAGCGGGAGTAAAATAAGGCCCTAAATAAACAACAATGTATACGTTGCTGTGACTTTGATTCGTCTCCTGAAGTAACCCAAGATTTTACTTGTGATTTTTTTTAATGATCTACCTCTTCCGCCCGCGAAATGCCTGACACTCTAATTTATATTATTATATTATATTATATTTATTATATTTGTATTATGAATGAAATATTTATATTCTGATTAACTTTCGCCCCTTTTTATGTGGTGCTTAAATTTTTATTCTCGGCTACATGTTTATGTGCAAAATGCTTCATAAAACAGACTTGGCCTTGGTATAATAAATTAATAACTTTTTTATATTAATTATGACTAGATTAAGAATTCATTTTTTAATTTTGCCTCTCGAAAAGAATATTCAACTCTCTACGACCTCATCTAATTGCTTACAGAATGCACACTCATACATGATCCAGTATTAAGTTTAAGAATGTTATGTTATTTATATATTTAATTTATTATA
>KZ807755.1:134470-150764 GCA_000696205.2 Oncopeltus fasciatus | reverse complement strand
TTATTTTATTATTATATAGATATAATATGTATAATTTATATATTAATTTTTAATCTAAGGTCTCAATGTTAAGAATGTACTATTTTTGAGACAAAATATCTCTGAAAATAAACAGGTCATAAAAACATGTTTCCCGCCATGCTTAATTAAGCATAAATGGACATAAATAAGATTAAAGGATTAATTTGTTCTAGCAAAACTGAGAGGGCAATAAGAGTAGTATTTATGATGACAAAGACAGTCTCTAGACTTACCTGAAGGTAAGAGTGGGGGAAGGGATCAACATTTCTAGTTACGTTCTAAAATAGCTCCCATACTAACCATTTTCATAAAAATATTGCGGAGCTTAAACTTTCTTACAGAACGATTTGCACTTATTATATCCTGTGAATTGTTCATTACACTAATTGTAATCAATAAATCATAATTATAAATATTGTTCTTTCTCTAAATCTCCCCTCCTTCGTCCACCTCATCCGATGTCATATAAAAATTTATTCATTTTGAATGAAGATATCGAGAGTGTTGAAGAGCTCCTGAAGATGGCTCTTGAAGGCCGAAAATGTTTGACCTGAGAGTAAAGAGTTGTGGGAATGACACAGTTAATTATTTCATCAATCCCACAAACTGGCTTAACCAAAAATAAATAAATAAAGAGTCCGACACGCACGAGCTGATCAAAGCAAACATATTACCTATGTGGAGCCTCCGATCCTGTTACGTTCACAAGAAATATGCCGGGGGCTAACGTTTTTGACTGCGTCCTCTCTTTGTCTCCTTCTACCAGAGGGTAAAGGATTGCAAACGAAAACAGAAAGGCGCGCCTACCCGGAATGTAGGAGACCCTGGTTCGTATCCCGGCTGTGGTTGTAAGATTGTATTTATGGCTCCCTGTGCATTTCTTGTAGATAATTTAGCGTGGGATTACATACCACAGCAAATAATAATAATTTAGCTAATACTTGCTCTGGGCATGAAGATCAACTCTTCTATTACTTAATTGTGGGCGTACTGTTCCCCCTCCTCTCTCAGTATAAAATAAGAATAAAACTAATAAGAAGGGTTTGTTATTGTAGAAATACAAAATAAAAATGTTGGTTGAAATGGAGAGGTTTTGACTGTGGAGATTATTGGTAAGAGTATTCGGCTTACATTGTAAGCCATCTTCAGGGCTATCATGAAGGCGAGAGAGGACGTGTCACCCGGATCAAATGTTCATGGATGAACCTTGACCTAAACCCAGCAAGTTCTCTACTAATTAAAATAAAATAGTTATAGTTCTCGTCGAGCAAGATATGCACCTAGATGTGGGCAGATTATGGTGGCGACTGACCGTTGTCTGGTGCCGTACTATACCGTACCCAGCACCTGCCAGAGATCGGACAGTTGGTGGAAGCCCTCGCCGAGTGAGCTCGTGTAGAACTCGCCACGGACCGGCAAGCCGACAGCTGTGCCTCGCGACACACCTGACATCTCGCGGGAGCCTCCGATCCGGTCATGTTCACAAGAGGAATACCCCCGTGGTCAGGGTCTCTCTTTGTCTCTTCCTGGGAGACACAGTCCCGCGTCACACTCGGACAAGTGTGATTCGAGAGGGTCATGACAGAGTTCATCTCCTCCAATGCGCTGAAGACAACCTCCTATCTCTTACAGATGTTTGATACATTTATTTGTAACGGAAGAACGACCCATTCCTTCCTTACAATAACTTGAGTACTATTACTGATCAATGGGTTTACCATACCTATGAAAGTGAGCAGTCTACGCCACCTTCCCGTTTTTGGGCTTGGAATGTTCGCCCAAATGGGCGCTGGTACATTTATAATCACAGCATTCAGCAGTAACATTATCTTAATGACAAAAATTAAACATAATTTAAAGAAAACTGACAGATATGACTAAAGACAGAACCAAGTTCAAGCCCAAAAAATTCACTAGTGTTAATGGCTACTAGGCTACCACGCCATGATAAGAAAAACAAAATTATTGATATATGATTCGGCAATAAAATAATTTTTCAGATATTTTACGAGCGTATATGATTGCCACTGAAAGCAATTCTAGACCCGCACCTCTTAACAACTCTATCTGCTTGTATGTTCGATACGCCTGCAATATTAATAAAAAGTTATTGTCTATAAAGTTATGCCTGAAATATAGGAAGTAAGTGAAGGACAATGCAAACAGCTGTTTATTGCCCAGTAGGCTTTGATAAATGAAGAAAATAAAAATGTTGGTAAGAGGCTCTGTCTGATGTGTTTCTTCAACTAGAAAAGGCTTTCAATAGATTTCTAAAACTAAGAATACAGTTCAAAATTATATATTTAAATATATNCATTAATGGTGGATAAAAGAGTAAATAATGAAATGAAATTTAATAGCCGGACAGATGATTGATCATAAGAGATGTAACCACTAAGATTTGAGAACGTAGAGTGGGGAAGCTCTCACCCTTCGTAAATTTCTTCCTTGACAAGCGTTTTTCGTAAAAATGTTATAGTACATAAATGTTCGACAATTTTTATATCTATTAATTTATTAAAATTGTTACGTAACTAAAAAAAAAACGAAGACTTAACGATTATTAACTTTTGGTCTCCCTTTAAACTCCCCCGTTTTCTTATTCTTTTTCAACCAAAAACAAATTCCATTGTGCATTTGCAATTAAAAAACTAAATTTTCCTAATTTGCTATATTTCTTTTGGAATATTTTTATTTCCTGAGGTAGTAGACAAAATAAAACTTTATTTATTAATTCGTTTTTAATTATCGTCTTACATATTCTTTTCATGGGTATACTATCTATAATACCACTACTTACTACTTCGGAATTTCAAAAAAAAATTCCCATATGAAAATTTGTCTAGCAGTAATTTTTTTTCAAAAATATCCTACAAAGTAGGAGCAATAAATCTAAACAGAGATACCATGTTTAGCTACAGATTGATACAAATAAGAATAAATGAGGAAATGTTATTTACGAGCCAGAGAGAGTAATTAGTGCAAAAGATGATGCCACTGATGACGGCTCTAGGATGTTCGGGAGGGAACGGTGGGGGAACACCCAATCTTCTTGGTTGCATTCATAAATGCAATAAGAATATGTATCTTAATAAGAATTTTTGCAAAAATATTATAGAATATAAAAATATACTTAAATAGATCTAAGTTTCCATCTTGTGTAAACCCTCACACTTAAAGAAAATATATAGGTTAAGTTCAGTGGCACTAAGCTAAATAAAAAATGTTTTACTGCCACTTGACATTTCAGTTAACCCCACTCCTATTTCATTAAAAAACAAAATCGCTTATTCATTTTAATTTTAAAAAGGATATGCTTGCCCTTGATGTTTCGGGTATGCCTCCCATTTATATTCATCTGATTTTCTCAATAACTAACTTACGGTTATAAGAGATATGCTAAATAAATGCTTATTGTTTTTAAAAATAACTTCTTGAATTTTGTCTTTCTTTAAACTCCCTCTATTGCTTGGCCGATTTCAGCCATTAACTAGTCCAACAATTTGCAAAAAGAAATAAAAATGCTGAGTTATTACTTTATTTTTAAGTTAGATTGCTAAATCGTTCATACACACACACACACACACTCACACACATTAGTGTGTAACGCGCATGGAAGTCAAACTACTTATTTGAGGCCTCCTTTGAGTTTTTAAAAATTTTCAATAGATCTTGCCAAATTTTACCAAGGAAAAGTAAAAAAATATGGTCCTTCCAAAATTATATATATAAAGAAACCAAATTCGGCTTTGAACTTCATTTTCCAACCGTTTTTTCTCGGAAAAATTTACGAGAGTAACTAAGATAGATGAGCGCTTCCCCCACCTTCTCGGTCAGTCTAGAGCAATGCTTAGTGATTATACCTTTTACTATAATATAGCCAGGTTATAGAGAATACACTTCGGGAGTCAACCCCTCTCTACTATAAATCCATTGGGATGAATAGGCGTTCAATACGAATCCACCGGCATTAAAATCGGATTCGGTTCTTAATTTTGTATAGCACAAATTGAATTCCAGCCGGAATCTGCAAAAACTGTAGCAAAAGCCAATGTTCAGCTTTCAATTGTTGAAATTTATTTATTAATTCATGTCACTCATCGAAAACACTGGGAATAATGCTGGTGGATTCCTTTCTAGAGAAAGGAAAGTCAGTAAATGATTTTACGGAGGTCTATTTATCTGTGNATATATATATATATACGCATGCGCATGGGAAATGTGCTATATATCATGTTACCACTCTACATTGCTCAGGTTTAACTTACATACTCCAGGAAGCTGTGCACTGCAGCTAGCTTAGATCCCTAAGCATATATTTTGACAATTAAGACAAATTCTGTATACGTTGTGCTCGACAGAGAGCAGGATTTGTAGGAATACAAACTTCCTCGAACGCTGTTAGTCTTGTAATCCTTAAGGGCTGCATTTTCCTTAAGTAAGCACGCTTGATGGGACGCCTTGACAGTAAGACTGATCACTTAGAGGCGAAGGGAAAACTGACAAATTAGACTAAGATTCGATCCAGCTGTTATTCTCAGTTAGTTCACGGCCCTTATCTCCCCTTCCCCTTGGCCCTTATGACGCCTTAGGTCGAAATCCCCCCCCCCCCTTACTTAAGGGTCCGTCTCTCTTGAGGAATTACTTCCGCAGCTTCTTGGATCAGCTAACTCTTATTCATTCTATATTCTTGTTAAAGCCAAGACAACTTGGCTTCCAAAAATCAAAACATCAGGAATATTTGATTTCTTATGAGAAGATAAGTAAGCCGTAGAAGATTAAGATAAGTAAGTGAGAAGATTAATTCAAGCTATAGGCCGACTTAGAAGAGAAAACCGATACCTTCAAAGTAAATTACTACTTTTTCTTTTAACAAAAATGTAGGGAATAAATGTTAAACATTAACGTTTTACATATACCAATTGTGAAATAAATTTACCATTGGAAATATTTTTTAAGAAATGAATTTTTAATATGTTAATTTGTACTTTCTTTAAGCAATCCAACCTTTTTTTTTCGGATTAAAGCTATTAATAAACTAATATAGCATTTTGCAAAAAGAACCTCATATTCTGCATTTTGTTTCACTTCCTTATAACACAATTAAATATCTTCCTTCGTAAAGATTTTTCGGACAACTTATAAGGAAAAACACACAAATGGCCAAATAAATAATAAATAAATTTTGGCACATTGTGCCCTATAAATAATTTTTTACTACATTAATAAAATGCATTGATATATTTTCCCGTGGACTACTAACCACTTCTCCCTATCAACTGATTAAGACATTTACGAGCTGTCGCAACGATTTATTAAAAATATTCTAAAACCCTGTGAGCAATTATTATTACAAATACTATAAGCTGAATACGAACATAAGTGTGTATGTGTGTGTGTGCAATAAATAAGACCTTGTCAGGGACAAAAAAGAGGTCGGTATACTTCTCAGTGTAATGGATTTTACAAATAGCGAAAGAGATTATGTCAATCTCTCACTAAAGAGATGTTTAGGCAGTTCACGAAATTAGATGTGCGTAAAGTGCAGCTGATTTAGCACAGATCGATGTGTGGTTATCTGTTTGTATTTCTGAAAAATGTATAATAACGAATATGAATAAAAAAGGACTCTTTCTAAAACGAAAAATACCATTCTATAATAGCTGTTGGCATACCGATGGGCTCGAATGAGGTCAGAGAAATAACCAAGAACCTATATAAGTTACTTATAATATACTTATAATACTTATACATATGATATAGAATTGCGGTGAAATTATTTTTGATAAATACAAAGAGCTACATTCAATTAGAAGTGAAGGAAGGCCCAGAAATAAATAGCAATGAGTTATGAACTGTGATCTGATCCTTGTACATTGTACTGGAATCCGATATGAATAGTAACGATACACCGGTTAATTTATAACGTTGAACTGTTGAGGTCGCATCAAAAATGTATGATCTAATAAATGTTATTTTCTTCATTTTTTACATTTAATTCGGTAGTTCTAATAGAGGGATGCTTCTAAAAATTCCACTATTCAAAAATGGCCTATTCGTCAAGTCTTCTAAGCTTCACTAAATTACAAAATTTCTTTATATAAAAAAAGCCCACCTATATTAAGACATAGTTTAAGAAAATAACTACCTAGGAGATTTTTCCTTTTCTCACTTTGATTTTCTGTCCTAGGATTTTCTGACTTTGGTGTGCCTCAGAGACTCTGGTCACTCGGAAAGAGAATGAGGAAGAAGTTGGAAGAACGGAAATTCAACAGAAGCTGTATAAAAGCAAATGATATATTATATGTCGAGCATATGATATCGAGAGAGACAGACCATACCTACTAGGCTAGACCTAAAAGAATCGCTAATAAATATCTCAACCCATTTATCAGATATATTTACTTTTTTTTTTTGGAAAATGCAAATTTGTAAAAATACATTTAATAATGCGTATATTAAAAGTAATACTTATATAAAAATTATACGTATAATAAAGCATGAATAAAAAGTAAATATTTTAATTAACTCTGGTAAAAATGAAAACTGAATAAATGTTTACTCTTTTCTTAAATGATAATCTAATTAGAATCTTAGATAGCTAAAAAATAACGAAAAGTAAATCAATGGATTATTATATGATTTTATTTATGTAATATGATTTTATCCGTTATATAATTAATGTGATTATATATATTTATTTTTTCCTTTACCAATTTATTCTGTTTTACTGTATTTTATTGTGTTATGCTATAGAAGTTAAGGCTAGATTCCGGTTAACAACTGGTTAAAATACAATGTTAATTAAGTTTTTCATTGTATTTTAAAGGTTGGACGAATTATTTTAAAATTTGTAAGGTAAATATCATCCAAGTACAATTCTTCTGCCTTACGAACTTGGTTCTCTAATTCGATTGGCCGTCTCCTTCAAAATGTATCATCCAATGAGAGACATGCACACTTTTTTCACTGCTAATTTCTATCTACATTGAATCAAAGCGAGTTAAACAATTAATGAGAGGGAATAGAATAACGAAATCTATCTGTCCCAGTCAGGACAGATAGATTTTTTTTATTTTATTCCCTCTCATTAATTATTTAAAATTTACTTGGAATAATAAACCACAACCAAATAAATATTTATAAACAAAACGAATTAAGTCTATTTTTGCCAGATAAGGCTGTTTCTGTATAGGATGGGCTGTATTGGAAGTGAATCCCCAAGTTTTGAGTTGTTCAGCTCGAAAATCTTCGGAAAACAATGGAGTTGAGACAAAGAAGAGATATTTCTAAGCAGGTGTTATCGATTGTAAGCTGTGGTAATCACCTCAGACATTTCCATAACCGCAGACGGGAATAATTTACTGTCATCCCAGCAGCTGCCATATTCCTGCGGGATATCCAATCCAGATTTCTTCCAGATTTCTTTCTGTCGATGACAGTTTCCTTTCAGCACAGAGGAAAAAAAAGGGGGTTGCGTTGAAAAAATTAATGGATTATCTACCGTAGGAGGGATATATATCTCTTGCAGTATCTACTATTATTTGTCATTTCTTATGTAGTATAATATGTACTACAAACAAACTGGTTCTGTGACTGCTATTGTGATAACTTCAGAACACGTAACTATTACTCCTCGAGGCATTCTACGCTCCCGCCCTCTAAATATTTCTTGGTCGGAGGGGTGAGGGAAGGTGTCCTCTCAATCGAATCCTCACTGGACTATGCAACGAGGATGGAATAAGCGATTTCTCAAGTAATTTAGAATAAGAAAATGAGCAATAACTGAAATAATCACTAATCGCGGTCAGAATTAAACATTTCTTCTACCCTACTTTACTTTAGTCTTATAAAAGTTTCAGATTCCTTGCTCAGCCTTTTTATAAGAACTGATTTTCTTTGTCAATGAGTGTTAATTGCTATTGCTTAATCCTGACTGTTGCTTCCTCCTCACTATTAATCCTTTTGAATAGCAAACTATGCCTAGGAAACCTTTTTGCTTTGCCTCGAGAGGGAGACACTCTATTCTAAACAGCCATGACACTGGGCATGCTTTTTTTCTTTCTGGATAAAAGTCTGTCTAAGGAATCCACAGCACACGACATAAGTCCCGATCGGATCCGTTCTGCTAATCCAGCAGCCCCTGTATGTCCTGAAGACCTCTTCACGAAAGGTCTATTGTCCGTCTCCCCTCTAAGAGAAGCTAAGGTAAACCCATGAAAGCCCGGACGTGTCAATATTATTTTTAATTTCGCCCCTCCCCCCCACCTCCTTAAAACCGTAATCTTGGGCCACTGTGTACTTTCTGGACGGCCTACAATCTGAAAAGACCACAAATAACATTACTGATTTCAAAAGCAATTTTAACCACAAGTTTCGCAAGCGCAGAATCGTTCATGAAATCCTTCAAATACTTCATCCATATATGCATCCAAAATTCATATTAAGAAAGAAAAACAAAACGAAAAGGTGAAATTATATAACTGATTATAGAAAAAGAAGAAAACTAAATTTTATATTAGGAGGAGTAACCATACCTTTCGTAATTGTTTGAAAGATATTTCTTGATTTTCTTTACTGTTGACTCTCTTTTATAAGTGTTAATTTCATTGGGCAAGGATGAGAGGCAAACAGAATTTCATCAGAGCGCTAAATAAATTTTATAGTAGCTCGTTTCAGCTGTGTTCGTTTTTGATCTAGGGACATCTTTCGTGATACATTAAATATTATTCACGTTTTCCGATGTATCGAGTATAGTTTAGGTCGACAACGGTTCTATTTTAAAGGAATATCAAGAATTACCCATTATCAAGAATTCCTTCTGTAATAAGAATTTTTAATTCTTAATTAATCCTGCTGGAAATAAGAATTTTTTTTTAATTGATTAATTTAGTCCTTCAAAGAATCAGTATCATCGATTTGTATAATTCCATTACTTAAAATTCATCAATATTAGTAATTAACTGATTTTGACAACAAGAGTTTCTCTGCTTATTAGAACACGTTATAGTTAGTTCTGACAAAGAAACATATATGATCTTTTACTCTCAAGCAATGAGCACAACTTGAATTCGTATGTAATAATATTCTATTATTCCTATTAAGAGAAACTCCCCCCTTCATCACAATATATTTATATATATATGCTGATGTATATGTATATATATAGCTGATGTTAGCTATGTACGAAGTAAGTACAGCTTCACTTATATGACGTCGATGTAAGGATATCCAAATTCAAAAACTTATTTTTTTCATCCCGCAGGCAAATAATTTTTCACAGGGAACAAGAAGATAGTATTTAGTTTATCTCTTCAAAGTATATCAGCCGAAGTTTTCCGGCATTACTCCTACATCAGGTGCTGGAGGGGAGTAACGGCGGACGGCATACATCAACTCAATGAACTCTCTTCGGCATTCTTTACCCCTCATCTGATGAAGATATATAGCTCAAAATCATTCTGTAATTAAAATTTTTTTTGGAAAAAAAAAAAAAGTACTTATTACTTGAATATAATATTTTTCCTCGCGTAGAAACTCGGTTCTTTAAGTCTACAAAGCCAGCATTTTTGTAATTGCAAAACGGAAATGAATTGAAAAGACAATTGTCGACAAACCGACGTCCTGATTTATGCACCTCAACGATTCAGTAGCTACATTTTTTTGTGTTATAAAATAACATAATAGAATTCCGTTATATATATTTACTAACAGCAGAGAATTTTCACAATACGCCTTTCAGAAAAATGGTCCCATCCCCTTGTAATTCCCCTTCAGATCAAGTCACAGATTCAATATCCTATTAGAGTCCTGCAGATAAATTCTTATCTGGGACAAGAAGGGTGGTTCTGAAAGCTCAAAGGGAGGGAACGGGCCCCAGGACTCGGGCTATCTGCCAGCCTATCTCACGCTAAATAAATAAAACCAGGAGGGGAGAGGTATACATGGCTTGTCTATCTGTTTGTCCGGCATTTTTTTTATCCGCCTTTTTTTATGTCCCTTATTTTTACAGTCGGTGATGAGCCTTGAAAATGAAAAAAAAAAACCGCCCAATTTCCTAAATGTCTTTCCAGTAAATGGAAAAAAAAAATAATAAAAAAAACTTATCTTATTAAACAATGTAGTACTTGCATTATTTATATTGAATTTTCCCCCTTTATTTTGAATTTATTGAAGAAATAAAATAAGTCATTGTAGGATTACAAAAATAGAGCATTCATATTCGTTAGCTTAAGAAAAACTAGAAATACATAATTGTTTAGCACTACTGATACAATAATAAGTCAGATATTCATTTTATTCATTTAAACTCCCTTTCACCCGTTCAGAGTCGTGGAGGAAAGGGCTATCTGCAGGTAACCAACCTATTCTAATCATAAATCATTTCTTGATAAAAGCTTGCCCGAGACAGCATTAGAACCAACAGCGCTTGGACTGAGAAACCCAAATAGATCCCCAGCCGCTGGCTAGTTTCAGGTGAGTATCCGTAAAATCTGGGCAGTAAATTGGAGAAAAAATCCAGCACTACTTTTTTTGAACTTGTTCAACATTACCACTTGAAGCGCTAGTGACGATCCCTACACAAGAAATCATTTTGCAGTCGTCCAAAAAGAATTGGAAGCATTTAGGTGTCTCTTCGTGGGTATGGTTGTTTAAGCAGAAGCTTTAAAATTTGTAGGAAAATCGACTAATTGTTATCTTCACCGTATGCCCTAATTAATTTTAAATCTGATCTAATTCTAGAACAAAAAGACAAATTCAAGTTGAATTTTTACTAAAATAAGTAAAGGATAAGCCCCTTCAGAAGACAAGTGATGAATGATTAGCAGTCACAGACTTAGAAGTCCTCCTTCCCTCTCTGAGTGGAGGTCCAGTGTGCCATAAAACTTATGGGCTCTGCCAAAAAAATAAATATAAATGTCTAAACCAAATCTCTTACAGCCTTGTATCCATTCCATGTATCTTGACATAGATACTTTCTCTGGAAGACAAAGAAAGCCAATAGATACTTGAAAATACTAACGATATAAATACTTGTAATATAATAAAATGTATTATATTAGTAATATACAGTGAACTTAATTACAAATTTATGTGTCCGAAATATATGTACAATAATGAGGGCATGATTCCCTCTATTTCTGAGTGGTTGAAATGTGAGTTAAATAAATAATAATAAAAGTCCGTCACAAAAGAACTGCGTAATCTAAGCAGATGACCCATGTTTCATGAAAGATATATATATATATAAATTAAATTTTCTNAGACCGAAGTGTAGCCCTCTTCTGCAGGCAGCGAGCCAGGCGGACAGCGCCGGCTGGTCCTATGTCGTTCCCGCTGAGGTCTAGCAGGTGCAGCTCCGGGGCTCGCCACACGACTCGCCCCAGACGCGCGGCCCCATCGTCTCCTAGCCTGCACACAGAGCGACCTCAGCCACCAAAGAGAATATGACTAGCTCATATTATATGTTTTACTTCGGTATAAGGAAGCAGTAGGGGCGCCGTGGTAGCTCAGGGGATCTGTACGGGTCTCGCAATCCTGACGCCGCGGGTTCAAATCCCGCCCAGGTCAATCTTTTATTGAATTAAAAGCTTGTCCTGAGCAATAGATGTAGAAAGCATAACTTTCTATGGAAATTAAGTTTTTTCATAGAAGATAATAATTTTTTTTAAAAACTACTAGCTCTATTTATTTAATTTATTTTAAACTATTAAATATTTGTAAATATCATAGATAAATCGTAATGTAGGGCCAAGAACTAATAGATGGAAAACTCTGAAAATTATTTATGGTATGAGGAGATATGTACTGTTCAGCGAGTCCCATTCGCTCCATTACGTGAATTGGACTGCACTGGAAAATACGCCTTACGTAAGGTAGTATACCAGTTATGTGCTCTACCGTACCTCCCTTAGAGCTGTAACTCATGCTATAGACTGCTACGTATATTCCTTCTGCTGTGCACGGGGGTAATGTAGCTGTCCAATATATTCCTCCGATACATTTATTGTATTTATTTTCTCCAAAACTATCGGCCCCAGTCACACTCAGATGTATTCACATAAATATAGTCTCAGTGTGATGGAATATGCTTCACAATGAAACTCAAGTAACACAAAAGAAAAAATTCANAAGATAATAATTTTTTTTAAAAACTACTAGCTCTATTTATTTAATTTATTTTAAACTATTAAATATTTGTAAATATCATTGATAAATTTTAATGTAAGGCGAAGAACTAGTAGATTCAAAACTCTGAAAATGATTTATGGTATGAGGAGATATGTACTGTTCAGCTCCATTACGCGAATTGGACTGCACTGGAAAATACGCCTTACGTAAGGTAGTATACCAGTTATGTGCTCTATCGTAAGTCCCTTACAGCTATAACTCATGCTAGACTGCTACTAATTCCTTCTGCTGCGCACGGGCTAAATGTAGCTGTCCAATATATTCCTCCGATACATTTATTGTATTTATTTTCTCCAAAACTATCGCCCCCAGTCACACTCAGATGTATTCACATAAATATAGTCTCAGTGTGATGGAATATGCTTCACAATGAAACTCAAGTAACACAAAAGAAAAAATTCATGATCGTGAATTAAACCACAATAACATAAGTTTTAATGAAAGTCTTTGCAGAGATAAATAGGTTAGGTTCAAACCTAACAATTGTTATAGCAGGTAAACAATCTAAAAGGTTATTTTCCCTACCAATGAATATAGAACTATCATACCTTCTATTATCCGTCTTCATTGGTTTCTGTAATAAGGTATGATAATTTATAGCAAATAAATAAATTATTTATTACATATATGATTAGTGAGACTGGCTTGAAATTCAATAATTATTTATACGAAATTGTTTAAAGAATAACTGTTAAATAAGTACGGTGCTGAATAATTGGCATATTTTAGGATTTTCACGTTAAGTAGAATTCTAATGTGGGCAAAGATGAATAACATTGAGGCATTATTTAACGCAAAGACTTTCATTAAAATTTAATTTCACTCCCCCGACATCCCCTCGAATGGAAAGTTTATGAATTATGAATTGGTCTTCAGCTCTCTCTCAAGGCTGCATTCCGACTTGAGGACGCAGTGCATATTGTAGTAGACAATTTATCATATTTATGAAGCACTTTAGCGAAATTTTATGTTGAAGGAGATTATTAAATTTATTAAATCCCTTCTTGCCAAAGCTCCCAGCAAGATTTAGTTATTCCTGAATTTATAATTTCAATTTTCATTGTATTACTGACTTTGATTAATACCATATAACGCATCTATGCAAATTTTTATTACTATGTAGAATTACAAAATTAAAATATACACTTTTACATTATTTTTCATACAGCTTTACATAATTCTAATAATTAAAAAAGTAATATGGCTATTTATTTTTTGGTCTTTCTCTTTGAGTAATGAAACTGGACATACTTTTGTATAATGATTAAAAAAAAATATTTCAAGAGTTACAAAGATAAATTTATCGAATTGAAAAGAGCGTTACCAGCACCTTAAAATTTTATTTTAGTTTATAATCTAAAAGTCATTAGTTTTCTTCTTGATATTTGACATTTAAATTTAAATCTAAAAAAAGGCTGAGTTCATTATTGAGCCGAATAGGAATGGGGGATTGACTGAATGTGGCCTCATAAATTTGTTCCAATTCGCGCGCGTAATATTTAGTTTAAAACAAAAAAAAAAAAAAAAAAACTGAAAACAGATTTATTTATTGATTAAAAATGTATTTAACGTGTCACGGAAAAATATTCATAAAAATGTTCATGAACTAAGACGGTAAGGAATTTGGTTAGTTAAAGCAGTCTCTACGAGACAGACTTTTTTTTTTTTTTCGTCAACCCAAATTTAAACTGAATCTGAACAAATTTTTGCTGTTCAGATCTTTAATTGCTTATAATAAACATTAGTTTATTTATGGAAAGAATTAAAAAAAAGCCATACTGTTAGTCGTTACTCGCAGTATAATATTTAGTTTGCGAGAGAGACAACAACAAAAAAAAAAAAAAAATTCAGTGAGAACCGGCTCTTCATGTGTTCTGATGGGAGGGTGTGGTGGTGAGACCAACTTGTATGCGATTAACACCGCTCCCAGCCAGATTCAATGACTCGTAAAATTCCCCAGACCTTATGGCGCCCTGGGGCCACTGAGAGAGGGTGCGCGCTTCAGGGGGTGGGTGGCCACCCTGGATAATAGATAATTTGAGTCCTCCACAAAAATGGTATGACCCCCTCCATTTCCTTTGATGCAGCAGTTTTTTTTTACTCTGAGAAAATGCCCCGAAGCACAATAGAGAAGGGCGCGAAAAAAAAATAGATGAAACGTTAAAAAAATAAAACTATCCGCTGGCGATCAAAAATTCTTTTTTTTAAATAAAGCAAAATTTTTTAAATTGGCTAAAATATTCAAATCTTGGGTTTGAAGCAAAATAATATTTTACGAAACATATTTCGTTGGCTACATGAAATGAACGAAGGGGACCAGAGAGAAGATCTTAAGGAGTTTTGATGAGATAAGCCTTGTACAAGTAGCCTGTGTTACACAAGGCAACTTTCCCGTAATTTCAGAGAGCATACAAACGTAGTAAAACTTTAGAGTAGCATTCTACTGTTACGACTATTATTGTATATGTCTTTATTGTATTGTATTTACGTCTATCAAGAACAAAACAAATTGCAGACGTCTTGTTGTTATTTAAAGGTGTGTTAAATTATAAGTAAAGTTCGTTTCCCGATCTTCGAAAATTATTGTTAATAGTTCAAATGGAGATTTTCTGACCGTAGAGATTATTATTAGAGTTTTTGTTGGGGTTCGATGAAGGTTGATCCAAAAAATACAATTTAAAAAAATGTGTATTTTTTATTATCTGCAAACGTTTCGGCTTACATTGTAAGCCATCTTCAGGGCATCATGAAGGCGAGATCAAATGTAGTCATTAACGTTTGAAGGTTGAGTCATGAACATTCGATCCAGGTGGCAAGACGTCCCCTCTCGATTTCATGATTGCCCTGAAGATGGCTTACAATGGAAGGCGAAAAGTCGGCAGATAATAAAAAAATACACATTATTTAAAATTCTATTTTTGGATCAATCTTGATAGAACCCCAACAAAAATTCTCTACTATTGTTATTAGTGTTTTTGTGCCATATCTGAGAGCTCACGAAGTCTTCAGACCTCCTTATCATTACCTTATTTTCATCACCATAAGCAATTCATCTCAGTTAATGTCTTAATTGTATATTTTACTCAAAGCTTCTTAAATTTCTATCGAAAGTATAGGTTACTATTTGTTTTTGCAACAAATGTATTTGATTATTTTTCATATTTACTTTACCTAATTTTTAACTTTTTAGCTTAATTTAATTTCTTAATAAGTTGTATTTTCCTAAAACTAGTACTCAATTCCTGTTTCTTTTTATAATACTCTCATCAGCCTATACCATTCATCAAGACACGAGATATCGCATTGAACTCGGATTAATCAAGCTGATTCAATGAGGGTAATTAATTTTAGGTCAACTATAAAGTTATTATAGGTTCCATGCTGAACAGCGTATTTCTGTCAATTTATGTGCCAATTTTCAAAAACGCAACAGACTTCATGCAGGAAGCATGTTTAATAAGTGAAAATAAAGTTAAATAGTTAGTTTTACTATTAAATTAATTAATTAGTTAATTCGTAAAATAAAAATAGTTGGGAAAAGAGCTAAAATGTCCGTCAAGTAGAATCATAGTCCACAAAGCACATTCCTTCTGTTCCTTCCTAAAAGAGGTACGCGTGGGCAGAAGTTTACGACTCCAAGTGTATCTCGCAAGCCACAGGATCACAGGATGACAAAGGATCAGCCCACTAAGACTGAGACTAGGCCGGGACGACAACAGGCTGTCCACCCAGATCCATTCCGTCAACAAGATATCCATCCATGATAAATTCCTGCTGATAAGATGAATTTCTTCCTCGACATCTGCTTTTCGTAAATATAAAAGTTAAACGATTATATTTTACACATATTGTGAACTATAAATTTTTAAAATTTTGTCTTCAGGTTGTATAACTTGCTGGAGAGTATTGTAACTTATATGTGCATCAATATGGATAACTAATAGAGGTTTTAAATTAAAAGAAAAACAATTTAGATTTTACGCCAAGAAGATAAACTGTATAGAATTTTCTATGCATAGCATAGCATTTATTCTATACATATAACAATTTTGCTGTACTAATGGAAAATTAAAAATCCCGG
>KZ807755.1:102538-117836 GCA_000696205.2 Oncopeltus fasciatus | reverse complement strand
TATATATATATATATAATAGAATTTGTAACCTTTTTTTAAAAACAGATTAATAAATCATTTAACAATTAGAAGATTCTTTAAGTAAAGATAAAACCTATATATGAAGAAGATTCTGCACCTCACCGTTCTGCTATAAGACGCAATAGGGGGACTTTTCTTCTATTAAACTTTGCAACAAGTTATTATAAATGACAAAAAATAGCTCCCATCAGAACAAGGAATTTTAGGCCAAGAAAGCAAATTATAGGGACCCTCAAAAACCAATCCCCAATTTCAGGGACCCTTACTTTTATACACTATTAACTATAGTGAAACATACACTTATTAGATGGCAAGATGCAGCATCTAGTCTGCAGTTTAACCAGCAAGGATCTTGCCAGTCAATAAAGCATACTTATTTTTTCTTTTAAGCTCTGAAATTAGGGCATAAAAGATAGCAAAATATGATTTCTTAAATCATAAGGAAAGTAATGAAAGGACATTAAAAAACAAATTATATCATTAAGTTTAATAATCACAATAAATAAAAAATAAAACATACATAGGATTTAAAATCACTGTTTATCACAAACAATTTGGTATAAATTTTCAATAAAATTATAACAAAACTGAAGTCTTTATTACTCTCTTATCAAGAAACTAATGAAATTCTTCCAGAAATAAAAATAACATGCTTATTTACAATATTGTACACATATGCATTATTGAAAATAGAAGCATATATATCTTACATATTACATATAAAAATATGGAAGTTAATACCACAGAGGTAGATTCTTTTTGTTTTTACAATAATTTCAAATAAAACTTCACCTCTTAAGATAAAAAATGAGTAAGTCTAATAGAGAATAATGAATGAGCAGAAAGCAAAGTGTGATTTGTACATGTTTACAATATTTTTTTCAATCATTTCCGCAATCCAGATTCAATGTTCCATACAATAAATTTTCAGCTAATGACTTAAGTTCAAATTGTCTCTTAAAAAATAGCATTACATTTTTATGCTAAAAAACAGAAATTGTATCATAAAAGATAAATTCAATTTGTCACTAATTTTTTCTGACTAGCACAGATTTGATATCCTTTGATTCTATTGATAAAACTTGAGTTTTATTCAGTGAATAAATTAAAATTAAACCAGAAAATAAGGAAACCAAAAAATATTTTACCAAAAGCAGTACCAGCAACAAGATATTATATCTTGACCTTTAACTTAAAATCTATTTAAAAAAAATTAATAACTATATTTAAAGACCATTTTAGTCTTTGTGAATTTCAACAGTTATAAATTGGTGACTTTTAAAATTCCTTGGCAGTGTAATTTTTAGTGAACAGAATCTGAATTGCAATATTTTTAAATTAGGGTAATATACTTGGTATACTTTCATAAAATTAAGTTTTACCAAGTAAGGTAAAAAAATTTATTTTTATATTAATTGATAGATATTGCACATTTTTATCTAGTGGAGATTATTCGACCACTGGTAACAATACAGAGGAATTGTTGAGATTCAGACCATGTACTTTATATTAAACATATTTGTAGGACTGAACAGTTTTTATTGCTCAATGTCTTAGCCTGGGTTCCTTCACTTAAGATCTATTTAACAAAAAAACAAAATGTAACAGATGTAAAAGAATAATAAATACATTACTATAAATTAAAAGCTTCTTATTTTATACTCTTGCTTTTTAGACGCAGCCCTATTATATGTCTGAAATCCAGGGTAAAACAATGGCGAAAATAAAAATTAATAGATTACACATTAATCATTACACATATCGTTTTACATAAAACCTTCTGATCGAACACTAACCATTTCCTATACTTCATAATTTTATTAAAATAATATAATAGAAACAAAGCCTCAGTTTAGCTACTTCCACAAAATTAAAAATAATTCTAATTCCATATAAGAAACTTCAAATTATGCAGGGCTAACATTTTATTATAGGTTAAAAAAATTATTTTATCTTATTTTTTCCTAAATAAAAATTAGTTCACTACAATCATTAATTGTAACTAAATGTTACAATTTAAGCAATAAAACTGATTGTGTTTATTATGAAAGCAAAATATTGTGACAGTCTTGAACATTAAATACAGTTTATAAATAAATCTAATATTAGTGAATTAAAAATTATTATAATATATGATTGAACAAAAGCAATTCTAATAAAATATGAAAAGGTATCATTAAACTAAAACCATTCAAAGCAATATACTTAGAGGGGGAAAAAAATCTGATTTGTTACATATAAACAGTTTATAAGTTTGGAAAAAATATTGGTATGTGGGATTTGAATATTTATCTTCTTTTTATTTCACTCAGACATTCTACCCTGTAATAAAATACTTCATATAACCCTTGTGAATAAATCTAATAATCCTCAATATTACAGAGTGAACAGTGATTCAAATCAGGTATAGTGAATTATTTTGTCCATCATCAATATCAATCAAGGAAAATTGAACTATTCTAACAAGAAAGATTTAAACTCTTATGAAGCTGGGATTATATGTCTGAATGGAAATTCAGTAGACATTATTAAATTAAATTATTATGCATACTTTTTATCCTTTAAAAATAAGAATAATAAAACTAATGCACATTAACTGTTAAAATTTTAGTTTGGAGTAAAAACAGGGGGATATTGTAATTTAAATTTAAATTTAGTTCACCTCAAGATTTAAAACCTATCAGAAACATAAAATGTGTTAAATTGCACTCATAAATTACTTATTGGTAAGATAGCTTAATGAAAACATAAACTAAAATTATTACAAATTTTATGAATTCCACATTATCAAGACTAACTTAATTATTGCTTCTGTCTCATAAACTAATCTTAAGATACAGTACAGACTTGATATTCAAAAAATTAAAATAAAATAATATTCATAAACTTTACTATTAGTTTTTAATTAAATTAATTACTTTAATTTCTTAAGGCCATTGACAATCCTACTAAATTATTAAAAATAAAGATATGAACTTTAAAGAGAAATGAAGAAAATATCATCCAGACAGTTTTTCAAAAATTTGTCAAACGCCTACATGTCTATGGAGACATATCCATAATTATTTGCTTACAAATTGTTTCATTTTGGAATCTCCTTTAATATTTCACGCAGTTTATGACTTTTTGTACTGTTTACTTATTTAAACTAGAAGTTTTTAGGCTTTGTAATTATAATTTAATATAAACTCTATGAATCTATGAGGAAAATGATAGAAATTTGAGAGCACTTCAAGAATAGCTAAAATAATCCTGCAAGGTTTTTTTTATACTAAACTTATTAAAGAGCTAAATTTTCAAATTTGAAATTGAACTTAAGAATTAATGTAATATTCACTGAGAAGAAACCACCAAAATAGTGTACCAATTCAGCTAAAATTGTAAATAGAAAATATATTAAATCAGTTTAGAGTTGGTCTTAAAGTAGAGAGCTTCTCAAATTTTAAATTTACATTTGAAAGTTTATATACTGTATGTAATAGAAATAAATGAAATGTTTTTTTTTAAATTNTATTTTTTTTTTATAGTTATCAGCAGATTTCTTAATCCAGTGAGAGCCTTAAAAAAAAACTTTAAAAATATTAGACTCAGAAGCTGCATTATAAACTTATGGTACCCCATCAGAATACCTATATTATTCAGGAAAGGAAAATAATATGTGTCTATATCATTATGTATAGTATGCCTTAAAACATTAACATATATGTTATATATTAAAGCAATAGCTTCTATAGGCTGTTTTCATTAGAATAATGTATAACAATGATACTGAAATGTGATGCTACATGGTACAGCCACTTGGCTTTCAAAAAAGCTAACTATAAATAAAATTAGGCCTGCATATTTCTCCCATTATAATAATAATAATTATACAGCCAATTTATGGGCTTAATCAAGAGAGAGAAATAGGAGATGGAAACAATAAAATGAATTCAAGGATTCATGTAATGAAGGCTCCCATAAAATAGGTTGGCTGTTGCCAAAGTCTGTCATATTTCCTATAAAGTAGGCCTTAGTTATAAAAAAAAAAAAAATCTATAACTATTAAAGTCACAGGATAGTTCGCTAAATCATAAAAGTCTATAAGTCTGTCACTTGTGGCTCCCACCCGGTTACTTTATTTAGATGGAATAAAGTGGAAGACTTTTTAGTCTAAATAGATTTTCAGTCAGAGAATTAATGAACTCAAATAAACCGCCTACTCCAAAATCATCTTGCTGAAGCATTAAATGATTTTCAGGGGGAATAAAAGTCCTTTGTGCCATTGATAATGAACCTTGCTAAATTAACATGAAAAATTTAAACAATTATTGTAGAAAATGTATTCATCATTTAGCAACTCGACTGCAATATAAATACATTTTAGTTGTAAAAAATAATTCTATAAAAAAATTTTCATGGGAAGCTATATTTCAAAAAAGTAATTTTTTTTTTTTTTTTTGTGAGTTCCCAATTCACTTGCAATAATAAAACTAACAGCCTTAAATTAAATTAAAGTAAATATTAAATTCAATTCTAGTCAATTTTTTGGACAAAACACTTCATGAAAAGTGTAAACCGTTTTCAATATATCTGAAGAATTATTAATCATACTCAAGTGACCTGAAAACAACAGATATATAAAAGAAAGTGAAGAAAATATAATCATTGATATATAATCATTTGTGTGTGACTGTATTAGGTTTTTAGATTACAATTAAATTTTATTGTTAATTCCACAAATTTTACTATGTAGATGATCAAATTACTTGATTAGAATCTTAATTAAGAGAAAGGATGTAAATATTTTTTTAATATAAATTAAAAACTTTTTCTTAAATACTTTCATTTATAGCTTCCCAGTTCATTCGAATTAATAATTTATGTGGTTAACAAATACTATAATGAACAGAAAAAATGTATAATTTTAAGTATAAAAGAAAAGAAAGATCATTTTTTAAGTCAAATCAACAATGACAGATCAAAGCACTTTCTGATCATATTTAGTAGGCCGATTGAGAGCATTCAGAATTAAATTTATTTACATTTTAAATTTTGGAAGACCTTAAGTTGGAATTGATAGTACTAACTCTTTCAAGCAAGCAACAAATCAAATATTTTAAAAAATGGACTATTCAACTTTAAATGAAGAAACATTCACTTCGCCTTAAAAGTTTTTATTGCTCAATGTCTTAGCCTGGGTTCCTTCACTTAAGATCTATTTAACAAAAAAACAAAATGTAACAGNATATATATTGAGAAAAATAAAAACTGCTCAAATATCCAGAATATAAGTTGTATGCTAAGTAAGCTTTTAATTTAGTTATCTCTTACTCTTGTATTTAACATTATTCTTTATATGTTTTCAATAAAATAGACCCTAACTAGAAACGTTAAAATGAATACCCCATTCAAGTACTTCATACTTCTTATTCTCCAAGCATAAAAGCTCCTGAAGATGGCCCATTAGAGTTGAAAGAAGAGCACAAAAACAAAGAAGTTGAGGGGAGGCAAAGTCTATTTTATTTCATCCTATAATAAAAAAAATTTAGAAGATTAATAATGAGGCTGGAATTACAATGAAAATGTTTTACCCGTATAAAGCCTAGACAGAAGTTTTCTATTAATCACTCCTAAAAAATATTTTATTCAATATTGTTTTATATAAAACCTTCTGAGGTTTTAATATTCAATACTTATTAATAGAACACCAAGGCTGCACTGTATATCATACCTTAAAATTTATATCTTGGCACAAAAAGAGCTTAACTTACTACTTAAGTTTCTAAATCTGTATAATTACTTACTACAAACCTCCAAAAAATACGCTCAGAAGAACATTTAAACCTGCATTATACTGGAATAATATAATCCATTTTTAAGAAGTAAACAATAAAAATTCATTTCTATAAGGCCTCTTTCATGTGTAGCTACCATTTAAAATTTTATATAAGATAGGTAAAGCAGTTTTGCTAAATTGTCAACATTTGACAAGCACCAATAAAAATTCATATCAATGATTAGGTTGCATCCCAAGTATAATTTTGGAAGAAAATAATATTAATTTTTTAATTAATTAAGATTTGAGAACTATTCAATGAGAGATACATTTTTGAAGGTTAAAGAGCCAAGAATCTGAGCTAGACCGAATGGAAAGAAAAACATTACTATCATTTATACTAACATATCTCATAAATTACATAATTTATTCTTCAAACAGAAGAGAGATGGTCTCTGGATACTGCATACATATAATCACAAATTTAGTTAAAGATACGGAAGTGGAATATTTACAGGTGAGAAATTATACATACTGCCTAATATTCTTCAGTCTTGTTTAGGTGTTTTTAAATAAACAGGTGCATATTCGAAAAAACAAAACAATTTTCATAAACAAAAGTTATCTTCAACATTGAATAAAAAAAATATACATGCCTTGTATGAATAATCTAGCCCCAAAAAAACATAAATATTTTCAAAAATTGTTTTTTGTTTCCTGTAAAATACCTTTTCAGAGAAAATATCTTAAAAATCATAGGAATTTAAAGCAATTATAGAAACCTGAACAATTTATTACAATCAGCACAAAAAGAACTGCCTCTTTCTGAAGTGGCTTCTGTAAAGACAGTACCCTTAAAAAAACAAAAACTTCAATACAAACCACTCAAATTAAAAAATAAATAATAATAATAAAACTAATCCAGACTTAATGAATAATTTATTGGCATTATGGGCATTTAAGATGATTTTAGAAGGTAAAGTACAATAGGATTATTATTGATTATAATTCAAGATTAAATATTAATGGTTTCACACTTGATACCTCTCATTAATTGGCTAGAACCTGGAACATGACTTGAGCTTGAACTAGTTCCCATCACAGGAACTATTTCCATAAGTTTCTTTTATCTAATTTATCCAAAAAAATTAAATATGAAAATCACTTAGTATATTCTCGACCTGCTCTTTTTAAAGTGATGTAGTTACGTATATTAACTGTGATTAAACATGATTTGAGAATAGAAAGTATTATAACAATGAAGAAGAAAAATGTATTAAGGCCTGGTAAGGTTTTCAGTGAGGCTGTATAAGGTTTTTTATATATCTCTTCCTTCAACAATGAAAATATGAACCAAGAAACCAAGATATCATTACAACCAAATTATCGTACTTTTTAAAAAAATATGTTGTCCTCTTAAAAAACTATGAATAATTTGGAATACTATTCTAAATATCATTAATTATATTAATGTATTTATGAGAATTATAGTTGTTGACTTATTTACTTTATATTATTTACATTATTATACTGGGTATGATTGTTCTATTTTTGTACAAATATGGAAAAATAGTACATAAGTACAGCGATTATTTGGGAAAAGGCATTTGAGTTATTGCAATAAAATATTGAACATCATACTGATAATTTAGACATTTTGTCTGAGTTTGATCATCAGGTTCAGGAAAAACAGAAAAATTAAATGAAATAAGATTTTAGTAAAAATTACTGTAAAAATTTAGTTAAAATAACTAACAACAAATCATCAACAGCACTTGACTAATCTTTTTGATCATACCCAATCAAACTGATGTCTTAATTTATAAGGAAACATTAAAATAGTATCTTGTTTGGTCAATGTATTTTATTTCTTATAAACCCAATGACAACCCCACTTTAACACATTTAAACACATAACACTCAAAAATGAAGTAGGTGGAGGGCTTAAGATAGTCATTGAACACCAGCTACTTTAACTCCACTATTTAAAAATCTGCAAAATAATAAAATTAGAGAATTGTGTCTATCGGCAGCCCAATTGCGACTGAAAGGCACAGATTATATTTTGTAACAGGAGGAATTATACTGTGAAAGCCGGGAAGAGTACACTTCTGATTTAAGTCATAAACAAAAGAATAAGTATATTCAAATTTCATTATACTTCTTTCAATAAAATAAAAAATAATTAAAACTAAAAATGTTAAATATAAAGGCTAAGCTTATAATTATGATCTTAATGGATAGAGAACTGAGTAACTGCAGACAATCTAGATAATATTCTCAACTGTAAAATTAAAATTTAAAAAAATAATAAAATAAAATAATTTTTCAATTTAATGATATAATACATGAATGGCTTACAGTTTCTAACCACCAAAATAACCAAATATATCTAAAATATAAAGAGGAAATACAAAAATTTTCCAAAATACTTTTATAACGAGGGTGAAAGGTCTATACTAATAAAAAAGCATAAATAAAAAATAGAAATTAAATTTCAGGGCAGCTAAAAAATTAACATTAATTATATTTTCTACTTCTCCCATTAAATAATAAAGGGTTGAAAATTAATAAAATTGAAAAAAAAAAAGTTAGGAACATATGATTAATATAACTGGTAGGGTAAAATACACAGCCTAATTAAAATAGGTACTCATCAAAAATGATGATTTTAACAACAAATTTCTTAAAAGCTATAATTTTTTGTGGATAATTCTTGAAAAGGGTAAGAAGGAATCACAACAAAATTTTTCTTAATAACTCCTATCGTTACATCATCTGAACAATAGTTCAGATCCTATGTCCTATGGTCCTAACTATGACCTAGCCTTCAGTAGAAGGCATTCACCAATTACCAACATGAGTTTCTCATCTCTGAAAAGTCAATAAATTGGTCTTAATTTTTTTTTCTTTTTTTTAACATCTTAATATCTATTACATTTTATTAAATGGTCTTTTGGGACATTAAAACATAAAAATATGATGGTTAAATGTTGAAAATAAAAGTCCCACAGCAGGAATTTTGCTCAACTCATTTTTTAAAACTATTCTATTTTTATTAGTGATTTTAGTGTTTTTCTTTTGCTTTTTTGCAAGTTTGGATTAAAAAGCTTTTTAGTGATAAAATAAGTTTTGTTTGTTCATTCTGAGCTTTGGATTACAAACATTTACAAAGTATTCTGGAGCTTCTACATTAGGAGTAGTAGTAGAATCTATAACCTATGACATTGATTGCATTTGCTTCTTAAATGTTATTCCCTTATTCAATGTCAATTCAATATTTAAACTATTATATACATACTTTTGTACTTCAGTTAATAAGTTTCACACTAAGTTCCCCTATCTTTCAGTTTATAAAACATACATGGTTATTAGAACTTACCTTTATACTCCATTTCTTTTTCTCAAGCCTATCCCCCCCCCCCCATTAAGCTAGAAGTTTAAGTTTAATTAACTATTCATGAATGCAGAGAACTATTCATATTTTCATGTACTTACAATTGTCCAGGCAGTGATTGAAATTTTACTATAGAGTAGGCCAAATCAATGGCTTAAATTTTTAACATAAATAAAATTGTTCAGAAATGAGAAGTTAAAAATCATCTAAAAGTTTTTTTTTAAAGAATTTGATGAGCACCAATAATTGGAAAAAACAGTTTTAAGATATTTTCTGTAAATAAATAAAATATATAGACTTAACGGGTAAGAAGTGGGATTTGGTTAAAATCAGGTTGTGGCTGAAGTGAGAGCTATATTTGTGTTTCAGTCCGAGGGTGTTCTGAATCTAATGCCTGATGCTGGAGGGACTTGTGGACGGCAGGGTCAGAGGAACGACTTCTGTAAACCACTGGTTGGCCCCCACCAACCAGGAGGCTGCTTGACCCTGACTGACCTACTCGGAGAGAACATGCCCTGGGTCCAAATGATATGAGGTCATCTTCTAAGTTGACAAGAAGTCCTTCTGCTACTCTGCCACTTCCACCAGCATTTCCTCCTCTATTAGGTTGTCCACCACCAAAACAAACCTCAGAACAAGTGAGGTCAGTGAGGGTCTGAGTGGACTTACTAACCTTCACCTTTCGACAGCTGCATGTCCCACAATGCTTCGCCTGGCTACGTTCACGCTCACGTTCTTCCAGAATTTTTGCAAGTATTGCTGCAGAGACTATATCTACTGGCTGGGATGCAGGTTTTTCTTCTTGACTCGATTCTTTTTCTAAAAGAAAAATATTCTGGTCAATGTAAATCAATTGTAATATATTATCATTTCCTCAGTTTTAATTCAGCCTGATTTACTAAATGGGTATTTGATCACTTGACAAAAAAAATAAAAAAATAAGTCAGAACAGCACTTCTTGACTTGATGAGAATAAAATATCATCCAAAACATTTAAGTAATCAATAACACTTTTCAAAATAAGTTTTAAGTTTCACTTGATACATTAAAAACTAAATCCTTTTGTGTTAATTAACAGTATAAGTAAAAACCCAAAAAGTAAACGTTGAGTGACTTAATCATGACTGTTAAGGGGGTAACTAAATGATCGTTCAGCTTTATGAGAAGAGGTACATCAGGAATTCGAGATAGAGACTCCTCCCCACAGTGAGTAAATCATGACCAAAAATGATTTTTGTTATCATTATTTCTCTGTCTGTAATTGATGTAAAACAAGAAAATAGGGCACTGGCTTAACCAGGTAATTTATTTTGGACTCTCAAGCCTGAAACTTGAGTTGGAATCTCACATTGAACGATAAACTAAACTTCCCAAAATCATGTGGGTGTTTAGAATAGGTTTACATTATAGGTTTGGGGTGCTATAAAAAAAGAAGAAAGCAATCATAGAGAACTAAAGTATGAATTACAGTCAGGATTTATTTTCCCAGGAAATAATTGAAATGAATAAATAATAAAAATATAAACAAATAAAGTTAAACTGAAATTAATACTAACCAAATTTATTAACTGAGTAAACCATGGCTGTAGGAGGATAAGTTGGAATGGGAACTTTAATAGTTTTCATTTCCGGTTTGGGTGTGACATTCCCATTTCCATCAGATTGCCTCCGCTTGTTTGAAAGATAAGTCCGAACTTTCTGTTGCATTTCAGTTGGTAGCTACAGGAAAAAATAATATGAATAATGAAAATAATTTTAAGAAACATTCAGAAAATTTCTCACAAATATCTATCTATCTTCCATCAAGTCGAGAGAAAAATAAAGATTTTTTTTTTTTTTCACCTTAAAAATTAAAAGTAAACCACACTCAATTTTTCTATAGATAAATCAATAAACCTAATTTATTTTTAATTCCATTAGACTAAATAAGTCAATCTATGGAGATTGATAAAAGTGTAGACTTTTACTCCCTGCATGGCAATATTCTAATGAAATAAGTCAATTAACTAACTCTAACTGCTGCGCTAATAACTTTTTAAAGCTGAGAGTCTCATTTTTGGTTACTGAATTAAAAATAGTTAAAATTAATTTATTATTAATGTGGTGGTTTACCAGGTATGCAAGTTTAAAATGTCGTTTATTTCTTAAAATATATACACAGTAATTTAAAAAAAAGTATAATATATTTTATTCAAAGTACTTTCTACACATTTTGTCCATCTCTCGGGCAATATATGGATACCATTCCAAAAGAATGCTTCATCTTTATTTGAAATCCATTCATCGAGCCATTTTCGTACGTTTTCGAAATTGTTGAAGTGTTGCTCCGCCAATGAGTGTCCCATCGATGAGAAGAGGTGATAATCAGAAGGCGCCAGGTCAGGTGAATACGGCGGGGGGGGGAGGAGTTCCCAACCAAGCGAAGAAATCGTTTCCTTAGTCAATCTGGCTGAATGTGCAGGAGCGTTATCATGCTGAAGAATGACTTTGGCGTGCCTGTGAGCCCATTCTGGGCGTTTTTCGATCAATGCGTGACTCAAATTGATCATTTGTTATCGGTAGCGCTCGGTATTGACTGTTTCGCCGGGCTTGAGAAGCTCGTAGTAGACTACTCCCTTCTGATCCCACCACACACACAGCATTGTCTTCTTCCCAAAACGATCCGGTCTTGCACTCGATGTGGATGGTTGTCCTGGCGTTACCCATGATTTTTTTCGTTTGGGATTCTGAAAATAAATCCATTTTTCATCGCTAGTTACAACTCAATGCAAAAAACCCTTTCTTTTGTGGCGTAAAAGCAGCATTTCGCACACAGTTTTTCGTTTTTCCATCTGTCGTTCGTCCAATTCATGTGAAATCCATTTTCCAACCTTTTGAATCTTTCCCATAGCACTCAGGCGATCGGAAATGGCTTGCCTAGTGACATTCAACTGTTCTGCCATCATTTGTTGGGTTTGGGTATTGTCTTCGTCTAATAAAGATTTCAATTCGAAGTCCTCAAACTTTTTTGGTCGATTTTCTCGTTTTTGATCAGTAACATCAAAATCACCATGTTTGAAACGTTGAAACCAACGTTCACATGTCTTGACGGTTGGAGCAAGATCGCCATAAGTCTCAACAAATATTCGATGACATTCAGATGCCTTTTTCTTTTGATTAAATAAGAAAATCATGACATGCCGCAAATGCTCTTTATTTGGCTTAAAATTAGACATTTTTAACACCAAAGAAAGGTATGATACGTCCACGTAAACGACTTAAAAACAACTGACTTTTGTAAACAAATGACTAACAAACAAAATAGCGTTTAGAGATAAGCAAATCCTTCAATAGGCTAAGAGCGCATTCTATTGGAATTAAAACGACATTTTAAACTTGCATACCTGGTATATGTAGTAATATGCTGATTTAGCACTAATTCTTACCCCCACTATACGTAAGTAGAAAACTGATTTTAAACAATAATTAACTTAAGAATATAAAAGTAAAGTAGAGTGAAGAGCACTGAGTTTTATTTATATTTATTTTTTTAGAATTTTCTTCAAGAAATGTCTTCTTGTTTAGCTTCCTATTTTTTTTATTTTCATGTAAATAAAATGGTAATAGGTTTAATATGCAATAAATAGGATTATGGTAACACAATGAAAACAAATACTCATATTAGAGAACCACTAAATCATTTTTGAATGATTTTTTTTTTTTTTTCGAGAATTTCTAGGAGACTGCATATTCCATATGTCATTTTTCTTTTCTTCTTTTTAATGCTATTATAATCATAAATACATAAATACTAATTAAGTTCCATGAGAATCATCTGATTTTCTTTTCTTTTTTTTTTTAATAGAAATGTTAAGTTCTTCTAGGCAAATACAAATTGTTCTCTTCATAATGAAAAATAAATGAGTCATGACCTGCTTCCATTTTTATGAATTCAACAATAACTGATATAACTGTATGTTTAATGTAATTGGGCTTAAAATAAGTGTTTAAGTTTCATGTATGTTGTTTTAAGCTTGATGCAATTTAGGTAAAAGAGACAAAAATTTGTTGCAAAAGAGGCTGCATCTTTTCCGCTGATTTATAGAGTGAAGTATGTTTAGTATATGGTTTGAAGTTACTCCAATTCTACCAATGAAATATTTTGAATGAACATCAATTAATCAATTGGTGACAAAATTTTTTTTTTTTTGCTGGGTTAGCCTCCCTTGCAACCACTAAGGGTCATTGGAGGGAGGGGCTATCTACAGGTTGCCACCCCATTCTAAACACCCATGGCTCAGGCCAAGCTTCTATATTATAAATAAAAGATTGACCTGGGCGGGATTTGAACCCTCCCAAAAAATTACTGTTTTAATTTAAAATTATTTTTTACCTTGTAACATTATCAATATTGAGTCTTTATTAATGAGTTTTAATTTAATAAAAAATTTGTTATATGTTCATATCCCTATTCTCCACATAACTAATAAGAAAACTCTTTCTTATGTAGTAGAAATCGTTTTGGGTGTATTACAATGATCTGTGGAAAGTTCTAATAATTGTAGAATGCAATGTAAAATATTGGATTTAATTTAGAATATTTACAAAGAGAATTCTTGAACAAAAAAACAAATAAAAAGCCAACAAATATGAGCTGTGTAAAGTAACCAGTTTTTCCATTTTTTTAAACATGTTCGTAAATGACACTCCTTATGAACTACTAAAATACCGTTAAATTTAAATAAAATTGATAAAGGTAAAAACATATTTCCAAATTTGTCTTATTTGGCGGGGAGAGGTAGGGAGGAGGCGCTAAATATTCATAGTTAATTTTTTATTTTTTAACTTTTGTAATTATTTCGCTGAACTATATGACAGAAAATTAAATTCCACTTCTTAAATGTTTCATAGTTTTTTTATAAGATGAATAACAACGAATAAATTTAAATATATTAATTTGTTCTTCCTATCGTCCCCATTTTATTTAATTTCAACTAAATTATATATTTTTTCTAATTCAGTAAAATATACTCAAAAACGAATTTAATTTTATTCTTTAAACATAGGTTAATTTTCGAATTCATATTCTTTAATATTTTCCTTAATAAACGTTTTCTTGAACATTGTAATAAAATTATTAAATTAATACTGAAAAACTACAAACTAAATCTATTGCGTTTTACTTTTTTTTTTCTTCCCATCGACCTATTTCAACCATTAAATAACTACAACTTTTCATTTTTTTTATATTTTTTTTTAAGGAAATGTACAAAATGTCTTGCAAAAAAACTAAAATGATTGGTCAGTATTGCTTTGACAGAAACACACACACATTTATTTCATGATTATCATTCCTTTTGTCTAGTGGATGAGGTTGAAAGACAATATCAAAAAACATTCTCTCATAAATAAATAAATACATCATGCATGTAAAATTTAGAAGGCTATTTTATTCATATGCACAATGACCTTATATAAAATTCATTTATCAGTTACAAACATTTTTACTTTACAATCTATCTTATGTTAAAATGAAACGAAAAAGTATGCGACAAAAAATATAAGGCACGTATATCAAATTTCAGAATGTAACATACATCAATAACAAACATTGAAGAATAAAATGAAACAATATATGTTATGTAGAAATCTTATGAAATTTAATTTTGTCATGAATAATCAATTATTTAAAAAAAATATAATATATAATTAATATATAATCTTCATAATTATTTTACTAACATAATATATATCAAGAGCTAAAGACTTTGTTTTAATTCAGATTCTCTCTTTTGAATGACGAATGAATTCATATTTTGCTCAAAATGAATAGAAGTATCAGCATCTAACAGGAACATTTAAAGGGAAAGGGATTTAAGAGTGAATGACAAGAATATGAGAATCTGTGGTTTATCTCGGTAACATTCAACGTTTTCTTGCCTTTCCCATTCACCATTCAAAAGAAGTGAACGCCCTTCATTAATCTTTTGAAAAACCTCTTGGCGAATATGAAAGCCGAAGGCGAATATGAAACGCTCTGAGTGCTCCTGCATTTCAGCCAGTGTTTTCTGCAGTTAAAAATTAAAAAAAAAAAAAAAAAAAAAAAAAAAAAAAAAAAAAAAAAAAAAAAAAAAAAAAAAAA
>KZ807755.1:80812-102244 GCA_000696205.2 Oncopeltus fasciatus | reverse complement strand
ATATATATATATAAGGTATATATATAAAATGAAACGAAGAATAGTATCTAGGTAGGCCTAGAGGTAAGACCCCGAGCGCTGATCCTAAGAGGTAGGCTTAGAGCTAGAAGTTTTGGTGCGATACCATGATGTCCGCCATTTTCATCATTTGCGTGGTCCAGAACCGCCTTATTTACCCTACTCATTTTGGCAGCGACGTGTAAGTGTACAATGGTTAATATAATTAATATAAAAATGAAGTTACAGCTTCCTAAAAAATTTAAATTATTTCAATATTTCTGCTTTGGAGAGAATGCATTAAGGGACAATGACTTCCAGCAAAGGGCTAACTGCAACTGGAGCATTGTTCACTCCCCAGTGGTCCAATGGTGCCCTACCAATATAGTATTCTCAGAGTGAGTAGTTCAAACAAATCTTTATACTTTTCCTTGAAGCAAATGTTCAGTAAAATTCTAATTTTTCCTCTGGGCTAAGAAGGCAGTTAAGGCCCACCAACATGGATTTTTCTTCTGACAAAACTAAATTGTTCACACAATCAAAAATTATCATAGAATCTATTCCATCACACAAGCTAATGTAGAAGTTCCATTATATAATCCAAAGATTTTACAATGTTAGAAATTGTTTGTCACGTTTAGTGTGTTAGCAATAGGCTCGTAACTATAGTTATATAGGGTCTTCCTTTTTTCAAGTTCAGCTTTCAGGTCTCCTTTATTTTAGAATAGTGTGTCATCAATATTTGGCAGAAATTTTAGATTTCAGCCTGTGAATTTTTTGCTAGTCAGTATTGACATTCTTATCATCGAAGGGGAAAGCTTTCTCTAGAATTGAGCTTGCTAATTCTAGCATATTGCCTGCAGTTTAGTTTAAATACTGAGAACTGATTTCTGTCAATTCTTCCCGATGTCTTTCTTTATGGGAAACCCCATGAGTATAAGAATCTATGAGTCCTATTTGATTTTTAGCTTTCAAATTGCTGGAGTAAAGGGAATCATTTCATCCTAAGAGATGATCTTTCAATTGAGACTTTCTCCTTTTGGAATTTTCTTCCAGCCCTAAGCATTCATTTTAGAAAAAGTGGGCCTAACCTTCCACTATGGGAGTCTATTTTTAAAATACTTATATCTTTAGATCTATCTACTCGCTTAGAAAACTGTTTTTGTGAGACTCTTCCTCTGACCTACTCTCTGAGGCATGTTTTTTTAGAAAGGGGGCATCTGACTCTTGACATTTTTGGTGAGGATTGAAAAATTACAGTCTTTCAATTGTTTCCTTCATTTTATATACGATGTTGGAGCTGCTTGGCTAAGTTTAATAACTATTACACTATAATCGCTGAAAATTCAATCAGTTACATCACTTGAACTTATATAATACACCACAATAAGTGAGGTCATACTCTATTTGAGAGTCCCACAAAGGTCGTAGATAAAGATGGGTCATTAAAAATAATAAGGCCTTTTACAAGAGTTAATAATGAACTTAGGGAAAACTTTTTGTGCCCTACATTTTAACAAAAATATTAGTTGTTGTTTGTTGGAGGCTAATGTCTTGTGTAATAATATTAATTTGTTAAGGGGTTGAATCAGTGAAGGGTATTTGGTTTTAAAGGAACGAAAAAAACCATCTACCATGAAGTCATGGAAATGTGAACTTAGGGACAGGACGTCCTCTCTCATCTTCATGATAGCCCTGAAGATGGCTTACAATGTAAGCCGAAACGTTGGCAGATAATCCTTCATTAAAAAAATACATTTTTTTAATTTGTGTTTTTTGGATCTACCTCGACCGAACCCCAACTAAAATCATCTTAGAATAAGGCCTTTTCTTGCAGCAAACTCTTCCTCTGCTTTCTTTCAAAATCTCTTTATCCCTTTCTCACTTAATCCCTCTTCCCATGCATCTTTGGACAAGCCCTTAACCAGTAGTACTTCCAATTAATAACTTACTCAAATTTTTATTTGCATTACAAAAGAAAGACATTTCTGTCCTCCTGGAGCCAGCCTATATGTTCCTTAGTCGTAGATGATTTGCATTCATAAGGACAAATTACTTCCCAACTAAATCTGAGCAAAAGGGTGTGGCACTAATAGAACTATCCCTTCTGCACATATGGAATAGGTCTCTAGCACATAAGATATTAACTTAATGAAAATTACTTTAGTTAAGTGCCATATATTTATAATATAACAATTCAAATAACAAATTTGAAATTAGGTCTATTAAAAACAAACAATAAAATAAATAGGCAATCCATTCAATATAATTTCAAAATTTAACAACATAACTTACTAATATAAAATATATTTCAATAAATATTAATTTTGCTTGTTGCTTCTTTGGCAATAAGCAAAATCAATATTTATGAAATAGTTTGCTAAAGAAGCAACAAGCTTACACTAGCTGGTTCAGGGAATCAGGTGGCTACTCCAGTAACGAGAACGTTCTTACCAACTTCTGTATTGTCTTTAATAGTATCCTCTGACCTAATTTTGCTGTAAGACCTTTTCTCAATCTTCAAAGATCATCAAAAAAGGCAAATGCATGATATCCAGCTTCAATCAACTCAAGGATGGAGTTCATCCCTATAATCCATATGAACATTGACAAAATTGATTCATGCGGGCATCCTCTCTCTTTTTCCCTTTCTCACATCCTCATCCCTTTTCTTTCTCTCTCTCTCTCTCTACCCATCACTGCCTCTCACATTCTATACACAAGGGAGTATGTAATTGTTTGCCCTTTCATTTTTTCAGAGTTATTCCTCATACTCCTAATCCCATTATTCAAAAGATGCACTTTAAAAACAAATAAATTTCATGAAGAATGTTTTGTTTAATACATAAAATTTAAAAAAATTATATGTCTATGTGATGGTATGCACTACTTACATTTTCTTCTTGAAGCCTGGCCACATTGAACTTCTCATCAACTAAACGACGGGTTAAATTTGACACTTCAGTTGTCAAAGCATTTTTCTCTGTTTCACATTTATCTACAATTCTTAGTAATTTATCTTCCAAGTTTTGATTTACTCTTTGTACTCTCTTATGAGCTTCATACAGCCTGAAACAAATTATAGGAATAAAAAAGATGAGACATAAAAACCTCCTACAATTTCACATTTCCCTTTCCAGAAGTTTAAATAAACATAAGAATTTTGATATCTCATGCAGTATATGAAATTTGTACACCATACATAACACATAATCACTAATGTGATTATTATGTATGGTATATATGGTGCTATTGTATTAGAATTTATTTAAGACTCATTCAATTTCAGAATTTCTCTTAGCATATTTCTCATGAAAAAAAAAGTTATTCACTTTTCGAAAATTTCTTCAATTTTTCACTGAACCTGAGGAGCTAAAAATATGGTACATTTCAAAATTATATATAGATTTTATTTATCTATTTTATTAAAATTATTTTATTTTTCTTTAGGCCCTCTATGATTCATAGTTTTTTTTTTTTTTTTTTTAATTTAGGGAATGCATTATTAATATAGACTTCTCTTTGCAAACTGTTTGACTGATGAGTAAGATGAGTTAGTTAATGGATGAAATTAGTCAATGGGAGGGAGACAGCCTAACAGAAAGATCAAACTGAATAATTATCAATATCTTAGTTATTATTAGAGTAAAAAGTTATTTTTAAAAATTATAAAACATAAATATTTCATATGTAATATTTATGTTCATACTCAAAGAAATATGTAATATTTATGTTCATACTCAAAGAAATTATTTTTAAAAATGCAAATAAAAAAATAATTACAGGTCCATCAGATGGTGATAATTCTTCTCAGGCACCGATTTATTTATACCTGGAGCTTTAATCAAATGGTCACAGACTCTTTTTGTGTTTCACATCTGTGTAATAAAGTTAGAGTTAAAAAAATTTTATTTTTGTTTTAAAGCACATGTCCTCAGAGTGCTAAAATGTCCATAATTAAGCAAAAGCTCCCCTTCCTTTTTTTTTGTCCTATGGTTCACGTCTTCATCTGGTGCAGATGGTGGTGCACTCTTTATTACCACTTTGTTACCTGGGGCTTCTATAATTTTGAATATATCTCATACAGACTAATCAGCTTGCTGTCATGTTAGAGTTCCAAAAAATAAAATAGAGGTGGTTAGGACACACACTCTGAAACGAAGATATTTTGTAAAGCAGTCCTTACTAGAAACTCCCCCCTCCAACATTAGGAGAACCAAACAATTAGGAGGAGAGCAATGTTGGACCGAACAATTTATAAGTGTAAAATTTATTTTCCTAATAATCAATAATAAAAAAATAAAATAAAAACTTATATTAAAGAAGATATTTAAGAATACAAATATTAATGCTCAGTACTACTGAGATAGAATACTATACTTTACCTTTTCGAACAATCTAAAACAAACCTTATTTTACCTTTGACCATTATTTCACACAGCAGCATATAAGATCAAATTTATCATTTGCTCCTATCTATATCCATATTAACCTTGAGAAATCTAATTAGTTTTTGCAGTTCCATAAATGATGAACATCTTTTATTCTGTTTAATTTGTCAAATAATTTAATTTAAGACTGAATTGGGCTTTTCAAGTAGAAAAAAAAAATATTGCACATTTGCATGTTTTACTATTTTATAGAATACAGGTATTATCTGTTATTTATTTAAACTAATATTTAATGTAATCTGTCTTAAAAAAATAAGTGTTTAGATAATGAATATTAGCCTTTAAGAGACAATTTTTCCAACAGTATGACAGTAAAAGTAGTGTAAACAGGAAAATATTATTTTTTCCTTGATTTAAAACATGTTTAATATTTTGTTTTAA
The DNA here is from genome assembly GCA_000696205.2 of Oncopeltus fasciatus. Taxonomy (NCBI): domain Eukaryota; kingdom Metazoa; phylum Arthropoda; class Insecta; order Hemiptera; family Lygaeidae; genus Oncopeltus; species Oncopeltus fasciatus. The sequence goes on along the minus strand of KZ807755.1, from coordinate 97,415 downwards.
ATGAGACCCTGTCGACAATCTTTTCTAAAGCTGTGCAATAAGATATAATGAAGACCATTAATTGATTATTATAAGCTTTTTACATATAAAAAAAATTGCAAAAAGCTTATAATAACCAAAACTTGCAACATTAAAAACAAATAGAGAAATGATTATCTCATTAAGCTCATAATTATCAATAAGTAAATATTACTTTATCAATAAATAAATGAGTCAGATTTCCACGAATTAATTTTATGGCCAAAGCGAAAAATAAAAATAAGTCTATTTTGTTTTGAAAGTGTATTACATTAATGGGAGCGATAGAATATTGGAATATTGGTTCTAGCANGTTTCAAAGAGAAAAATATTTAACTTTTGGCATCCGAGAGTTTCTTTTATAAGTAAAAATAAAACAATTTTTAAATTATTCCTAAGAAATTTTTAACTGCCAAAATTCTTTAAAATGCTTTAAAGGCTAACTAAGTCATTGAAGATCATAAGAGTCAAGTCTAAGTTATCAGTGGATAAGATAGACCAGCCATTTATTGGGGAAGTTTATAGCCATTTTGTAATAGCAGCTCGAAAAAAGGAAGTTTAGAGCATCATCGCCTAGTTATTGCATAGTTATTCTTAAGCTTTTATGAATATAGAAACTACATTTTTTAAAAACAAAATTCTATTAATCAAAATGTTTAAATTATTATACTAGTAAGATTCTTCAAATCAGTGAAAGCACTTTCCAGAACAAAATCAAACAAAGGATGAATGATATAAGGTCTTTATAATTAAGGGTATGATTTTTGATCTCTTTTACTACAATTTTTTTTAAATCAAAATTTTAAATCTTTTATAAAGTGTTGCAATCCTCTAGACCCATCTAATACTTCACCAAACCATATAACTTAAGAATTTTCAATGGAAAGGTGTATTTTTTTTCTTTTCTAAATGGATTCTTAAGTAAAATAAAATTTTGGGGCACAATTGTAAGGAACTTTTATAATCTGATTTATATAGCAAGCTGAAGGCAAAGAAAAAGAAAAAAAGAGAAATTTTTACCACTCAATAAGAGACATTTTATAAATAACTACATTTCTCACAGGGGGAAAACATAATCAAATTCCCATATCTGGGGAAGAGAGAAACACAAAACAATTTAGAAATGTGTGGGATAATTTTAATTACTCAGATAAACATTAAAATGCTCCATAAATTTATTTTCCTGCTATATTTTAATTTGATAAGTCCATAACATCAAGTTAGAAGTAAATTGAACAAAAATACTTTTTATAATTTAAATGGCATTCTCATAGGATGGAACAAAACTTATTGTTGAAGACAAAACAATACTCTAGGGAAAAACTAATTGCAGTTTAATTTTGTTATGTAGTACAAATTATACATTTTTGACCAAATTAGTATTTTCAAATTAATTATTGCTTTTTCTTCTGTAAGAACAAAAATATGTAATCATAGTAATTAAAATTTGAAAAACTTAACAGTTAAAAGATAATAAACATACCTTGAATATTTGTCCTGCCATGTAAGAAGTTCTTCTGATATAGCAGCCATTTCACCATTTGGAAATTTCTCAGCTTCCTTTAGGAAATTGGTCTCCATTGAAAGGATATGATTTTCACGTTCCAATAACTGTTGTTTCAAATTTTCTATTTCCACATGTAAGTGGAGACCGCCTTGATCATCTTGACAACGACATCCACATGTCTTAAAAAGAGAAAAAAAGGAAACTTCAGAAAAAGCAGTATATAAGGTAAAAAAGGCAGTTCATTTAGAGAAAATAGGCAAAAGTAAGCAAAACTAAAAATTTAACAAAAAGAAAACTACATTAAAACAAATATAAGCATCTATTAAAAAAATAAAGAGAATATTTACCTCACAAGCCTTAGCTTTCTGAGACATTATAGAACAAAAAATGAAAAATAAAACTAAAAATAACAGAGCTTAAATACTCCAGGATTGGAGAAATTTGACAGCTTTAGTATTGAAAAATATTCAGATTATCTAATCAGGTAACTTTAATAAAGTTACAAAACATCAAACAAAAGAAAAAAAGGAACATTAGTTAATTTTTAAAATGCCAAGGCACATTTGAATTTCCCACAGAAGCAAACACGAACTCATGAAAAATTGCGAAAATTTAAACAAAAAAAAGAAATGAAAAAATAACTTAAAAAGGCCATGCTGTGAAAATGACAACCTCAACGCCAAAACTCTAGGAACTAGTTGAACTCCATATGGATTTCATAACAGTACCCTTGACTTAACCTGACAGCTGATTCTGGAGGGGAAGGTTTTATTGAGCAGGTTGTCAACTTATACCTTGCCTTAATGGAGTCCGTTTTCATGTTGAAATAATGATTTTATTATATTCTTATTATTATATTCTTCATAAAATTAGTTATAGTTTACTATATTATGTCATTAGCTACAAATTTTAGATAAAGAGTCATTCATCGAACTATATAAAGATAAAATTTTGATATTTTGCTTTTAGTGAAATTATTTTTTTCTTCCGACTTTCTAAAAATGTATCATTATATGTATTATAATACAGCGAAAATGAGATACATGCGGAGACAACTTGTTATTGTTCAGAAATGCATAAATTTGTTTAAGACTTATGGCAAGACATCTCTCTGGAGGATTCTTCCGCCTTTTTAGGGCCACCTAACTTTCCAATACTCTAATTTATTGGAGTTTTTTGAGTTCTGTCTTATTTGAGTATATAGGGCCAAATTAAGTATTTCATATTGAAAAATCAATGAGTCATGACATATTTCTGTATGTTTAGATTTTCAACAATAACTGCAAAAAATTTTCAATTGAATCAAGTCGATAACGCAAGAACTGTATTAACTTAGCGAATTCCACAGTAATTTAGTTTATACATATTTAAACTTTCTCTGTCATATAATATAATCTGCTATAGGATTGGGATAATATAATCCGCCTCTCACTTATAGAATATCTTATTTATCAAAAATAAATCTGTGTTTTCTCTAAATGAAATATTACAACTCTGCCGCTATAAGACTTTATGTTGTCACACTCATCATTGCAGACAAGCTCCAATTTATACTTCTATTCATCCGATTTCTCACAATAACTAAATTGCCTTTAATTTTACATATTAATAAATGAGCCGAATTTCATTTTTTTTAAACAATTTAATGCCCTAAAACATTTCAATCATCAATCAAACTTATCTCTGTTCAGTTTTATTACTCTAAACTAAATATTACTCCAGCAAAATCGAAAAAAATTGTTATTTTCTCGCTTCAAGTAATCCCCCACTCCTATTCGTCCCATTTAGCTCAATTACGTATTTCTTATTTATTCTTTTTCCATTTATAAGCGGTATGCTAAATTTTGTATAGAAAAACAACTAAACATTTAGCAAACATCTAATTGCAGCTTCTAGCCCATAAAATCAAAATTTACACTACAGGTACTCCCCTCTCACTTTGTAACTCCTTATTTTGTTTTATATTTCTTTTATCTTTAAAAAAAAATATGTGCTGTATTAATTAATCAAAAATGCATCCGCTTCTTCGGAAAAAAAACATTTTGTATTTACATTAGACATTTCAAGTAATCCCCCCCACTTATAGTGAAATTAAAATTTACTGTATAAGTACCACTCTACTGTTAATTGTTCAATTTTGCTGTCTTTTCAACCACTTAGGGTCATGAGGGAGCGGCTATCTACAGGTTACCATCCCATTCTAATCATCCATGGCCCAGGGCAAGCTTTTATTTATCGATTGATTCTTGCCCTGGGCGGTATTTGAACCTACAGTGCCAGAATTTCGAGACCCGAAGGAGTCCCTTGAGCTACATGTGTTGTTGTTTTTTAAATCTTTCTTTTCATCCACTTAGGTTCCAGGAAAAAAGGGCTATCTACTGGTTGTCACCTCATTCTAAACATCCATGGCTCAGTACAAGCTTTTCTTTATAGATTTAATAGATAAAAGCTTACCCTGAATGGGATTCGAACCCGCAGCGACAGGATTGTGCGACCAGAACGGATCCCCGGAGCTACCCTGGCGCCCATATGTGTTGGTTCATTAGTACAAATTACAAATTAGACACCCTAAATATAAAAAATCTTTTTGAACTCACATTTGACACTTCAAGTAATCCCCCCGCGTTCTATTTCGCTATGTTCTGATCGCAGTCTTTTAATATTTTAAGTTGTGGATTGTAGAGCGTTGATAAAACAAACACACACACACACACTTATACGTGTGATTAAATATCTTAATGAAGATCTCTTTTAATGAAATCATGTGCAATACGATTTTTCCTTGGAGTTATTGGTCCTCCATGTAAAAATTTTACCTTAATATAAATAAATAATAAACTTGAGGATTATTATTCGAAAAACTTGATTTTATTTTATGTGTAAACGAAAGAGAAAAATTTTAATAACAGCTGCTTTGTAGAGAGCACTTCAGTCAGTTTTGGAAACCAAACTAGATAACTTAACAAAATTTCTAAGCTGACATTTATAAACCATCTTTTTTTTTTTTTTTTTTTTTCATCTTTCTGGCAAATCAACCACTAGGGTCATTATTGCTTTAATGCCGGTTTGAAATGGCTATTCCTTCACCGTAATGGAGGGAAGGGGACGGCAGAAGAGCAGAGGGAGAGCCCAAAGAGGGGCAACCCCAAGAGCACCGGCACTGGCAGCGGCACCACTCTGATATCTCTCCTGTGGTCATTATTGCAGGCTTTTGTGCATGCTCTCGGAGGAAGGCTTAATTGTGGAGTGCGCATGTGCCTGCTCCATCCGCAGGCCTAAACATAGTCCAGAGTCCAGGAATTATAAACAATCTAAATGGCTTCAGAGGATAAATCGATTCAGCTATATCGAACTACGCCAGGTTTAACTATCAGGAGCGAGGCTCAGCAAATTAGTCTTTAATCATTTATTTTAATTATTATTTATTCATTATTTAATCATCGATTCATAAGTAATCTACATCGAATATTAAAGCAGAGAGAGTTGTACGGACTGTGAAAAATATTTTACCACTATGATCGAAAATGCCAGTGCATAAATTCAATTAATCCCACTCATCAATTAGACTATCTGGGCCATGAGTATTGTAACGCACTATCGATAATTGCAAACCAAGAAAATAATAGCCTACCGAACTAGTTTTGTTTTATGTTTTTCAAGAACGAGTAACAATAAAAATAAGTCTATTTTGTTTTGAAAGTGTATTACATTAATGGGAGCGATAGAATATTGGAATATTGGTTCTAGCAGATAGGGATCACAGTTACCCGAAGAAGAAATAATTGACGAGTTACACGACCAATAATCATGTCAGATAAATTCGTGTGTGGAGATATAATAAATACCTGGCGAAGTTATAACTAATCAGTGAACTTAATCAGAGGTTCGACTTCACCAAAGCCAAATATCTTGGGCAAGTGTTCTTTTCTCTTGAAGAAAAGGAAATCAGGAAGAATGGACATAGGGAACATCAAAAATTAGGAACAATAAAAAAAAAATACATTCCTTTAAGCTTATTTCAGATACATGTATAAAGATTATTTTCGTCATGGAGAGTGTATAGTTATTCCAGACGATGCTGGATCCTTGATTTTTCGGGACTTCACAAAAACATAATTTTCATTCCGCCTGGAATTTGTCATATATATGACCTATTTTGAAATCTATCTAATAGGTATTCATATGAAAAGTTAGTTTAAAAAAATATTTAAATCCCTCCTGTTTTATAAAAATTCATGGATAGGGCCCAGACTTTCGAAACAATAATTTCTGTATTAAAAACAGAATCCCCAGGTTTCGACTGTGTTATGGTGATAAAACTGACAAAGGGTAATGGTTTTAGGCACCATTGTTTTCAAAACTCCCCATAGATTCTTTTTTAGTTAGTGTATGTCTGTAATAAATAATTTATGCACCAGGATAAGGAGGTAGATAAATATATTTTAATGCAGGATTTATTCAACAGGTAAATAAATATTTTCTGTTTTAAAACTTTATTATACTTTTAATCTGCTAGCTACATTAAATGATCTACTTCTGGCGATTCCGGGTTCACTTGCGCCCTGCATCGTTGATTACTTTGGGAATTCCTAAAAGAGAGTTGATGATCTCCGAGTTGCGTTTGCGTCCATGCTCTTCTGACCGGAGTAGTTCTGGGACCCAGGCTTGTCCTTCCTTCTGATTCAAGGCTTCCAGCTGAAAATTATAAAAAAAATTATTAATTTAAAAATTTCATCGAAATGTAATCAACTTTTTCTAACAGTAGGATTACACCTACGTAGAAATACTTAAAATACATTTCCAATTGTATGATACACTAAATTACTTTAATCTGATAAAAACAAAGACAAGAAAATTAAGTACATAAAATGTATTTAAAGCTTTGAACCGTAGAAAATGTAAATAATTAATAAATATTGTTTGGGACGGATAAGGATGGTTCTCATTGAGGAGGTAGATCTCTCTAACGCATGAGATGAAATTCTAAACAGGGCAAAAAAAGAAATTCCTAACTTACTTTCAGATGAGTCACTCAAAATTTTGTGAACAAATAGAATTAATAAAACCTCACATAAAAAAGTAAAATACAAGTTTCAGAGAGTTTTTAAATATTAGGGGTGGACTGGCGTTTATTATAATGTTACATATATACCGTATTCATTTATTTAAAAATATAAAAAATAATATAGAATAAAAAACCACAGATCGGAAACTATGTTTGGTAATTTCTACGGGAAATTGAGGATTCCCTGATGCTGTAAGTGTGTGCCTCCCCATAGAGACTTGGGGAGCATTGGGAGTTCTGCGGACTTCAAGCTGTTGTATGTGAGGACCTGAAACCTCACCCCACTTCATAAATCTGAGTCAAAAATTCTAAAATTAAACAACAACAAACAAAAAAAAAAGTTGTAATATTTTTGTAAAACTGTCACGAAAGAACGGCGTAAACAAAGCGTATTCCACAGTTTTCCAGGTGGCGACTATTTATATTTGGAATTTCCACGTCATATAAATCTCCACACTTTTAGAATATATCCATATAACTTTGATTTTTTTCATTAACACCATCTGTGTTGAGTTTGTAAAATAAATCATATTTTTCTACTCGTACTTGACATTTAAATCCCACTACTCATATTCGACTGATTTCGTTTAATGACAAACTAATTCCTCCAATTCACTTATAAAAGCGATATGCCATCCGTTAAGAAAACTATTTCGGATTTTAAATCGTAAAAATAAAATTTCCTATTTTAAGGTCAAATCTAACCAATTTTAGCTTTTATTTATCTGAAATGCTCTTTTTTTTCCTTTTTTTTAGTGATAAAAAAAAGGAAAAAAAAGAGCATTTCAGATAAATAAAAGCTAAAATTGGTTAGATTTGACCTTAATATTTAGATATTAAGCCCGAAAAATCGAAATTTTTAGCGTTCTTTGCGCTCATACTTGATGTTTCAGGTTATCTCCTACTTCTATACATACGACCGGAGTCATTTAATTAAATAGAACAACTAATTCATACATATAAGCCATTATTTAAAATTTACAGTTCAGGTTAACCCCCTTCTGTCTGCTCAATTTCTTTGTGTAACTCCTAAAATGTATATTTTATTAATAAACAAACCTATGTTGTGTTTAATTAATCTAAACTGAATACTAAGCCCGCTCCATCGATAAAGCTATTTCTAAGCACACTTGACATTTCAGGCAATTCACCACTTCAATTCTACCGATTTCGTTTAATAACAAACTTGGTTCTTCAATTTATATATAAAGCGATATGCCAAATTATATTTTGAAAAACTAAAAACTCCCCCTTTTTATTGAACCTTTTGCTAAATAACGAACGAAGTTTTCGTTTTGCATTTGAAAACCACATGCAGAGTTTCATTTTTTTTCTTAAATTAAGAAGTATGTCCTTTAGAGTGCTGACAGGCAGACGGACACACATACACTCACACATATATTAGATACTATCATTTTTATTATATATTAGTATTAGAACAACCTCAATTGCTAACATTCTTTCGAAATTCACTAATAACCATTCTATGCTAATTATAATTATTTTATAAAAGACAAAATGTTTTACTTACTATGATTGTATCAACAACTCTATCATTGATAGAATAGGTCGGAAGCGACATGACGTCATCGCACAGATTCAGGCACATAACGGCAAAGAATGTGAAGAATAAACTTCTTTTCTCCATGTCTAACATAAATAGATAGTATTAGTAGTCAGATTAAATTAGAGAATAANATATATATATATATATGTTCAATATTGTTCAGAACAAAAAAGTAAAATGTGACAATCTGCAAATCAATACTTCTAATTTTTTAAAAATAATTATTAACTTCTAGTTGTTTTCAATAATAAATCTGAAAGCAATGTGAGTTAATTTTTTAATCATTACTTTAATTAATAATTATTTATTAAAATAATGAATGCAAATGTAGAACTATTAATAATCCACCGAAGAAATTTACTCTAGTAAAAGTACTTCCCTGGTCTACTCCAAAAACTTTTCATGCAATGCTTTCTGGCTCTAAGCCATCATCAGTTGCAAGTTTAGAAGAATGACCCTATTGTCTCTAAAGGAGTCTTACGTTCATTCTGTCTTGTATGCCTTATGTCAAGCCTGAGTGTAGTTATACCTCTTGAAGAAACAATAGAATGCCTCTTTTTACCTTGCAACTGATGAAGACGTTAATCCGAAACACCTTTTGTGAGAACATAAAGAAAGTAGATCCATATCATGATGATAATTGTGGTAATGTAATCCCACATTTCATTATTTATTAGAATCGTACACGGAGCTAGAAAAAAATACTCTACCACAGTCTCCTCGGCTGAGGAAGAGTTGTTTTTTTGTTGTTTTTTTCTAGCTTCCTGTACGATTCAAATAAATAAAGAATGTAGTTTTTGCTAGAATATGTATACCCCAGATCAACATTTCCTCGGAACATGAACAAATTTAAGAAAATAAAAATAACAATAAAAACCTTTTATTGAAAACATTAAAACTACAGTCTAATTACAATCTGCTGGGGAACCATTTGCACTGACCTCTTTGGGTTCCGAAAGAGTTTCTTAATTTGCAGGGAGGGGAAGGAGGGTTTGGTGAGAATGGTCTTCGTTTCATAATTTACTCACTGCAGACATCAATAGTTTCTCTCAACAGGCTTTCAATGAGAATGGATTAAGGTTCTCTGCTCACTTTTTATGGTTCGAATAACATTATCTCCCAAGAAAGAAAATATATTTTAATATTGCAAGGCATTGAGCTAAACGTTTCTTCTTTAAAATATATGTAATATAGGAAACACATTTAATATACAGTCGATTGGAAACGTTATGCTCACCAAGCCAATTCCCCTGCCCCTGACTCCATTGTAGACAACATGTATCTTGGCTGACCTATGAATTTGGCATCTGAGACTACCAATTAAATTGCTCCTTTCTTCTCGTATACAAGTTCGACGGTTATCCATTGTTTTTTATGAGAATTCGCCCAGTAAATTTGATTGGGATGATATTTGTGGTCCTTTTATACATAAAAGTGATATCGTAACGTTCACTGCTGTATTCAAAATACTTTATGTGTGAAACAGATTTCATTTAAGATTTTTCCGCCATTTCCAAGTAATTATTGTTTTACCTACGTCACATAAACAGCCTAATTATATTATTTTTATATCATATCATTACTGATAATGATTAATTGTCAGAATTGTGATCGGTTAATTAAAATAAAGTTTTAGTTGTGATACAAATTGTTTTGAAGAAATAGTGAAGGTTAAAGGGACAATAATTTATAAAAATATTATTTTTCATTACTCAAAATATGGCCAAGTCTAAGTACCATACTTACAGGATTTTTTACCAAATAATATGGTAACTAAGCATGGTCTCACAATTAAAAGTTTAACTTTTTAATATGTCAATGTTATCTTTAAGAGTTGTCAAATAGAGTATGTTCTACAGAGCCACTTCAATATTTGGGATGACAACACCTACCATTTTACAGATGGCAAAATGGGAGTTATCCATAAAGAGTTGACAGCTCTGGGATAAACTTCAATCAACTATTCGCAAGTGGTTCTATGATTGGCGATGAGAAGAGGGCATAAGCCGACATTCGAGTGACAATCTGCGTCCTCAAGATTTACATCGTTAATCAAAATTGGCAACCGGAGATAAAGTTGAGAAGTAAATTTGTCGTAACTCACTCTATTTACCTTGGAATACAATGGCTCCTAGAATCAGTACCGCATTCGTTTTATAAGAGATGGCAAAACTTACACTAGACCTGGTCCTCAAAAACAAAACTAGGGCAGCATAGTACCTGTTTTGACTATAATTCAATACTTCTGACATACTTTCCAGCTCAAAATTACATTAAAACTATAAAATAAACAGAATTTGTTTATTCCCAAAACAGAAGTATTAAAAATGTTTTACTTTTAACTCTGAAAAGAATAGGTCTTTGGCAAGTTAACTGAATTAAAACAATAACGAGTGACTTTCTTCTGTATGTACAAAATTATTGTAGAACGTTTTACTATTATTTTCTTCTGTACAGACTACAAAAAAAAATAAAATAAAATAAAATAAATTATCTATCTTAGACAATAATTTTACCGTCTTGATTTACTATCTTGGAAATCTCCAATATATATTACAAAAACATAACTATCCTTCTAAGAGAATTAATTGTGTTAACGAAAAAAGTTTTGATAACTTATATAAATCGCTTCCACCCCTTTGCAGCTACTATGATATAAACAACTTTATAACTTTCTAAAAAAATGTATTAACTATAGCAATATTTATTTATATAATTTTAAATTCGTCTAATTAGATATAAAAATTATGAAAGATTTCTATGTAACAAATAAAGTTATGTTTTATTTCACGGAACCGCATCAGTTACCAACATTCCGCTTTATGCTATAGGTCAATTTTAAGAAGATACATAATTCCTAACTAAAACATAGCTGCATGTTTTGTAATTATCATTATTATTTAAATGGCTATGCACAATATGTGTTTTATTGTCCTTGTTATCAACGAACTGTAACCCTACTGATTTCAGACACAATAAGTTCACAATAAATGCCTTATGGACTCAATAAGCTTGTTGTCAACAGTATCTAAAGACATTGAAGGAGTCTTACCTGGCGCTGTGGTGAGGCCCTACTGTACAGCCTGTAGCCCTGTACCCTCTTATATAGGTCTCTCACCCTTCAGTCGCAGCCCTTCATCGTCACACCCCCGTCTCCCGTTATTTTTACACAGGATCAATTTGATTCGTACTCATGAATCTCACGCATCACTCTTCAGCTTTTTTTTTCTTTTACAATATTTTCAGTTCACCTACCTGTTAGCGATAGTGAACCTTAACTATAAATGATAAGCAAACGAAGTGATCAAATGGAGAGTTTATTGACCGTGGATGATTTTAGATGGGGTTCGGTCAAGGTAGATCCAAAAAAATACAAATTTAAAAAAAGTGAATTTTTTAAAAAGATTATCTGCCTAACGACGTTTCGGCTTAGATTGTAAGCCATCTTCAGGAATGTATAAATACAATGTCATGAGAATACAATAATAATTGACTATATTATAATATAGAATTAACATAATGTAATGTGATATCAAAAGTATGAATGAAGAAAGCTATGTTAGNTATAAACAATCTAAATGGCTTCAGAGGATAAATCGATTCAGCTATATCGAACTACGCCAGGTTTAACTATCAGGAGCGAGGCTCAGCAAATTAGTCTTTAATCATTTATTTTAATTATTATTTATTCATTATTTAATCATCGATTCATAAGTAATCTACATCGAATATTAAAGCAGAGAGAGTTGTACGGACTGTGAAAAATATTTTACCACTATGATCGAAAATGCCAGTGCATAAATTCAATTAATCCCACTCATCAATTAGACTATCTGGGCCATGAGTATTGTAACGCACTATCGATAATTGCAAACCAAGAAAATAATAGCCTACCGAACTAGTTTTGTTTTATGTTTTTCAAGAACGAGTAACAATAAAAATAAGTCTATTTTGTTTTGAAAGTGTATTACATTAATGGGAGCGATAGAATATTGGAATATTGGTTCTAGCAGATAGGGATCACAGTTACCCGAAGAAGAAATAATTGACGAGTTACACGACCAATAATCATGTCAGATAAATTCGTGTGAGGAGATACAATAAATACCTGGCGAAGTTATAACTAATCAGTGAACTTAATCAGAGGTTCGACTTCACCAAAGCCAAATATCTTGGGCAAGTGTTCTTTTCTCTTGAAGAAAAGGAAATCAGGAAGAATGGACATAGGGAACATCAAAAATTAGGAACAATAAAAAAAAAATAAGAAAGTCCACTTTGGAAGGCGATTGGTTTGACAATGATTACATAAAGCCTGAATCTGACAGGAAAGGTATTGACAGCTTTCCTACACAAAATCAGATCTTTTTATATTCTTGAGGCAAAATATTTATGTAATATCAGTTTTCTTCTGTTGGAAACTGCAAAAAATCAATAATCGTAGCAGATGTTACAATATCATGTAAATCCTCTGCTACGATTATTATGGGATAACATAATTCTTTCATGAATTTTCAATGAAATTCCAACTTTAGTTTTTATATTTTAAAAATAGTAGACTCCACATAGAAATTTCAATTTTAGTCTCTAAATTACTTAAAATTACTTTTTCCCCGCCCTACACACACGCTCGCATACATTTCTTTACTAAAATATTTTAGTACGCTTTCTTGAGTTCGAATTTTTAAAATAAAATAAAAAACTAAGATTCTATGATAATAAAAACCAGGATAAGATAGATAGATCTTAGACCAGTAAGAGCTTATAAGCACCTCACGTTCAATTCAATTTGATAACTAAAACTAAATAAATTTCATACTATAATTAGTTATTCTATCTTTATACATATTATAAACAAATAATAATAAAAACATTTCAAAATTATCTCCTTCGTAAAAATATAGCACTTTAGAATATTTTTCTTAGATGATAGTGGGGGGGGGGTACCATCAAGAATCTGATAAACGTTTGTACATTACCTTCTTTTGATATCAACTTTAGATCATTTTAATTTTATTTATAAATGTGGATAATCTTTAGTTAAGTACAAACATATTCAAAATGAATTACCAACAGAAAAAAAAATTAACTTTTAAAGGAACATAGAGGGCGGCACTTTCGTTGCGCATGCTCAAAACTCTTTCCAGTCTAATGGCACATGCTTGTAGTCCTTAATTTCATCGGTGTGTTGATATCTGAATTCATCTCGTTCGCTCTTTAAGTTCTTGCCGAGTTTTGCAATTATTAATAATAAATATTTTCCTAAGCTAATTATTCATCATGGTATGTTTTATTATGCTACAATATTATCTACTTTTCATAATTTAAAGTTACAGTGAACATATTGGTGGTACATTGTCTTTTTTGTTCACAGCCTAGAGAAATTAAAGAAATCAAGGATTTTCTTCTTAAGGCGAGGAGGAAAGATGCCAAATGTAAGTCCGTTTATAGTCTTTATCTTTTTGTGCTTATAAACTATTTCCAGTCAATAATGCGTTAGTTATAACCTATATTGTAGTCCCAATGTTTTCCTTAAATTTGTTGACATTTCAATTGTTTTTTTAAAAATACTACTTGGCTCAACTGTATTATTTTTAAAAGTTTTTTCAAAGTTTTATTCTACCTACCCTTGTGATCAATGATTCAAGTCATTTTGCCCTATATTAGGTAGTTTATTTAGTTCAAGAGAAGAGTTTTTGCTATTAAAATTAATAGTAGTCTATTTACATCTTTGTTTTTTTTATCTTCAGGTTCATATTCTTTTGATTATGTGCTAGTTCTCATCTACCAATAAGTATATGCAAGAATTAATTTTTTTTTTTTTTTTTTTTTATAGCTAGATTTACGATTATTAAGTGCTTTATAACATTATCTTTTCTGCATTCCCCAATGTGTATGTTTATATACACACATCTATAATCTATCAATGAGAATTCCTCAATATCATCATATTATATCTTACTCTTATAGAAAATATCAACATGTGTCTTCCGCTTTATTACTCAAAACATTACATTGAGGGAAAAAAATTGTATTTGCTCTCTTGATTTCACTCTATAGCAAATAAATTTGTTTTGTTGTATTAGCGATTTGCCAAATTTTATGGATTCTTCTTTTGAGTTTGACTGTGTCGGGTGTCGTTTTTTCTGAGATGGCCGATAGCCTCATGACTGAATGTATAATGAGCTTATTCTCCATTCAGCTCTGAAGTAGCTATCATAGAATGTGTGGTAGCTCAGGAATAGAAAACTTTTTGATATTGTTAAACCTGAAAGAAGTATCTATGGATAATTCTTGGAGATGGTAGAAGCCTATGTGAACGGTGCCAAATGTAATAAAAAAAATTGTTAATTGTTTAATTGTGTTGTTGCTAAAATATGTCTTTTTTAAAATGAAATCTGTGATCATTTCTCTAAATAAATATTTCGCCAATTAAATTTTTTTTTAAATTTGTCTCTACAATTAACATTACTTGAAGTTTTAAGTGCGGGTACAAAATTTAACATTTCAAGTAATCCCCCACTCCTATTTGTCTGACTTCATTCTTTAATGAACTCTTAATTTACATAAAATAATGATACTATAAATTTCATTTTGGAAAAATAAAATCAATTTAATTTAGCCTTCTAGGCCATAGATATCGAATTTTATAGTTCAAATAAAATCTGTCTTCTAAAATGTTTAATTTTACTGTTAACTCCTTGAATATTTATTTTGTCATTAAATATCTGTGTTTAGTTCTTTACAGCAAACTAAATATTATTCCTGATATTTTTTACTCCCCTTGACATATCAAGTCATCTGCACTTCAATTAAGCTTATTTTGCTTAATGAAGATTTTAAAACTTTCATTTTGCATTTAAAAGCTACATGTCCCATTTCATTATGAAAAGGTAAAGGCCTGTAGGTCAATGACAGTAACTATCATTTTTATTATCTAATATGTACAAATATAGAAAAAAATTAAATAATTATGCTGTAGTGAAGGAAAAGTAGATGATTCATTGAAAACAAAATTTAGTCAGTGAGCGCGGGGTCTGATGTGACTAATTTTCTTTTTGAATATTTGAATGATTTGTTATCTGGCAAAGAAACTGAGGTAAAAATATTAATTACTAATTCCTTTAATAGAGAATAGTTGAGCCCTGATTTTAATTTATTTGAGGGTCTTCTCCACTTACTCAAGATCTTATCAAGGAGTTGATAAAATTTTGGAATTTATAGCTGTAATGAAATATTTAAATGCGAAATTTTCTCTTTTGGGGCCGAATTACTGTATTATGTGTGTGTGCGTATATATATATATTATATGGAAATAAGATGAAGATTATAACCATTACCTAGCTTATCAGTGAATTCTTTAAGTGAATGTTTGTTAATAATAATAAAAACACCATTTTATTACCAAGTACCAGCAATATTTCTTAAAGGGAAAAAATCCATTACAAAATTAATTTTCATTTAGGCTGATATTTCTCATAGTTTTAGTTTTTTATTATAAGTGAAGCACAAGACTACTACTGGGCCAACAAAACACTATCTCTATTATAATTAACAGAATGGACTATTGAAAGCCGAAGTTTTTATTTTTTATTTATATATAATCTATCATTTAGAGCAGTATGTACATTTCCTAAGGACTTTATTGATTATGTAAAGTACTACTCGTCTTTTCTAAAGCTTTCTCTTTTGTCACTAGCCAATCCAAAAATATAAACATCTTGTTAGCATTGCAATTTTGAAAGAAGTTTTAAAGCATGTAACTTGAATTGTAAATATGTGACAATTGGGAATTTGTAAAGAATATTATAAAAACAATCTTACCCCTGAAGAAGAGTTGTTTAAATTTGATAAGAAAAATTTCTGGGGAATCGGGAATCACTTAATTTTTTAATATGTAAAGAAATTGAAGAAATTCTAAAGTCCCTGTGGATGAATATTTTAAGAAATGTAATATACAGCTTACAAAATTAGAGCTGTTATCTAAAAAGTTACTAAGAAAGATGTTACTGCTTACACTTATATTGAGCAGTGGTAGATTGCCTTAGAAATATGATTTTGCTGAACAGATTAATGGTGTCTGTTTGGAACTCTCTAGTTTGGCTCTATGAGTCTCGTCCTGGGTGATCTAGATTGATTAGGGAGGATTTACAATCCTTCTGTTTCTAGCAACTAAATAGTTCTGTTTATGTTTTATACATTTTTTTTTCTCCTTGTTAATGCAGCTGTAAAGATCAAGAAAAATCCAGAGAATGTCAAGTTCAAGGTGCGGTGCTCCAGGTTTCTTTATACCTTGGTTATCACTGACAAGGAGAAAGCTGAAAAGCTCAAGCAGTCTCTTCCACCTGGTAAGTAATACTGTTTCCTCTCTATACTAAATGATACAGTAGCTCCTATATAGTGTAATATATATATATATATATATATATATATATATATATATATATAT
>KZ807755.1:70035-80180 GCA_000696205.2 Oncopeltus fasciatus | reverse complement strand
AGAGTGGTGACACTGGTCACCTCCTCTCCTCATGTGACTTTCATTAATGTCATTATTTTCTATAATTCATTGTTATCAAATTACAAAATGTTTTTATTTATTTTTAACAGAATGTAATATATAAATAAAGTTTATTTAAAAAAAAAGTAACTTAGTTAAGAATTAACTTATTTCAAATTTATTGAACTTCATATTACTTCCTTATCAGTGCAACTAAAACTGGTTTGCTTTAATTAAGAAATTATTACTGGAAGAATCCAATCAGTTTTAGACTATTTTGTCCTCTCATTATTCTGTAAGTTTGCATTATTCTCGTAAGTATTTTAGTATTAAAATGGACTGATCATTTGCTTCATGCAATACTTAAAAAACTCCAAATATTGCAGTCATTTCACAAAGAGAAAAACAGATAGTAGAAATATAACTCCACTTGATATAAAAAATGTTAGGTCTTAGTTTCCAAATATTGACTTATAATTACTAGTAATTTCTTACAGATAAAATAAAATAGACTGAGCGCACTATGGCCAGTATAAATTTTTTTTAACTGGTCTTATGGAGTTTATTTTTACTCCTTAAAAATATCATGGTATTGAATTTTGAATAATTTTTTTTTCAATGGGAAGTATTATTTTTAATTCATCCTATTGTTTGCCATACATTCACATTCATGGGTGTATATTATCTATATTTTCTACATTTCTTTAATATAAGTTCTTTTTTGTTTCAGGTCTACAGGTCAAAGAAGTGAAGTAATTTTTTTAATGTAAATAATAAAAGTAAATTTTTTTACAAGTTTTTGTGTTTTTATGCCCTGATCATTTCAAGCATGATGTAGTTCTGGCCTACTAGTGGGACCTATGGGTTTGGGCCTGAGTAAACTTTCATTACTGTATTGATGAGCCCATTGCAAAATAATTAAACCTAATTTGGGAATAAGAAAAAAATTGGAAAACAAAAATAATACACAAGGGCTATCACTACAAATCAAATTAATAAATACTGTTCAACCTAATTACTTGATTATACCGTGACATCTTTTATGATGATGAGAATAGTTTTAATTTTTGGAATTAAGAATAAGTCTTGAGGCCCAGTTCAGGTCAGTTAGACATGTGGGAAATTGTTAAAATTCCATTCTTACCTAGCTAGATGCTTGTCAAGAAACTGTGAAACGTGAGTCTGTCCAGGGAGTACAAGCTTTTGTGTAAAGAAATCTGCTATAAGTCTTGCAGGAACTGCCATAACCAGATTTCTCATATTTCACTAAAAGTAAGTTACCAATTTCATCTACCATTAAGAGTGAACTAAGAGAAAAATAAAGACTACTGATCCTGACAAGGAAGGAAAAGTGAAGAAAGCACTCACATATTACTATTAAAGTAAATGTCTTCTTTACTGAACAATTTTCCTTGTCCAATGCTCAAATAGTGAATTTTTATTCTTTATTTTAAAATTATAAGTTTAGTACTTGAAAATGTGGGATCAGTAGATTTTCAGAGTCTGTTTCATACTACCAATATAAAACCTTGATTTCCTCATAAATTTTTTATCTAATTTAAACATATAAAACTAAATTATTTACAAATATTGAACAATTAGAATTAATTTTGATAAAACATAATTTGTTCAATGAGTTAACCAATAAAATATAACAATATAATGAATTGAGAGAACTTGTTAGATCTTATCTAGTATGTAAGCAATTTTATTTTAAAACTTTGAACTTATAACACATTAGTAATTGCTTACTATTATAGGCTGCCAAAACATTACTAAAGTGATGCAACAAAAACTTTAACAAATAAAACTTATTTGATATGAATATATTGGTGAAATAAGTTTTTTCTTTCTTGATGAAAAATATAGATATTGCTAAAACTTGCAAGCATAAACTTAACTATTTAGAACAGGTGTAATATGTAGTTTCAATGCTTAAAAATATGCATGTCTCCTAGAACATAGTATCTTCTTTTCAGCGTTCAATTTAAAGTCCTTCAATTACAGCTCAGTCAAAAATTATATTCCTGGGTAAATTTGAAAAATAATCACTTCCCCAAACAGAAAATCCCTACCAAAAATGAATTCTTCCAAGAGCTTGCAATGTGAAGCCTAAATATCAAATTTAGTGTATATAATTTTAAAATATAAGAATCAGTGAAGATGTAGATTATTGAAATTTTTCTTGTCGCATCATATTACATGAAATATGTCAAAATAATCCCAATTCATGATTCCTAAATTATTCACATTGTTACCATGACACGTCTTATGAAAAATTTCTATGATTGAAGCTAATTCCGGGTTGGACCGTGTCAAATTGTTGATAGTTGCCGAGCTTTCGCACATCATGTGATGGCTTCTTCAGGGCTGAGTAGAGAATGAGAGCTGTTTTTTAAATCCAGGTGGTATATAAATGAATAAACAGACTCAGCAAGAACTGGAAACCAGCGCTAATCGACTAGAAGATCCAACCAATCAGTGACCAGCTACCTGACTACTCCAGAGACCAGCCGCCACAACAGTATCAACCAATGGGAAGGCAGGCTTTGCCCAAGGACCGGACCACGCCGGGATTATACACCACCTGGTGTATAAAACATGGTATTTATATACCACCTGGATTTAAAAAAAACAGCTCTCATTCTCTACTCAGCCCTGAAGAAGCCATCACATGATTGCGAAAGCTCGGCAACTATCAACAATTTGACACGGCCCAACCCGGAAGAAAAAACGGTAAATACATTTATATATATATATATATTTGTCAGTTCACATGCTAACGCCCACAATTTTTAAAAGAATAGAACATATACGGCATTTAAGTTAATTTTTGCCAAATTGAAAGAATTTGTTCGTTTTAAAACAAAATTAGACTAATAGGTTGGGGGAGTACCTGAAATGTCAAGAGTGAGTACAAGAAGTTCTATATATATAGTGCGCTTAAAATTTAGTTAAATGAAACTACAAAGATTTGTTGATTAAAAAAAAACATGTTAGCAGTTACACAACAAAATTGAAGAATTAGGTGTGGGTGATTACTTGTACTATATATTTTTTTTTTATAGACAGGAATCAGTTGTTCTTAATGGAATATAATTTTTCACTTTTAAATGTAATGTGAATGGGGGAGTTTGTCATCTAACAAATAAGAGTGGAAGTTATCTGAAAAGTCAAGCGGGAGTAAAAAATTTTAAAACTTTTTTTTTTTTCATTGTCTGCACCTGATGATGACTGAAGTTTTATGCATAAGTGATAGTTTTCCTTCTGGAAAGACAAAAATGTTTATGGTCATGGAAATGTGAACTTAGAGACAGGACATCCTCTCTCGTCTTCATGATGACAGCCCTGAAGATGGCTTACAATGTAAGCCGAAACGTTGGCAGATAATCTTTAAAAAAAATACACTTTTTTTTTTTATCTACCTTCACCGAACCCCAACAAAAATTATCTAATAACAAATGTTTATATTCTTGTTGTTCACGTAGGCTTCGTCGGAAAAATATACTTTGTTTATATTCTTTATATTTTTTTAATCATCTATAATGAAACATTTTCATGGGCCAATTCACTAATTAATGTTTGATGATTATTCTTTGTGTGTGTGTGTGTATATATATCTATTCATCCTTTATTGACAAATTTTTTTTTCATATGCAAGAAAGTGAATTTACCTCTTGGGCTAAATTGTAAGTTATCAAGTTAGATTTAGTTGAACCAGTCAATATAAAATTGAAGTTAGTAACATTGTTAAGGTTTATTAGCTTGGAAATTTATCTTAAACTACTTATTTTCTCCTGTGGATTGAGAGAATTTTAAAGTATTCCTTAAATGAGACTGAAGACCTTTTAGACAATGAAGGTCAAGTTCAGTATGCTTTTTTCTCAGGAACAGATATAATTTGTTTCTCCAAAATAAAATAAAATATTAATAGATAAAATTGTTTTTGTTTTAATCTGAAAAGGCTACTAGGGAATCAAGATCTATGTTGGTACAAAACAACCACATTTCTTCTACAGGATTGAGGATACCTTGAAAGTGATCAGTCTTCTTGAGACATTCAAGAACCTTTATAAGCCTTGAGGACCTGTCTATGCTCTTAGGTTGTTTTTTTTTTTCATAAAATAAATGAATTTAAGTTTCTTGGTTACCAATTGAAAATGGAGGTGATATTACTCATGCTAAATTTACAGACATGGGTTTGTTCTTGTGACTGATGAAGGATGTCAAAATATTAAGAATTAGCTTCAAGGGTGGCTTTTGCTGTCGTAGGTCAAGTGGGATAACCAAGCCAAAAGAGAGAATGGATAGTAATAGGTAGCTCCTAAAAGAGAAAATGAAGAGAGGCTACACTATAATGTGGCAACTGGTAGAAGCCTTGACTTAAGGCTTTGAGTGGCTATGCTTAAGCTTTAGTAGGCTCCCTCTAAAGTTAGGTAGAAAATATGTACAGAAAATTTAAAGGTTTAATTCAGTGAAGGTAAGTTTTTGTTGCGATATATATAATTTTATTTTTAAACTGAATTTAAGATAATTCTTTAATCAACGAACTAGTTTCATTAGATTATCCCAATCAGAAATATCTTCATAAATTGAACTTCTTTCATTCCATACTGACAGATCTTGTATTAAACTGAATATAATAAATAGAACTTTCCTGAAAGATACCAGGACAGCTGTAGATAGTTCTTTTTGTAGTTGTTCTTCTATGACTTGAAGAGTTGCATCTACTAAAATCTACAAAAAAAAAAAAAAAATCAAATTGTATTGCTGTTAGTATAGTTTTATTATCTTTTAGACAATTTTTATTTATTTATTTGAAAGGGCAAAATTCATTATTTTAAATACATTTTACTAGGTTAGTGGTGGTCTTAGTTTCATGAGAATTCATTTTAACTTAATCTTAAATAAAAATAACTTGTGTGGGAGTATACTAGACTTCATAAGATTATATGTATGGTTTTATATTTTCTTAAATCAAGTGTAAAGAAAAGGGAAAAAAAATTTGCGGTTAAATTGGAAGGCCTTCTTTTTTTTTTTTTTTTTTAGTTTTTTGTATTGCTCATTAGAACACCTCACCACATTTCTTTGTTTCTTAATAAAAGAGAGAAAAGCAGTTTAAAACACCACACTGTTTTACTATTTCTTTCTGTTGTTTTGATGACTCCATAATTATTTTACTGCTTTGCTCTAAAAGTAAGAACTTTTTAGTTAAGAAAAACATTTTTTTTTTAAAGGTCTATAAGCTCTAACTGTAGGAAATATTAAAACTTACTGTTTGAAAACTCCAATCTATAATCTTTCACGAATTGCAACACCAGCTGAACTGTCTGTGAATGGTAAAAACCAAAAGAATTTATAATTTAAACTAGGTTCACTTGAATGTTGGTCTGAGGCTGTAGAATTTATTTATGTTTTGGTTCTCTAACCTCCCATTCAACCACTTTGGATAGGAAGGGCTATTGATAGATAATGAACCCATAAAAGCTTTTATTTCTTGATAAAATCCACAGCAACAGCTGAGAGAATCAAATGGAACCCGTCTGCTAACTGTTGCCCTTTATTTGTGATAATTATCAAATGCTCAAATTTTAGATAATTATTCTGATTCTTAAAAAAAAAATTTTTTAATTAAACTTGGATTTTAAGAGCAATGTTTTCTCCTAATTCATTTGATAATTTTGTACATTTATAGAAACATATTTTTAAGTAAGTAAATTAAAGCTTCTTACTCTGTTTTATTATTTTTAAATAAGCCTAACTGCTTGGGCATGGTATATGATGTATTATAAAACTTATGTTTTAGATAAACTTACCTTCCTTCTTCATATTTTGTTTTTAGTATTACTAATTGTTGCCATATATTTATATTCAATTTTTTTAAACAAAGTAAATTTATTTTTAATTTATTCTATAAGATTTCAAATTTTTTAAATCATAAACTTAAAAATTCTTGCAAAACTTAAAATTTTATACCCACAGTACCATATTTTCATCTAATTATTAAAACTGTAATGTATCTTGTCTTATAATTAATAACTTACCATTGTATCTTTTTCTGATAGACTTTGTTTTATATATCCGTAGGGTCCAGCTATATTGCTTAACAGGATGTATACTTGGTTTTGCTTGTCTAGTTTTCTCATTATTTTATCTAAAAATTTTGTAAGTTTCCTGGCTTCTGCGATTGTTTCACTGTCATACATTTTGTACCCTCTTGAGTCAGTCCCACATTTCATGTTTAGTTTTGACATTGTTTGTGGGCTTATTGTGTCTAGTCTAAGTAGAAATTGAGCAAATGAAAATATGATTTACTAACAGTTAATTTAAATTTACGAAATAAATATAATATATTGTAGCCAGATTTCAAGTAACATTTACCCCGTTTTAAGCTTCCATTACTTAAAAAGAAACACCTTGGCAAACCTAAGTCAGTTTCTAACCACTTCTTAAAGAAATTGTGATTTATTGCCTGTTCAGCTTCCTCACTGAATGATGGTACTAGCAACAATCCTTTTTCAGAATGTGCTTGTTAATTGAGTTAGTACTTATAAAAACCTCATTTTAGTACAATAATAAAGAATTTTTTATTTTATTTACATTTATTATGCACACATTTTATTATTTATTCATTATTAATTCAAAATTTTAAAAATAAATAAATGAATCATGATGATAATTATGGTAATGTAATCCCACATTTCATTATTAATTTGAATCGTACAAGGAGCTAGAAAAAAAACTCTACCTCAGCACGGGGTTTGCGCACCCGCCTGGATAGTGTTGAGGACCTGGGTTCGATCCCCGGCTGAGGTAGAGAGTTTTTTTTTCTAGCTCCCTGTACGACACAAATTAATGAATGAATAAAATCCAGTTCTTTGTTTATTTTTGCAAACTGCTTCTTAATGGTTGAAGTTGTTCATGAGAGAGAGGAGGTTAGAGAGATCAAGAAAAAAGAAAAGAAAAAGATAGAGATATAAAACATTCTTGACCAAAATTTACTTATAGATTTGAGAATCACTGAAAAAAGTTTAATTTTATAACATTTACATCCTATAACACTGTTTCAAAAAGCTTTAATTTAAGGAAGATAAGTATATAACACCAAGGCTTGAGCTACTCTCTCCCCTTTTTAAAATTTAGAAACTAAAATTTGATATTGCCATGTCTCAAATTGGTGAAATTTGTTTCTTGGATACCACTGCTTCCCAAGATTAAGGCATATTAAGAAGAACTTCAGAAGTGAAGAAGAGTTCTGTTACTTTTGTGCTTATAAACACTCATTACAAGAATGTTAGTCAAATATAATACTAAATGNCCCCGCCTCTACAAGTCCGCCTATCATCCTCTGTCGTGAATACACACTGCCACAGAGTAGATAGCCCAGGGAGTGCCGCGGGGAGGCCTGAGGTAGGCGTTGGCAGGGATAAGGTTGTAAGAAGATACCATGCAGTGGGGATGGCACTATAGCATGACAGAGCTTCATTGAAAGCATTCGATTTCACCAATCCTGATAATCGACTTTTACTACCCGTTTACCCCCCATTTAGTTTATTTGTACACAATTTATTAGCCGTAAGTAATTTTATATTTATTTATGTATTAGTAAGTACAGGTGGTAGATTCTAAGATTATATTGTAATAAGTAGAGGTAATTGTATGTGATAATAAATTAACTTTAATTTATCTCCCTGTTTTTAATTATTAGTGACCCGTAGTCCTTAATAATGTTATTTTCTACTAATAAACTTTTTGACTGATTGTGTTTAGGAAGGATTTTTTTTAAATAGTTTACAAATCAGTAATATTGAGTGATCAATGAACTTACTTCATTAAAAGTAATGTGCTAAATCTGTCCAGGTCCTTTCTCACATAATGCCATTTTTCATAAATATTGTTTATATCATTTTGATGGATATTTTCTAATGAGTATGGATCATTTTTTTGTGTTAGAAATTCTTCTAGGTTTGTATATTTTTCCTTCTGGTCCTGAATATTAAAAGTAATAATATTTGAATTAAAGTAATTATTTATTTAATTAATCACTTTAATTTTAAGAATAATAATTAATAATAGAAAATCCACCAACTCTGCACTGTATTTAGCTATGAAGCTTTTGGAATTGATATTATCAGAGCTGATACCCTAATGTTATGAGCTGTACACCTTATAAGAGTATTAACTCTGATTAAGATCCCATCATTCCCAAAAGTTACTTAGCTAAACAGTGTGCAAAATTGGTTGCTGTATTCTCACCCCCATTGTTGCAACCTTTTTTTTTCCTCTTTGAGTCTTGTTATGGTTATGCTATAAAATAGCATAAAAATAAAAAACTAAATTTTGTGGAAAAAACTAATAATAATAATAAATAAAAGGTAAACTGAGGAAACTACTGCTCAAAGAATAGAAAATACTTAGGATTTTGGAATCGATTGGAGAAGAGGATGATATCACGAGAATGAGGTCCTTCAAGAAACAGGATGATCTCTATGACCATCACAAAGACATAGTCCATATCCATAAGAAAGAAACTAGAATTTGTTGTTGCCTAGTCCAAGGAAGAAAATGATATCTTGTTTTTAGGATGTTGCTCATTAAATATTTTTATGTTTTTGGGATGCCACTGTTGATCAAAACTCAGACACATTATCAATAACTGTGGAAATAAAAAGAAAATTGTCCCTTTTGTGCAGATAAACACACCTGCCATAAAGGTATATATACTCAAAAGAAATATATATATATATATATATCTGTGTGTGTGTGTGTGTGTGTGTGTAGGGGTGGTTTCTAAATGGGAATAAGAAAATCATAATATTTTTCACTTTTTCCTACATGTCTCCCCAGTCCAGCCTCTGCCGCCATCAGCCCCACTCCCTGGTGAGTATTTTAGAAATATGCTTTCATTGTACTTAATCATAATGTAAGTATCAGATTGTTTATGATCCAGTTAGTATCACACTTTTACCTTGCACTAATTACTTTCCATTTCTCCTTAATAATCATCGCATACTAACTGATTGGTTTTTGGATCTCTCTTGTTATGATACTTGCAATTTTACCACTTCCATTTAAATCCATACCAAAAAATTTCAAAGAATTGAATTTACAAATTCACAAAAAAAAAATAATTAAATTGATTCAGAAAGGATTAAATTAAATTAAATTATATTTTCCTAAATTGGAAAGATATAGATAGTTTGCATTTCATATTCTGTTTTATCGCAAAAATCTTCAAATATATATTAATCTATAAGGTATAAAACTATTTTCTTTCAGTTATTTAGATTAGAATACAATATTTTATATGGAATAAGTTTACCAATTAGCTTGAAAAAATAAGGCTGTTTTGTGCATTCTTGAGTGATCAGCATTTATTGTAAACAAGCCCTATGTGTCAGCCCAAATCCCATTACCACATCCTGAGGGAGATTTAAGCCAACCCTTTTTATAACTAGTAACAGCAACTATAATTGATACATACATATGCTACAGCGACATTTTGCTTGAGTATATTAAATGCGGAATTAAATGCTGTAGATTAATACTAACTTTTCTATAAAGTTGAGTTTCACTTTCTGTCATCATAATAATCTGATCAGGTTCATCAGGGGTGTTTTTGGATGAATTTTTGCAAATGTTAGAAGCATCACCTAAATTGTTGTAAAGGCAGATTATTGAAATGAACCACTATTATCTGAGGACGTTTCAGAATTTTAAAAATTCACAAATCACTTAATTTTGACTAGCTTAAGTAGAAAAGCTTTTTCTTCTTTCCTTGATGATTATGAACTAAAATTTATTTGATGGAAATCATAATTTTACTTAAGTTTTAAGTTTTCACCTGTAAAAAATTGTAAGAAAAAATATATTTAGACACAATTTTTTTTTTTTTTATTTCAACACATGATAACATAGTTTACTTTCAAAGGTTTTGAGCTTTAATAGCATTTAAAATTTCATTTAGCAATTTTTAAATCAATAAAAAATAAATTTATACAACTTTAAAATATGCTATCGAAGAGCATAATTGTAATCCTGTAAGCTAACAATGCTTTTTAATGTTACAGGAGGTATAGCTAAAAAAAAAATTGTACTCAAAGAATTTTTTAAATTATTATTAGAGCAATATATTTAATTATAAT
>KZ807755.1:33380-48269 GCA_000696205.2 Oncopeltus fasciatus | reverse complement strand
ATTTATATATATATACTTATATATATATATATATATTTATATATATATATATATATATATATATATATATATATATTGAATATTATTTATATTCAAATAATACAAAGAAAACATGACAGACTAATTTGAATGTCAGTGAAAAAAAAGAAAAAAAATTGTACTTCATGAAAAATATTGAGACAAACTAAATATGAGACAATTCATCCCTCTTAGAAGAACTCCCGTTCCACCCCCCCTAGTGGAGAAAGTGTAAGAGTAGGTACCTGCTGAAGAGTGGCGGTTGCCTGAGGACCAGGTGGAAGTCGTGCTCTGAAGAGACTTCTCGATCCAGATGGTGGACGGCGCACTTGAAGCTACGCCGCCTCTTGCCACTCATCTGCAACAAACAAACACACGGACATTTAGGATGAGTGACATGTTGAGGCTGACACATCTTGTTGTTTTTGAGGAGGAGAACGTGCTTGGCTCCTGCCCTTCCCTACAGAATGAATATTCTTCACGATTGAAAGAACCTACACTTATTTCAGAACTAATTCGGAAAAAAAAATTTTTTTTTCCATTTCAAAAACAATTATGTGATGAATCTCTAAAAAAAAAAAATATTGATATATACATTTTGCAAAATTTTTCGGACATTTCAACATTTACCATTTTCAAGTGTTCTCTGATTTTTAATCGGCTCTTTTTTTTAAAATCACAGATATTAAAACCATAATTTCTTTTATCTAAAAGTTACATATAGCCTATAACAAATACTATTATGGGATTACATAATATAAAAATGTAATTTAATTTATTTGGTAAAAAATATACGTGAATATTTTTAAGGTAGGATTGAGCACTATCATTTTTATTTTTAGTTTACCATCATAAATTTATTCAATCTATTTTTTTCTCTATTATGATCAATAAAGTCATTGTCTAATCTCCCCCCCCCCCCACACCAAATTTCTGCCATTAGCGAACTAATCCAGAGATTTGATTGCAAAAAATATTGAAATATCGATAATGGTTCATATATAATAATTAAAATTTTACTAATAAAACAAATTTTAGCTAGTTAACTACTGATGGTTCTTTTGGAAATTTTGATGGTAGGATAGGAATTTAAATGTTCTTGCTTGACACACTCTATACCTTGTACGTAAGCCTGAGAGAGTCTCTATCGTTCTGGCGACGTAAGGAGGTCGGTAAGAGTGTGAGAAATGTGAATCTCCAGTCGGAAAGCACGGTGGTTACAAGGAGCCAGCCACATTCTCAGCTGTCTGCAAATGTACGACAAGAACCTCGGAGTGGAACAGTCACCATTCCTCGGCCTCACCCACCACCTGTACACACTGCTCTCCATAAACAGCCATAGAGGCATCCAAATAACTCAGCCACTTCAAACATACTCATTAGGTATTTTCTTACGTAATAAAACCCATATACATTATTGTATAGTATTATTATAATTATTAGAAACCTTTTGCAGTTAAACGATTAAATGCTCGGGAATGGAATAAAAAATCTAACTGTCCCAGCCAGGGCTCGAACCTGGATCTCCTGCTATCCGGGCAAGCGCGTTATCCACTTACGCCACCGAGAGATCCAGATAACTTATTAAATTCCCAACTCATTTTCAGTCAATTTTCGTATTTAATTATTTTGCATGTTTTTATTTTTTTAATTAATTTTTTTATTTATTATGGAGTGATTTACAATCTAGAACTTTTAAAATTTATGAGTCATGTACACAAATATAGAAATGTTTCAATGCAACTATAACAAAAATTGATTTTAGTCAACCCAACCTCCATATTCTCCTTCCAAACTCCCTTTTCTCAAGTAGTTGAAGTATTGAATTATTATGTCAATAAATATTATGTTATAACAATGAAAATATTATTTTATATCAATGGACATTATATCATTAAAAAAATTGTGAATTTCGGAGTTCATTAGCTGAGATATTAATAAACCGGCAGAAAAATTTATTTTGAAGAAATGTAAGTCTTTTTTCTGTCTTCCTACAAGGATAGTAAACACATTTTTCGTTTATTTGTCTGGAGCGAATTTTCAGCTGTTGAAAAGACGCTATGCGAGACGAGATACGTTATTTGTCGGGGAAACATAACCCTACCAACAAAATATCAATCAATCAGATCAGTCTAATTATAAAATTTTTAATTTGGAGTTTGTATTTAAAAGATAAAAGAGATCTAGAGATTTAATGTAATTAAAGTGCATGCAAGTGCTAAGTCCACCGGACTTCCTATGGAATTGTAAGTGCATAATAACACAAACCAATCCAGTTACGCTCCGTACTCTAATACGACACACACTCTAGGGGGATGTGTTGTCATCGCTCTTCCTGTCCCACATGCGCGAATGATGATGATATCAGCTGTTTTCAGGAGCAAGCCAGAACCGCATTCGTCATAAAAATTGTTTGAAGTCTAAACCTTCGACTCAGATTATGAATGGTCTTATTACTATCTAATTTCCATGGCAGCGGACTCTAAATCTTCAGTTCATGGATTCACTCTCAGCTTTAAGTTTCCACCCTTATTCACGCTTAGTTTTTATTATTGTATTTATTCCCCAGAATATAAAAAAAGACTTTGAACCTATTGAATTGCAAAGAAGATAAACTAAACGTTCCAAGTGACTCGTTCAAGAGAGCGCCTCGGTGCTCGGCTCCATGGTATTAACCCCGCCGCATTCCAAGACTGAAATTTTGACATATATCATTTGAGGCTGTTAATGACTCTTTATTGGGTCATTGCCCAAATATTTACATCTAGTTTAAAGGGGTTTTACAATTTCCTATTCAATTTATCTCGCGAAATCTTAGATAGATCACTAAGCCTCATATTACTAACCTTCAATCCGGAAATATTTAGAAGTAGAGCATAATAATTAAAGGAACGAAAGTTGTTTTTTATTAAAATAAATTTAAGGAAATTATTAATTTTTTTAAATTTTGCTTATACAGTAAAACTGCTACACTGTTAGTTACTTTATACAAGCTTTGTTAACCAAATAAATCATCCAATTATGAATTTATTTCCATTAGAACTGTAACGATATAGACTGCATGGGAGTGCTATCACAATTGGTCATTCAGAACAAAACAAACCAGATAACCTGCATGCTACCTCCCGCTCCTTTGCTGTAACAGAGTTGATTTATGTCAATTGTGTATAATAGTCATAGTTCGCACTCTGTAAAAACTATTTTGCAACGAAACAAACATATATTCAGCGTAGTATAAATGCTTTCAATCGGGCGATTCAGTGACATTTAATCATTTTCTGATGGGGCATTAGGCTTTTGAAAATAAAGCTGAAAGCCAATGGGATTTCAACAGTTTATGGTGTGAACCATTCGCAGAGGTGACGCTATTATTTTTTGTATTAAAAAGTTTGTGATTCTAATATAATATTAATAATCAGGAATTTTATCTTTTCTTTCTCCTGACGATATATCGATACCACAAACTTATTACACACTCTTTGGCAGAGAAAATTATTTTAAAACAGACTTTATTGGCACTTGGACCACCAATCAGGACACATTCCAAGGACTCCTAGCAATTGAATATTTTCCATCCGTAGAATTAACTGCTTCTCTGTTTGTAAAACAAAGACCTTCCTAGCATGACACTAGGCCTATTCCAAGTTATATTTCACCACTTACTCGTCTAAATTAAAGTAATTTCTACAATAAACACTTCAAAACATTTTTAATTATTTTAAAAACTGCAAGGTTTAGAATATTTTTAATTAATAAAGGTTTTGAAAATTATACTAACCTAGAGAAGAATTTTGCTACTTGCTGAGAACTCTTTAATTGAGTTTTAGTTGCATTCTGGATCATAAAAGTGAAAAATATCGAAATATTGATCCAAAAATTTTGCACTAATTAGATAAAAATTCAAGTAAATATACGAGTCCAATGTTTGGTTTTTCTTTTGGTACCTGACGTCACTGACATCACTTGTATTCGAGTTGGGTTGACTAAAATATGACCTATTCATACCCTTATATACCAAATACATATCAAGACACGAAAATGAATAGTAAACAATAAATACAAGGGAATAGAATAAAAAATATAAACTGTCTTAGCCAGGACTCGAACCTATGCTATCCATTACACCACAGAGACTAGCCAGAGTAAGTTATTAAATTCCCAGCACTAGAAAATTAATGTGGAAATAAATACCATAACTAAAAAAAAATTTAAAAAACTGAATAGTTTTAGGCGTACTCTCCAAACTATCTCACAAGTATAGAACAGCAACTTTACAAATACGTAATTCTAAGATGAAAACCATTAGATCATTATAATAAAAAAAATGTTAAATTTGAGCAGGACAATATTTTTTAATGCAATTGCTTAAGGAGCAAGGACATTACTAAAATAATGAATAAAAAATTAGTAATACTGACGAAAAAAAAAATAAAATAAAAAAAAATATTCTCAGTACTATTATAACAAAAGTTTTGAATACTATGTTTCAAGTTTATGTAAAATAATTAGAAAATTTGATAATTTTGTTTACAATATAAGAAAATAATAATTTAAAAAAATATACTTCGATGAACCTTTATTTATATGCTTAACAAAGAAAATGGCAAAAGGGGAAACATTTCTTATTTAATGGGTAACCACTTTTTTTCAAATGAAAATATAACTTTTTTACTTAGTAATTAACCTTCAACGACAACTGTATCCGCTTGAATTTACTCAGTCTTCATGCTGTAATTGCACCTTTCAAAAACAAATGCCTCTAGACACATGTCAGACCGCCAACTGAGAGCACGCGACACCCTCCGTAAAGTCGAGCAGATACTGTAATTAATGAGCAACGAAATGACATTCATTTGTGGCACACAACTATAAATGACTGCTCCACCAAGAAGAAAGGAACAAGGTTAGTGTGTTCTACCATAAGACATTTTTTTTTTAATTTAGGAGAATATTCCTATATGAAACCTGCTATCAAAGACTGCTTGGTAGCAAACTATGAAGTTACAAAAATACTCTAAAAATAAAGATACTGATAAAATTATTTCTCTGAGGCCCTTTGAGGTTCGAAATCAATCCTACAAAAAAGTTTAAGAGCATAATACACTAAAGACTGGGATACATAGAGAAAAATACTTATGTGTCACGTTCATAGAATGGCCAGAATCGTCAATATTCTACTAATAGCTTGAAATTCATAATGTACATTTCAACATATGAACATTTCAACATTTATGTAGTTTCTAGAGTGAATTTTTAATGTTTAACAGAAATGTTTTCTAGGAAGCTCGAACAAGATATATTCCAGTCGACCTTAACAAGCCTTAAATCAATTATTAAAAATACTGTCTAGACAAAAATAATATCTGTCTACTTGACAGATTTCATATTCGTTAAAGAAAAATAATGTTGAGAGATTATTTTTTCTTAGAACAGTAAAGCTATTTTTTAAATTTGTTTTAAAATATTAATCTAAGTAATGATACATCCTATGCAATTAATATATTTTTGAAATAAAATTTCATTTATGAAATTAGTTATTTAATTTTTATAGATCTTAAAAAACACTAGAAACAATATTAACACAAAAAGAAAGATCTATAGATTCTGATTAAGGTAGTGATGATTGTATTGGTAAAAAAAATTCATCATATGGTTAACAAAAAATAGTTTATATCGTAAATGTATGTAGGAATACAGATAATTTACGGTAAAATTTATTTTTAACACATAGGAATTATTTAAGGAATAATATAAAATAAAAAAGGTTGCATCAGAATTTTTAAATATATGCTTAACCAGAATTTATTTATCTTTCGTTTTGTTGTAACCACTTAAGGGCGAGGAGAATCTCTTCCAGGTTCCCCATGACCCTAAACGATTATTCCGGCCGAGAATAGGGCGGTTGTTACTTGGGATAACCACCCTTTTCTAAACACCCATCGGAATGTGCAGACTTCTATTTCTCGATAAGGAATAGAGTAAAAAAAGAGCCCATTCAAGGACAATAAAACCGCAGCGCCAGGATTGATAAATCCAGAGGATTGCAATACAAGACTTGTTCAATTTGATTATCATTTTATTATGAAAAGCAATTTATTATTTATTTCACCAAATTAAAGTTCCGTTTACCTTTCGCACGTTCTTAAGAAACGAATCCTTTAATAGATAGAGATTAATGACTTTAAAAATAATGTTGACGCAAGATAGCACGATAAAATACAGTCCATTACCAGGATAAAAGCCCCGATAGCAAAGGATGACTTTATTTCGCCAGTTGGGTAGACTCAAAGGTGCATCTTGACGGGCTGACGTTTGACAGACGGCGGTGTGCCTGCTCTCGTGGATCAGTGTAAGGCGGATGTAAACAGAGAGCCATGCGCACAGAGAAATAGAGGGAGTAAACAGCCAGAGCATACATACAAACACAGGTAGGCTTGTGTACATAAACACAGGCGGGCTTCTGGAGTCCAGAGTTGGGCGATGGCTTCTCCGGTCAGAGGCGACTGTCCAGTGAAATCTGTCCGTCTACAGTGGAGTAGACTGTCTTGTTGGGATTCTTTTGGGAGTTAATCTCCGAAGGACCTACAAAATTCTCAAAGATATTTTCAAAAGTGTCTTCATCTGGAAAACCTGCTCTAAAAGAATGGTAACTCATGCGAAATAGATTTCTGGCAAGGATACTGCTCACCGTACGAACCCATCCGAAAGCCCAGTGAGATGCTGTATAATTGCTGAGAGGAATAGCGGCCCCACATGTTCCCATGCTTAAATACTAATGGAGAGCCGTTCATAAGTGTTATTACCAGTGAGAACTTTTCAGAAGAGAGCCAGCCATCTTCATATGGGTTAGCCTGGTTTCGACGTTCCCGAATCGGGATCACCGTTCCAAAGAGGTCAATAACTTCTGTACGAAATAGCAGCATAAGATTTAGAAGTAAAAATAAACTGAATGTCCAGAAACATAGGAATAAAGATCATTAAATGGGAATATAAAACTCTGTAAACACAAATCTTTTGATACTCAATCAATTTTCAGGGCCTAGGGGAAATGAACAATTTCGTTTGACTAGAAGTCTCTTCAATCACCAAAATAAGTTCTTACGAAAGAAATATAATTTAATATCAATAAAATATACTTCCATTCAACTTAGTGGTTCCTAAATTATTACAGCATTTATTTATAATTCTACTTATTAAATGTTTTACTATAATAACTTAAACTAAGATACATTTGAAAATAATCAGAGAGAGAGAGAAACATTTTATTTACTTGAAAAACGATGGAAAGAAGCTCAGAATTTCAAACAGTTCAACTCTATAAGAGGTATTTAATTAAAAACTTTATAAATTGGAAATTAGTAAAAGTGGTTACTATATTTAAACTAATTTAGCACTCCAAATCCATTCCTTAAGCTACTAAACATATGTAAATGAACTAATCCAGGATACTAAACAAACTGATTAATGACATTGGATAATACGTTTCTAAAAGCAGAGTATGAAGAAGTGTCTCAAAGAGTGTCCACAGAACCATTCCCCTTTCATAAGATTTAATGGTCACATTCTCACGGCTAAATACGTCTTAAAAATTACTTTTACTTTTTTGCGAAGGTAAAAAGGAAAGGCAGGTACATTCCAGAGAGCTAATGATTCATAAGAGGTCGGAAATTCACAAAAACCCCCGGGTTTTCCTGGACAAGGAGGGAAAGTGAAATAGGCTTGACGCCTGCCTGTCCCAGAGCTAAAGAAGGCAGGCGAGACAGTCACCTGAAGAAGAAAACATTCCAAACGAAAGTCTGTCCGCCACCTTTAATCCGTACCAGAACAGAAACTGCACGTTTCGAGAAACGTCATAAAGTAGACCTTATATCTCTGCATTTCTTTCCTCTATGGAACAAACGTAACCCTCCATTAGGATAACAGTTATCTGATTAACTGCAACTGTAACTATATATATATATGGTCTGTGAGTTATCTATGAACTTATCAAATAGAGTTTATAGGTTATTGAAGATTTTGGTCAAAACTCTTTTGCACAAATACTTTGGTGTAGATGAGGCTTAGTTGCTTCTTGTTTTTAACTTTTTAGTCTTGCCCTGAAGAAGAGAAAATATATTCTCGGCATATTGATCTAAACTAAAGTATTTGTACAAAATTATTTGACCATTAACCTACAAACTCTCCCTCTATCTCTCTCTCTCTCTCTCTCTCTCTCTCTCTCTCTCTCTANCTAGTAATGTGCTGGTAAATAATCACAATACAAAATAATTAAAATAACTAATTAACCAACCAAAATATATATATATATATATATATATATAATAAGAACATGTGGGAGAAAAAGTATAGTGAACACACAAATATAAAAAATTGCAATGAGTAAAATTTTCGGGGAAACTTATCGCCCTCCATCATGAGAAGAGAAGAGAGACATTCTTTCTCTTATCTGTTCTTATTAATGAAACCAAATACGAATTAAATATCTTCGTTATTATTAGCGTGACAAATAAAATATATGGACAAGAAAGGTGCTAAATGAAATTTTAAATCATTTATATTATATACATTTCATAAGTTTTAATTCGTCATTTGCTTGCATTTATGTTTTTTGTTAATGCAATAGAAAAAGAAATGTTGAACTTATCAGGCCTTTAGATGGAAATGTTTATTTCGTAAACGCAATTTCGTGACATGATAGAGCTGTAAGGTCGAAACAGCCACTAACAGGAGATTCAGTGAAATCCGTGGTTCCTCTACAAGTTTTCCCGCGCGCATAACTGAAGAGAAACACACACACAAAAAAAGCAAAAGCAAAACAATACAAGCTGAATTAGGGATTAGGAAGGGCTAAGAGGTACTCCCTGTGGCGAGAAAGTACTGAATACTCAAGCGGTCGAGGAGACAGAGGCGTACAAGGAAGGAATCTGCATTACAGGGGTATTGTAGTCAGCTGCTGAACACAAGTACACCTCCCTGCCGTGCACAGCGCTGCAGAGCACCTTTCTCATGGAAATACGACAATTAACGACTTTACACGCCAGTCCGGCTTCCACAGCGACATGTAGGAGAGCCTTCAAATGGTGAAACATCAGGGATTTTTCTATAGACTCACAGACCTGCTACCCCACCCGCTAGATGGCATGTCCGCGGAATGACAACTATTCACGAAAACTTTAGACAGACATGCAAAAAGGTTGAAGAATGTACTTGATGGTATCACTGGACAATGTAAACTACAAAGAAATCTGCAATCATAATTTTAAGAAGATTAATGAACATTGAAGATCAAAGTGATCTATAATAAAATATATATTAATTGAAGAATGGTTTAATGGCAAAAAAAAAAACAATCTAATCGAGCTGATGCTAGAATTTACTAAATATTCCAAAATAATAATGGCAGCTTTTTGATCTTTGTTACATTTTAAATGTGAATGGCGAACTACCATTATTGCTGCCAGGAAACTTGATAAGGGTGTTTTTTTTTTATATCTATGTTCGAATAAAAAAGAGTCCACTATAAATGAGCTGCGTAAACTATACCTATAAGATGAACATAATCATCGTACATTATTAATTTTACTATGTTTTTATAGTATGTTATATATTACACACACACACACAGATATATATGCATGTGTCGGATCGATGACTCGTTTAAATATTTTAGTAATCACGTCATAGTACTAACTTGAATAGCTTGATTTTTCTACAGGAAACCTGCTAAAAGTTTAAAGTGGAGACAGATTTTTTGTATTATTAGGTCATTGGTCCGTAAGTACTTTAAACATTAATTTAATGCTATATTAAGAAATTTATTCATGTTTAATTAACAATTGCTACAGATGGTAGTTGAATTACAGTTTAAATATAAATGTGGTAAAGTAATAAATTTATTATAGGTATAGTATAGGTGTAGTAAATGGCTATAATTCTGATATATCTATNTTTTCTAAATTTAATAATAAATATTTCAGTGAAATGGATTTCACATATTGTCCAAATAGGGCGGATTTATAACCCTTCTAAATATAGCACTGACCAGGCTGGCTCTGGTGACAGGACTAAGGAAAGACCGAATGACACATCGATTTAAGTGCAAGATACATTCCATAGAAGTACAGACACAGGCCGGTGGGCTTTCAGGGACATAAATACTCCGTGTAACGGATCTCCACTATGACGTCACTAATGCCATTTACGACATACAGGTGTCATCAAATGGAGGTCAAGCTATATTGCCGAAGTACGGGTGTTTTAGACGACCTTTTATTAAAGATCATTTATAACGATTTTTCTTTCTTTACTGAATGCAATGCTTAAAATTAATTGTTTGTCAATAGAAATTTTTTAATAGTAATATATTATTATTTAAAGAATATTTGTGTATAAAACTACTTAGTCATGGGTTATTTTAAAATTTTTCTATAAAAATGTTCATTGCTTATTCTGCGGTGTCAGTTTAATAAAGTTCTAAAATGGGTCATAATATTTCAACTGTTTAGTACCAAAAGCTAAATATTTACCGGGAAAGGATTTTTATTAAAATATATGTAAATAAATGTATTATTTTAATATCCTCTTAATTTTTTAAAGTTCCTTTCCCAGTTTGCGGATAGACTGCCATTATTATCACCTACATCTGTAAGGAGATACACTTCTATGGGCAAATACGACCTTGATACTCCCGAGGCCCATTGCCTGTGTGATGTCCTTGAAGGCAGGACTTATCCGGCGATCTACTGCATCTGACAGGAAACAGCCGCAGATGATATCGGAGTGCAGTCTCCCACTCCCCCCACAATACCATTAACGCTGACTGGAGGAAATGCAAATGCAATTGTTATGCATTTCCCCAGATACGTAACAGATGGTTATGTTACAATTTTGAACCGAAATACTAGCTCCACCTGCCCGACTCTATAAGAATTACAGACAAGGTCTCAAAATTTCACTAAGAAAAATATTTTGTTCGTTCCATTTAATTTCGTTTAAAAATTTCGTAATGTGCTTCTAATTAATATAAATAAAATGACTGAGAAGCAATACTCTGTCCAATAATAGTTTGTTTTTTTCTGAATATAATAAGCTACTCAAATTGTAGAGAAATACATATATTTTAATACTTGAAAATAAGATAAATAAATAGAGTTAAAATTGAATTAACATTCCATGATATATCCCCCCCCCCCCACACACACACTCATATATACTAATTGTATGTGCGGGACTTGTCCCACTCACAATACTTTGAAAGTTTTTATAGTTATGAAACCTATATAAATCAAATATTAAATAAATAAATACTAGAAACATATTAGTTGTTATTTTAAAGGATTATTGCAATGGAATATGATAAAAACTAAATATTAAAGTAATTATTAGTTGTTAAAAAATATTTTTCTTCAACTTAATTTTAACACATTTAAACTCAATAAATTAATGTATTTTACGTTTGTGTTTCTGTGGTACATACGTATTCTCCACAAAAACACCCTACTATATAAGGTTCATATGAAGTAAATGTTAAAAATTATTCCTTGTTGTTTAGCTGATAAGAGGTTGCCAACCTTGCCCTGAAGTTGGGGTGACTGAAAGTGCTCAAAGCGTACCAAAATAATAGTACGTTTCAGCACTTCCAAAGTAAAATTATTGAAATATATGTATATTTTTTTTAAAATTATACCTATGTAAAAAGAGGGATAAGAATGTTGGGGCTGTTGTTCGGCGAAGTACAGTCTGCAGCAGGCGCTGGAGAGGCCAAGCGCGACCGAGGATGTACGCAGAGGTATCAGTCACTACGAGGGAGGAATCTCAAAGCAGGCGGCTTCTTCCGACATCGGGGGGATGGGGGGGGGGGGGGGTATTCCTTTTTTATGTTTTCCAAATAATGTTTTTGTTATATTACTAACAGCGGGGATTTTTTTTTTTTTTTTTTTTCCCAAAGCCATATATCATATATGTATTCTCGTGTAGATTAAAAATTCATCAGGCGACCCTATCGCTGTGATGATATCTGTCGAAAGCACGTCTTGTTTT
The DNA here is from genome assembly GCA_000696205.2 of Oncopeltus fasciatus. NCBI lineage: Eukaryota > Metazoa > Arthropoda > Insecta > Hemiptera > Lygaeidae > Oncopeltus > Oncopeltus fasciatus. Next base: position 36,212 of record KZ807755.1, on the reverse strand, counting down.
CGTCGATTCAGCTGATAGATTTATCCCGGGAAAGGAAGAGAGATAGAGGTTCTTCAAGGAATACACAATTTTTCAGGTACGGTGACACACCTGCAGGATAAGCAGGCAAGGCCGATCTATCCCGTTATGTAATGCTCAGATTATACATAACTCATCGAATTCAACAAAGTATACAAAAACGAAATAAACAAACAACAAAAAATAAAAGCAACAAATTTGACTTAATAATTAAGAGAGAAAGTGTACGAAAATTAACACGAATTAATAAAATATATAGTCTTTTCAATCTTTTTCCACCTACTTATGTATTATATATTAAAATACAAATTAATTTATATTCTTTCCTTTTACCATCTTATAGTTGATTTCTCTAATAATTATGCCACTTAACTTAATTTCAAGAAAATAACACCTGGATGATTTGGTAAAATAATAAGTTAAAATTACTAATGAAAATAAGTACTAATGCTAATAGCCAATCAACAAACATATAAATTAAAGGAATGTAGGTTGAATGAAGAATTTAGATAGGACCTTATTTAAATTTTTTAAAAAATTCCTGGTGAACATTTAATTATCATGCGTATGAACACAATAAATATTTATAAATTGAGTTTTTTTGACCGTAGGTATTATTATTAGATGATTATTGTTGGGGTTCGGTCAAGGTAGATCGAAAAAAAAAAATACAAATTAAAAAAAAATTATTTGCCGACTTTTTGGCTTGCATTGTAAGCCATCTTCAGGGCTATCATAAAGACGAGAGAGGACGTCCTGTCCCTAAGTTCACATTTCCATGACTGAAGTAAGTTCTTTCATTTATTTTCCCTAAATTCACATTANTGATAGTTCTAAACATAGACAATTCCTTTTTACACAAGTTTTGATGCATAGGGGGTCATACATTAATCCCCGAGCTCCTTACTCGCAAAGTGAACATTATCATGATGATGACATGATTCAGGATGGTTTCCATCTGATCGTACAAAGATGTTCTGACGTGTGCCGAAAATATGGTATCCGAGCGCTCCCTTCTCCCGTACCATTTCGAGTCTATGGTATTCTTTCAGAGGCTGTAAATCCATTCTCAGGTAAAACAACAGGAGTAAACAATTTCTTGATTAATGTGTTATTGTTTAGAATAGGCAAGACGATTCCACCAGGCCCACCCCCACTCGTCCTCCCTCGGATTCCAGGGTGGGGGGGGGGGTCAGAAGGAATTTTGTATATTTCACATGCACGCTAGCGAATATTTTAGTTATTTTTTATTTAGGGGAAAAGAATGTGTAAATATGTCTGACTATTGTATAATAGAGCGCAGACAAACACTTTAGCTCCAACAATGTGAATTTCCAATTTCAGAGTAGAGGAATAGAGGTACACTAGGTATTTACAGATTCCCTTAATCTTATCAATAATCCTCACAGCTCGGACCAACGTAAGCAACGTATTATCGTGTTAAATTTTTTTCTGACTTCATAAAATCTAGTTCAGAAAACGTACCGAGGATGCAATAGGTGACATGAAAATCTCGCCTGTGGATTCGTTGTGAACGATCACAGATGATATCAACATGGTGTAAATGAAGGAAATTACAATAATTAACATAGAATATTATAATAATTATGTTAATCCTAGGTGAATATATATGAGCAGTAAAGCAATGTTCATTCCATAGACCGACCCTATTTTAGCTTATGATAATTTTCTTAAAGTCAGCAAATAATTTATTTATAATTTATCAATTTATTAGACTCTATATAATTGGTCATTAAGTCTGACTTTGAAGAATTTTACAGTTTAAAAAAAATTAACAACAATTGTTATGAAAAATAATAATGAAATAAGTGAAATTTGAGAAAGCATACAATTTACAAATGATTAGGACCTTTTTAATTGAATTAAATATGATCAATGTATCATTATAATAATTATCTCTTTAAAAGCTATATAATCCTGTTCATTGGAATATAAAATTATAAAGCGAGGATAAATAAGATTAATTTAGAAATTCTACTTTAAACAATTCAGTCAAAATTTAACAAGATATAAATAAATGTATACTCCGTTGTTTTTCTTATTTTCTTAATCAATATAAGAAAGAAATATTATGATTGCTTGTTTATTTATATTGTTAATTTAATTTTTTAAAATTAGCTTAAAGAATGCATGTCAATATAGATATATGTTATTACGGCTAACTTAGTATGTAATTTAAAAATAAATATCTTATGATACAAAGAAGATTTATACTTGAGAAGAAATGCCTACCCCAAAACCACAGTAAATTGCTAAAGGCCTTGGCGGGGGGGAGTAATTGCCCCTAACGACCCCGATGCATCGCAAGAGCTCTTTGCCTGGAGGGATGCATACAGCGGCGCCTACCCCCGCATTCCTCCGATCAAGTCATCGCCGAGGGGAGAGGCGCCTGAGTTACTGGAACTTGAATCACGTGTGATATCGGCGGGAGACTCACACTCCAGAGTGATTCATTCGGCGACTGCTGTTGGCGTAATGGGCATTCACAGTTGCTCCTGAGAGACTTGGAAGGGCCCTTGAGCTAGTTTTGATCGTACGGGTCTGAACTACGGTACTCGAACATTTTTTTTTCAAATTTATTTCAATTTGGCTTGTGGAAATTTGACATTATGCATTATTCCCTCGGTGGCAAGTTATTTATCAGTATGAGTTAAGAGCTGTTTGTAAATATAACTTCATTGCTATGACTATAGCTCGAGATAATAAGAAATATACACGAAATAGCGTTATTGGTCAACTCTCTTATATTAGGGTATTTTCTAAAGAAATGACTTGATTTATACAACTTTTTTT
>KZ807755.1:8432-19712 GCA_000696205.2 Oncopeltus fasciatus | reverse complement strand
TATGTAAAAATATTTTATTAACTTGTTTAAATAAATCAATATTGAAAGCAAAACAAAAATTTTGATTAAATATTTATAATCTTACTGGTAAAGTTGTTTTGTAAATCCCCATAGTGCCGTGATGATTGTAAAATTCTAGTTTATAAGTTTGATTTGTCTTGTTGCTAATGATACATTTAACAGTTCAATAATATATTCTATTCTACTTTATTCTGAGTTTTTTCTGCCTTCATTCCATTCCATTAAAGTATCACTTAAGAACTTTTCAGGGTACTGATAATTTTTATGATTTTACTGCAGCCCTCAGATCCCCCCACCTCTTACTTTGTCTGCTTATATTTAACTCCTTATTTAGCCCTCTTATCAGGCATATGGTCAGGACAGGCATATGAACACTTAAACCCCGATTTCGCTGAAGACGGTAGTCAGACTCTTTAAATATACAATATTGAGTTTTACAACGCAACAGCAAATTGTTTGAGGGGGCATTTTACAGATGGATTGAAATAGTTTAATTTCCATTAGAAAAATCGTTGAAAATCGCATAATTTGGTGGCTATGAAAGGCTGAAAGTGACATCTATCGACACACCTTGATGTAATGTAGGTCTCCCTTACCATTTGATTCACTCTCCAAAAAGGAGATTTATTTTTTCGGGACCTACTTTGCGCGTGTAATTACAGCCTTTGGCGAAATGTCTAAGACAAGACAAGAGAAAGAGAGATTAGAGAGGAAGGCGTGAGAGGTGCCGAAGATCCCCCCCCCCCCCCCCCTGTTATCAAGGCCCACCTGCGGAACTTCCCTTATCTCCAAGTCACTGATAAGAACGGTGTTTCGCGACTACACACAACCGACTCCTCAGGAAGTGAGGAAATCCCGAGACTGTCTCGAGTAGCTGAGTCACTCTTTTCTCGGGCTGTTTGATCTGAATCCCGGCGCCAAATATATCGTCACCAAAACTCTCTGGGTACGTCATGCGGGCGGAGTAACTCGAAAAGATGGTCTCTATAAATAGCACGAAGCCAAGTGAGATGACCGATAAAACAATCCAATCTTCAAATAAACCATTGAAAAACCTACATAATGGACTCCATTTAGAAAAAAAATATCATGCCAATTGAACTTGAAGTATGTTTCCTCGAAAAGAGGGATGAGATATTTGATCATAAATTCGACTCCAAGAATACGTGAAAATGGTTCCAAATTACAAAATGGTACTTTAAATTATTATAAAATGATTTTATCATGTTCCCATAAGGGATCTGCTTCTTTAAGATATGAAGATATTAACGCTGCACCATGAGGCAACTTTTAAGTTAGTTATACTTATTTTTACCTATACTACATAGTACTATATATATATATTTAGAAGATAGACGTACATACACACAAATATTCGTATACTCGCAGAAAGATAGAGAGTTATGATATTTGTGTTTTATCTTGATCATACATTTTTTAAATTCAGATAACTGGATTTTAATTCAGAATAACTTAAAAAAATTAAATAATGATTTTAGTAGTGGTATGAAATCCCTCGTGGTTAGTATACTTGCCCGGAAAGCAGGAGACTCGGGTTCTAGTCCCGGCTGAGGTAGTAAGATTTTGTTCTGGCTCCTTTTGCATTTCTTGTTCAAAAAATTAAGATAATTTTCTTCTAAAGTTAAAGGAAAATATTCATGATAAGGTAGTAAATCAATGGGATTAGTTTTTTGAATTCTGACAAATGTTTCTAAATATTACTACCTTCAGATGGAATAAAACCTAACAAGGTAGCTTTTTCTTCTCCGCTAAAATAGGATGCTTTTGTCGTCAGAAAGACTCTCGAAATAGACCTTGGAGATTGATTGAAAGGCGGGGCCATATTTGTCTTAGCTCTTTGTCATATCTCTTTGGGAAAGACTTCATCGGAACTCTGTCGACCATTCGATTTTCGCGGGCGTCCAACTCTTCCAGTGATAGACGATTCAGTTCTTCAGAATGGCTTGAGTCATATCCATTGTTCGGTAAATAGGAGTGGTTTTAGGCGATTCATTTGAACTCGATAGGTTGTAATAAATGAATGTCGAAAGCGGCAATTTTGAATAGACAATTTTGTATACTTGTTTCATCTGCAAATGAAGGAGCATTTGGATGGGGCTAACTACTGGTTACTGAGAAGACAAACTTTCTCTAGCCCACCTGCATTGTTGAATTAATTTTCTCAAACCATGATAAACAGTTATTTCTTTGTCATACACGAGTTGCCAATGAATCTTCAAAATCGCAAAGGTGTGAGACGCTTAAATGTTGAAGACATTGCCAATGGCGAGTTTTACTGAGTTTAGTTTTATATAATTTTAATTACATTTAGTTTCGTTTATTAACTGCTTATTACTCTCATCTCCATTTCAAGGAATGAGGAACTTCCTATTTAATCCCGAACAGAAAGGTTAATGTGAAGATTTGTGTAATGAAAAACTAGCCATTTGGGTTTATTATTCTATTGAGAATAACTAAAAATAAAAACAAAAATATTTTTCATACTTTAGCCAGTCAGGAAATGCAATCTGTTAAGAAGATGAATGCATATGATATTCAGTTATGAATATTTGCAAATAACCAAGATGGAATGATTGGGTTTCGGGTTGCATTTTGAAAGTTATCCCTGTCAAAATCCACGAGATCTTTAATAAGTTTAAAACATGACCTGGTCTCTCTTTAAGTAAGTCATTAGAATGACAAATCCCACATGTATATTTGTATGTAACATATAATATACATGCTTACACATATATTATACATACCGAAAGTAATCAATGGGTCTTAGGAACTAACCTATAATTAACTAATTTTGATAAGGGCATAATGAAACGGGAATAGATAAGAAGATTAAATATTATACTTCTAAAATAATGGATCACTTTGAAATGTTTGCAGGTGGCAGATACTCAACTCTTAAGCGGCTCTGATTAATTAACTAGTAATCCCCCACAGTTCTTTCAGCGTTGGGGGAACAAGAAAAATCATCTAAACCTCTGGAAGGATTTTCGGATTTAATAATAATTAATAAAGTAAATTTATTAACTTTAAAAAAAAAAGAGGTAAAAATTTCTAAAATAATTTACACATGCGTGGATAGTGAATACAATATGGCTTTATTTTTTAAAATAGGGAATTTATTAGGAAGCCTAAATTTATAAATTAAGTACCAACAAATACAAATACCAAGAAAGCAATATAGACGATGTATATATATACAGTGTCTAAGCGTAATAATCCTCTTGTTAAGACTGAATTATGCTTATGAATATTGTTCCAACCCTCTTCACGATGGGTTCCTGCCTTACACTCTATCGACATCCGGTACACGTGTATAACCACACGGGTAATAAGTAAAGTTTTAACAAGTTATGTAACTCATGTGGGCTGAGACATACCTCAGAAATCTATACCGTTCTAACGTACACTCATACACATACACATATGATCGATCGAGAAGTTTTTACAGAAGTAGGATTTGATCGGTCATTTTTATTTTAGGTTTACTCCCTTTAGGTGTGTTGTCACCTGTAGAGTGACGGATCTCACTATCCGGGAGGCCATAGTCCCTTTTCACAACAAGGGTAACTCCAGTGTTACGTCAGTCCACTGACATATGAAGGAGCATATTATTTTCCCTCGCTCACATTTGCACCACGACTTCAGTACCAATAATAACAATAAAATTCTTGAAGAACTCAACTTTCCCGGACATAACCTCGACAGCTTAGGGATTCAAATCAGTTCTGAATTTAATAGTTTCTAGAGAACCCATCTACTACAGTCTATAATTTCACTAACTGCATTAAAATGACAATTATCAAAACTTTGCAATGTCGCACTATATCTGTATATGCGGTTGTAGAAATAAAAATGTATGCTAAAATAGCAGCAAAAGAAGCAGCTTTTAAGGCAATGCTGGTAATCAACTGGAACAGCGTAAAAAATTCCATATCAAGAAAACCCCAACGAATTCTGAATCGAATGATTATAGATAATCCCACCTAAAGATCAACAAGGGAGACATAAAGAAGTTCTTCAAAGAAAAATAATTTTGTAGAATGACTTAAAATAGGATGCTACGGTAATAGCGAATGTTATAAATATACACCCTTATGGTACTGATAATATCGAGAAGATAATACTCGATAAACAGGATGTACATGACTGAAACACCTTGCAGGGAACCGGAAGAAGGGGACCAGCGGGGCTGAGAGACACACTTCAGGCTGAGAGGTTCCTTGGGCATCACTTTATCGATGTAATATAAATTATATATTATAATAATATAATTTATATTACATCGATCTATTACTATAATAGAAATGTATCATTCTACTGCCCCGTGCATTCGAGACAGGTAAAGTATCGCACACATTCCCCACAAATGCCATTTATTAGTTCTTCGTGTGTTAAAAGGGAAATACTAACGAAATATACTCACTGAATGGATGGAGGAAATTGTATCACAAGAGAAATTTGGAAAGCTTCAACATCCAAGCCAGGAAGGGAATTGTACTGACGTCATGGCAGAGTGGGTAGAAGGTGGGTAATTATGCAGTGGAACATCACGTGGAAGCAGCGAGTATGAAGTTGGTAGAGATGAAATTCTCTAGATTCATAAATATGGAAACGAAACAGCACAAAATCTCAATATCAGAAAGTGTGGGAATATTTCGTAAACAGCAAGTTAGCAAAGTCAATTAAGCTCACTTTAGAAAATGTCAGCTCCCCCGAGCATAAGAGGATATATTTGTCGGCCTCGGAGGTTAGACTCTCGACACTAGTGCTGGGAATTTAATAACTTATCAGACTTGTCCCGGTAGCATAAGTGGAAAATGCACTGGCCCGGATAGCAGGAGATCCAGGTTCGAATCCTGGCTGGGACAGTTAGATTTTTTATTCTGTTCCCTTGCACTAAAAATTGTTAGAATCATATAAAGTGTTACATAATTTTACTACCTCGCAAGCATTATAAATATTTTTTTTTATAATACAGCGAGACCTTTTATTTCTTTCGCGTTTTAATACTCCACAAATAATGTTCTATAATTTATGAATAAAATATTGGTTAAAAATGAATGAGCCAATAAAAAAGGCTTAGCGTAATAAAAAACAAATATAGAACAAAAAAACCACAGGTCGTGTAGAAGAATGCTAAGTGGGAAATCAAGTTAGTGGTGAGTGTGAATACAAATTCTATATAAATTATATGGATAGAATAATAGAATAATTAGTCTCAAAAACAGACAGAGAAATATATAATTAGATGTTGTTTTGTTGGGGTTCGGTCGAGATAGATCCTAAAAATACACTTTTTTATTATTATTGTATTTTGTGGTGACAAACCAACAAAAAAACATGTGCTAATAATCTCTACTGTCAAAAAACTCTCCATTTGAGAAATATATTTTTCTTGGAGATCGTGGAAAACGTAAGCGAGAGGGAGGGAATGTTTACGTTGTATTCATCGAATCACCAGCCTCCTAAGATATAATGCCAGTGACGTATTAAATCTTAAAGGGCAGTCCGCTGGGAAGCCGGGCATTCAGGTCAAAATCAGGAAGGGATCGATTATATTGCACATCGGTATGTGAATGTATCAGGGGAGTATTGTGGGCCTCTTTATATAATTGTACTTCCTGATTAAACTACTACACACGATGAACAATGCTCATTCTTTGAACGTAATCGAAATGGAGAATGGATTAGATGGTGGAATAGTAGACGCTTCAAATGTCTATATATGAATGAAGGTTTAGTACAAGCGCTTGGTGTGATAAGTCTTCAAGCAGATCAAGGGAGAGCTTAAGGTACAAAATTAAGTTTTATTTTCACTCAGTCATTACAATAAGGAAACGATAGATGCTTTGTTATAAGACTTCCACACTCAGATGATTTTAATGTATTTAGAAAACAATAAGTAAACATTGTATTAAATGCATGATGATATGTTGGTTCCTCCCTGAATTAAATGGGAGTTAAGAAGGTGGCATATGTAAGAGCACCATATTGGCGGAAAGAGATGATATCCTCTAAGTGCAGAGCGCTTCGGTGGTCATTCCCTCATCATCAGGGCTCTGAGCCGGTCGACCTCTGGCTGAACTCTGAGCCAGCTGTCAGTACAGCGAGAGGTCGACTCGGCCAGGCACTGGTAACGAGGCAGTGACCACGAAATTGCTCTGCACGCCCCCATATCAGCCGTTACCAGCAGTGGAGGCTCTGACCTTTTCATTCCGTCAATATGGTGTTCTTACGGAAGTCGGTCTTCTTAACTCTCCTCTAATTCCTTTCCACCATATCACCATGTATTTAATGTAATCTAGTACTTGATACATTTTACAATACAAGTTTAAACAAAATTAATGTAATTTCAATGAAGGTAGGAGGTTCGTTGCCGTCGAGTATTTTCACAGTTATTATTAACTTTTGTTTTATTATGAACTAGTTTTAAATCTTCTGATGTGAATGTTCTGTCCAAAAACCAATTTTTCTGAAAGTTGTATATATACTGCTATTGATGGTAAATTTGGGGAAGGGGCCACCAGGGTAGCTCATGGGATACGTTCGGGTTTAACAATCCTAGCGCTGTGGGTTCAAATTCTGCACTGGGAAAGTTAACACTTAAATGAAAAAAAAAATGTTGGGCAGGACTTCATGATGTTTATGATATCCAAGGACTTCATGAATGAATAAAGTATTTTTTAAGTGGATGAAGATCTTTTTGTTAATACTCATTACCACACTCTACCCTAGCAGCTGCAATGAATAGTTACTGACTTTTTCAAAATATAATAAAAATTAAATTTATTTTAATTAAAATTTANTGATCCTGTCCGAAACCCTGACTAATTTCTCCAGGATAATTTCAATAACATAAATTACTTTCATCATAAGTACGAGTAATTTACTTCTTTATTGAACTATCTCAAATTGACATTGTCTGACAATAATATAATATTAATTATACAATATTCTATATACAATATAATAATATCAATTATTTTAATGATAAATATTAAAGTAAATAAGGTATAAAATAATAATAAAGTTTAAATTGATAACTAGTTACGATAGCATAAAAAGAAATTTATAAAACAAAACTATGATAAATATATGTTGTTTGAAAAATTAATTATTAATTTTTTGTTATCATCAAATTGATTATTCACTGATAAGACGGTATTGGTTATTGAAGTTGAATTGGTACTGCATTACAAATACTATATTCGCAAAAACTTCTATATTTGTATATTTATTATTTTCATAGGGTATCTGGATGGTTATCCATGTTAAAACATATATTATAGTCTTCGTATAAACCCTTCCCCCTCTCTCTCACATTTGATTTAATCTAAAAATGAATTCTTCAAGCAGTTTGTAATAAAAATCCTATATACTGAATTTTTTATTTTTTATTTAAATAAGAATTCATAGTTATTACTGAAAGATACATTCTTAATGCTCTTCCTTTATANTTATAAAATTTTATAAAAATTTAGTAAATACAAAATTCACCAAAATCAGAAATAACCAGCAAGAATAACAATCACAAGTTTTAGTATGGAGCGTCAGGGTAGCTCAGAGGATCCGTTCGTGCCTCGCAATCCTGGCGCTGTGGGTTCAAATCCCGCCCTGGGCAAGCTTTTATCGATAAATAAAAGCTTGTCCTGAGCAATGGATTTTGTAATGGGATGGAAACCTGTAGATAGCCCCTCCCTCCTTGACCCTAAGTTGTTGAATGAGGGGCTAAAACACTAAAAAATTTCTTTTTTTTAATTAAGAAAAGTTACAATGAACTAAACGACATATTATATATATAAATCGATATATGACAGTAGAGATACGTGGTGACTTTGGCTGTGTCCTGCATTCTTCCGAAGGAGAGTGGTGAGCCAGAGGTTAGCCGCCCTGGAGGAGGTGTGATTGGAAAGACAATTGTCCGGAAACCGCCTGTTGAGACGTATCCGGTAGCCAAGGCACGTGTCCGAAGAGCGAGACCATAAGGGGCCTCACCTTGGACATATCCTACCACGGAGAGGGTACCACTCCTAAACCTCTCCTTTTGATTTATATATTTATTTATATTATATATGGGGTCGTTTTAATCCACGAGTGGACTACCTGATTAAGAGCTGCACCACAAAAACTATTTCTCGTTTAGCACAACTGGGAACCAAAGTCAAAACTAAAAATTATTTATGAAGAGAGGATTGTCTGGAATTCGATCATGGTAGTTAAGAATTAAAAACTAATTTATAACCAAGGAAGTTTTAATTTTAGCCAACGTTTCGGCCTGAATTTCAGGCCTTCATCAAGGCTAAATATGAAAAAGAAACATACAAAATAATACAGAAACATGTCTATATATGATAATCAAACAAAGAAAAATAAATGAAAATATGAATCAGTGTATAGTCAACTATATAAAATGGATAATAAACATATCGGAAAGAATTATGATTGATAATTTTTTTTTCCAATATGTTTATTATCCATTTTATATAGTTGACTACACACTGATTCATATTTTCATTTATTTTTTTTTGTTTGATTATCATATATAGACATGTTTCTATATTATTTTGTATGTTTCTTTTTCATATTTAGCCCCGATGAAGGCCTAAAATTCTTTGTTTATAAATTAGTTTTTAATTCTTAACTACCATGACCGAATTCCCGACAATACTCTCTTCATAGAACTTGACGGTCAACAATTCATTCCATACCAAAAATTATTGTAAGAATCCCTGTGCTTCGATGTACTTATTTACAAAAGAAAGTTTTGAAGAAAACTTTTTGAAAGACTCTATTAACGATGGACATTGATAATACTTAATGAATAACTGGATCTTATAAACTAGACTAAGGTATATAGCCACTTCAGGTTGGCACTTCTTCCATCTATTAGACTTGGTTTAGGAGAGGTGAGTGGTTTTACACACTCTTAATATATTATTTACTATGCATTTTTTATAAAAATTTTATTGAACATAAACATAGAAATAATAAATTTGGCACATATTGTTTCTATGAATTTCTGTTAAAATACTCATAAAAACGAATCAATTCACGATTCTTCAATTTAAATCATTTCAATAAACTGAATCCCTTTCCCACGCTTCTGAGTTTTGCAATAGATCCTGCCTAAATACTGACCTAGGTTTACATATGCTAAAAGCGGTCCCACCCAACATTTTTATCATAAAAATCTTATAGAATATAAATACAATAAACCCTAATTATTCTATATAAGTTTTTTTTCCTGTATTAGCAAGTGATTTTGGTGATATAGGTGATTTTTCATTATGGTATATCTTAAAACCTCCCTACTATACGATTGATTTCACATTTTACAGACTCGTCCAATAAAATGGATGATAAAAAACGTATCAATAGTAAATTTGGTCTAATAAATAATTTTAAAAACTGCAGAAAATAGAACGCGCTCAGATAAATATAATACTTATCACATTTTCAATGAATCCTATTTCTAGCTTCACCAATGTGGTATCAGTGAAATATCAAGTACATTTTTGCATCATCCTTTATAGGAAATCTTTTCAAATAAACTGTGCATATTTTTTGAACAATAACTTTTCAAGGAAGTCTTCATTCTATCTGGGGGGGGGGGGGAACCCACAGGACTCGAGTAGTCCAGAAAAATTACAAAAAATTTAAATAATGATGAAATACGAAAATTAATATCATTAACGAATGACAAACTAAAATCAAAATAAAGTAATTTCCTAGGTTATTTAAAGCATTGGAGTGACAAATCTCAATTGAAGGATCAAGTGGTTAATGTGAAGTAAAAAAAAACTTTTTTTAAGACACTTTCAATCCATATTAACTATAAATTAAGATGTCAACTTTATTTTTTAAATAAAAATGAAACTCTTTTTCTACCATTTAAAAAAACTCTTATAACCTATTTCTAGTTTAAAAGTTTAAACTTTGACTTATTTTTCTTCTTTTTTTTTTTCTTTTTGAGGTAAAAATGTTTCTCATCACCTTCACAAGTCCGGACTAGTCAGTTGAAAAGAAACGGGCATTCAACAAGACCAATCTGGATATACAGTGCTGGACTTAAGGGGTGCCACTAAGCCTACACAACTTTCCAAGAAACCCTCCTTCTCCCTCGTCCACCCCACTTTCACCCCAACCCATCAGTCCCAACAACCCTCCCTGCCGACTCAAAAGAAGATGGCGTCGTGACAACCAGACCAACAAAAACCCAACTATACAGAGAGTCGTATATTTGATAACTGCCCCCCTCACACATATTCCTATCGTCAGAGTGCATTTTATTCTTTTTAATATTATATTTATGGACAATCTGTTCAAATAACCTGTGCATATTTTTTGAACAATAATTTTCTTCATTTAATCTGGAAAAAAACAACAACAAAGAAACACGAGACTCGAGTAGTTCAGCAATTACAAATTTTGCAAATAACTCAATGATAAAATACGAAAATTGTTTTCATTAACGAATGAGGAGATACTCAAAAGAAGTTACTTGCTTAGGTTAAGTCATAAAATTTGAAATGTTTAATTAAACAGAAAATAAATAGATTATTAACGTAAAGTATATATGAGGCAGATATTTCAATAAAAAATTCTCAAGATGTACTGATGTGATCGTCATTAACTAATTTTTTGGTAAATGTTAATAAATAATGCGGTTATGGAACATATTTATTAGGCGCTAATTGTAAGAGTCACATACAAATTTATAATAATTCTGTCATTAGAGCTGGGTTTTTTTCCTACATTAGTTTATTTTTCATACATGAGTCTTTTTTATTTAACTGGCTCAACTTCAGATTAAACTTTTAAGCATTAACATTCCTGTCCTAAGTGTCAATACAAAATATCATGTACCTCTTCATAAATACTCGTCCTTATTTTACTTATTTTGAAGGATTATTTGCACATACTCCCCAGTGTTATTTTTAAATCTTACATTATACATATATAATTAAATAGAACATTATAACAAGATAATTAAATAGAAAAAAATAGAAATGTGACCAACTCCTAAGCTTTATATTAACAATTATAATAAACTAGCGGACCCGGCAAACTTCGTTATGCCAAATTTTTTTTTTTTTTTTAGGGAGTTGCTGGCCCTAAGCAAACATTAGTGTTGTATTATCACACGATTTAAATATAGCTTTTAACGAAATTTACGGCCTTCAAATAAAAATTCATGGAATACCTATCATAAAGTTTTTTCACAGAATAATTTACATA
>KZ807754.1:373363-385912 GCA_000696205.2 Oncopeltus fasciatus | reverse complement strand
ACGAATAATAGGATGTTTATTTTTTATTATTATTATATAAAAGCCTGTCCAGGTCAAGACTTGAACCCTTAGTGCTAGGCTTTGTGTTCCTCTCAGATCCATTGGCCAAGTCAGGCTCCTCCGACACTTACTGTATTTTCTAAACATGGGGGATCTTCATCAATACAAAACGCATATAACGCACATAAGCCTTTTCACGAACATTTAAAAAATATAGGTAGAATGATATCCCAAGCTGAATATACGTGTGATCAGTGGTAGATAGGAAGGTAGTCGAATCTTATTTTTTCTTGAGCCTGGGGTTGAACAGCTTATGAGGGGTTGGAAATTCATTCTGAACTCGCGTTTCGCTGATCTGGACGGTATAATTCCTTCCTTTGTTGATTTATTTTCAGGCCAATGGGGGGGTATAAACTTCTATCGTGTTTGTTCAGGGCTCCTCACCCTCTCACTGACCATCCCCTTACTCCACTTGCCAGCCCCCTCGGAATTTCAGAAAATGGAGTTCCCTATAGCGTCTAAATGTTTGAGGTTACGGGCATACTTTCAGAATCGCTATAATTCTTTCTTTTCGAATACTACACATTTAATCTGTATTAAATGTAATCTTCGTAGCCATTTATGAAGTTTATGTGCAATGAATTCTCATTTGACATTTTAGACTCTTTAGCTATATAATTTTTAAAATATGTGAAATTAATAATTTTTTTTATGGTTTGAAAAAACATATTTTAATCTAATTAATTTTAATACGACAGTGTGCAATGTAACGAGGAAATAAGCGATTGGCCTTGAAATATAGTGGAATCTTAAATATATCATCACTGCATTTTTCCGAGTGAAATAATTTGTTTTTCCGAACATTTTGAGTTTATTAAAGAAGTCTTTTTCTGCATTTATTATGGTATTTATTCTTACTCATTTTGAGGGAGGAAGGGGGTCAATTTGATAATCAATGTTAAAATAAACTAAATTGCTTTGTAACAAAACTATGCAGCACATACAGAGCTGGATTTTCGTTTATTCAACCTCGCAGTGCTCGAACATATACATATACTGTAGTTTATCATAAAACATATCACCTTCTTAGAAATACAGAAGAATACAAAATTTTTTTTTTGTGTCTTTATAAACTTTATACTGTTTTCGATCGAATGCTTGGGTGACACCTCAGAGTGCACCCTGCTGCTATTATTTTCTTTAAGGAGCAATAGGTAACGTAACCAAGCGAACCCCTGCTGTACAGTATAGTGCTGAAATCGGATAGCAAACTGATGATTAGGAATTATTTCAGGAATTAATAATTGGCATCATTAGTTTTAGAATTAGTTTTTCGCAAACCTTATACAGTAATGAAAGAACTATCATACCTTCTGTTATCCGTCTTCATTGGTTTCTGCAAACCATCTTCTGTTGGCGAGCACTTTCGGACATTGTCCATCTTCTTGGCCAACAGAAGATGGTTTGCAGAAACCAATGAAGACGGATAATAGAAGGTATGATAGTTCTATATTCATTGGTAGTGAAAATAACCTTTTAATAATGAAAGAAGTTCAAATGGTCATTAGCACAACGGGTAATGAGCAGGTTTGAGGAACAGGATATTTTCAGATAAGTGGAAAATGGGTAGTTTTAAGGACACTATTGTAGAAGTAGGTCAGGAAAAAAAGAGTTTATTTGATTACGATTTCGAAGTATTATCCCAGGCATTAGGTTATGACCGCCAAGACTGATTGTTTAATGATATAGTTGACCATGGATTGGGTTACTGCATCAACAAGCAGAGACACCGCTATTGGTTTGTTCAGTGACCTTTCGATAACTGTGTAATTGTAGAAATAAATTATCAGGATTTTGCATGAAGAGATAATGTCTGCTCAAGATGTTGGGCTTACATTGGAGATTTACATTCATCGGAAGGGGCCCAGGAACCATCTCCTCGACGAAAGAGGACGAAAGGTTCATGGTCCTTGAGGATTCTTCAGTTCAGGGGGGTTTGTCTCTTACTGATAAATTTGACTGGTGGACATTAAATGCCTACTTTAAAAACTTCGAGTTCCTGATTTATGGGACATGTGAGCAGGTTGACATTGCTTGGATCTGAGAGATGCCTCTCCCTCCAGAACAAAGCTCAAGATTGGCGCTTAGCCTGTGTGAGGTTTGAAATTGGACCAAAATGGGGCTCATGTAAATTTGTGGGGAGGCCAGGAAAAGTGGGTCCCTAATATGCCTTCCAGAGGCACTGCTGGATCTTGTCTGGAATGAATGAACTGTACACCATCATCCAGATCTTCAGCTTTGTTTCAAAGGAATAAGAACACTATTATCAGCAATCTTAATTATAATGATCAAAGTATCAACAATAAAAAACAACTAGTTTAATAATACATATTATGTACATAAAACTAAATTAATAAATTATTTAAATAAAACTAAAAATTAATTTTATTTTATAGTATTTATTTATTTTATTATTTTTAAATTACAATTGCCCTATTTAAACATATAATATTTAATAAAAGAACACAATATTAAGCTTTCGATTTTGAAATGATCTGATAAGAATTCTTCAATTAAATGAATGTCAATCTTAGCCATGAACAGAAAAAATATCTTATTATATTAGAGAAGTCTACGCCTATTTATATATATGTTTAGAAGATATATTTGATTAACAAAAATAATATGTAGTCCTTATTTTAAAAGGTTTTGGCCCAAATTCAAATATATATAAAACAGAAAATACAACATTCATATGTCAATTTTTGTTTAAAAAAGAAAAAAAAAGTTTTTTTTAATTGAAAGAAATGACTCATATGCTCAACATAAAAAATAAATATTTAAAGAACAATGAACATATGCAAAAATATTTTAAATGTGTTTTTTTGACAACTGTTGTAAATTTTATATGGGCAAATAAATCCATTTTTTATGGGTTAGGGAATTTCAGATCATGGATCCATTCATAAGGATTCAGTTATTATAAATAAATAAATAAAGCTCATTATCTGCTGGGCAGACGAGAATGAAGATGATAGCTATGAGGATTGGAGCATATTTAATTTTTTTAACTTGTAAAGAGAAAATTTATTTTGTTAGTATTTTAAAAATTCATTCTCTATAAAATACTAAAATTGTTTTGAAAATGAGGTGTAGAGAAAGGAAGGGAAATAATAATGTAAAACCTTTTTATAGTGTGTGAAATGCAAAACATTGTTTTTTATTTATTATAATTCATTCTGTATTAGAAATTCGCAGTGTAAACCCATGATTGTTGTTAAACTCCAGGATGTGTCTGAAAAACAAAGCAAATTTCTGATGAATATAACATACAATTAATGAATATTTTGATTAAATATTTATGGATCATATTGATTCCAAGGTTAATTGTAGATTTCGAATATATTATTACTCAATGACATTTTACGAAATAGTATACTGTTCTATTTGTGGTAGTTTATTATATTAATTATTAAAATAGTAAATAGAATTATTGTCTTTCCGGTTCAACATCCGTGTATCAATATATAAATTATATTCTTTAAAAACATATTATTCCTTGCTCATCTTGGTTAATTTATTTATCCATTCAATTATTTTCAAAACGAAAATCAAGTATTCTTATAAAATTACAGATGCAATCATATTTAACTTCGGATGGACTAATATATTACATAATTTTTCTTGTAAATTTTTTATGCCTTATCTATGATATAATTGCGCATTTTTAATCATTTTGCAGAGTCATATTTTATGTATAGGACATGATTAAACCTTATAAACTGTTTTATAAATATTTTTTACCTTTTCTCATTTATAGTTCAAATCGAGTCGAAAGATCAAATAAAATGAATTTATAAAAAAAATATCTCTTTCCAAGTAATGACGTATTTGGGCTATAGAATATAATGTATTAAAGC
This sequence comes from Oncopeltus fasciatus, assembly GCA_000696205.2. Classification (NCBI taxonomy): domain Eukaryota; kingdom Metazoa; phylum Arthropoda; class Insecta; order Hemiptera; family Lygaeidae; genus Oncopeltus; species Oncopeltus fasciatus. The sequence goes on along the minus strand of KZ807754.1, from coordinate 381,992 downwards.
CATAGAATATATAATAATGAAATATTATTTTATTTTACATTATTATTATCCTCTTGTTCCTCTAAAATAATGGATTACAAATATTTTGGATTATTATTAGTACTTTTTTATATATATAGTATGTGTCGTGTGTGTGTTATGACTGCATTTTTTTTTTTTACTTTTACTTAATAAATCCAATAATGACTTAAAGAATTGGCGTTAATAACCGCCAAGGTTGACAGCAAGAGGGGAAAAAAAATATGACTTAGACATTTTCAAATGGAGAGTTTTTTTGACTGTAGATATTATCGAGGTTATGTAGCTATTGAGATTGTTTCACTACAATTTTTTCCGATATTTTATCAGTTCCTACCTACTTGACACCANTATATATATAATTATTTATTTATTTATTCATTGTACAGTACACTCTTGCACTTGGTTCCACAATTTTTTCTTTGAATTAAATTTGGGGTAAGCGTAGATCCTCAATTCTCAGCTTTTATACAAATACTTTTATGACTGAAGAATCAAATTTTTTTTCTGGTACTGTAGAATTAAAAACTTCTTAAGCGCCAGGCTTGAGCATTGTTTCAGAGGCAATGGAATCCCTCTGATCCTTCCTTTTCAATCTGCTGTTTCGCCACATAAAAAAAAAACAAAAAAAAATCTAGACGCTTTACGAAATGCCTCGACAAACATCTCAGTAGCGGTCACAGTCCATTTTACTTTCGCTCGCAGAATTCTTGAGAGCCTTGCGTCGGGAAGATGGTTCCTGGGCCCATTTCTGGTCGAAATGACGCCTCAATATCTCAAGGGAACATTTACTCTTAGCCCAGATCCTGATCATTGGTCAAATAGCACAGATCATGAGGTGTCATTGGACACACCTTTCCCAATATATCCTAGCCTATTAGAGCTGTAACCCCATCTGAGGGTTAATATTATTATATTATTGACCATCTCTCTAAGCGCAACATTCGGCTATTAGTTAAACCCTGGGCTAGTACTCCAAATCCCCCCACCTTCAAGAAAAACAATTTTTTCTGTTCTATATCGAAAATATACAGATTTAAAGTGGTTGTTTCCTTCCTACAGCAGACATTACTTCCTTGGTTCTTCCCTTCATAATACTGCCTCCACACATTCTTACATTTATGAACTCCATACCTTCTCCTCCTCAGTCCGTTCACGCCGCACTAGATCCCGTACCTCTGATTTTTCACTCCCTCTTATAGAACTTCTTCATTTCGTCGCTCTTTTCTAGCTCGGGCAGCTAGCCTTTGGAACTCCCTACCCTCACATATTCGACGTGCTCCTTTTCTTTTCATTTTCAAATCCTTCCTTTTTCAGCATATTCTATCTATCCAAACTAAATGGCTATACAGAAGCTGGATATTGATGAAATCAAATAACCTTAAGAGTAAAAGGTGATCTCTAAGATTTCATGGGCTAAAGTCATTCCTCCTTTGACTGTGCATTTGACAGGTGTTAGAGATGTCTTCCTGGTCTAATATTGAGTAAAGATCAATTTTCCATTACAAATTTATTTGTTTGTCAGGTAGACAAACAAGAAGAAAGCTGTCTGTGTACGATAAAGATTCTCTACAGCACATAACTATATTCACGTGGTACCAGGAATTCAAGAGATTAAATGAAACCAAGATCAATGGTGATGCCAATGGTACCAATGGTTGTGATACCAATAGTACCAATGGTTGTGATACCTATGGTACCAATGGTGGTGACACCAATGAGTAGTGACACCAATGGGTTGTGATACCAATGGTGATACCAATGGATACAAATGAATGTGATACCAATGGGCTCTGATACCAATGGATACCGATGGTTGTGATACCAATGGTTGTAATACCAATGGTGCCAATGGGGTTGTGATACCAATGGATACCAATCCATCGTTAAATATTAATGCTTTTTTTTTATTATCAAAAATTGCTTCAGAAATATGAATAATTAGACTAAATACTGGACATATATAAGACAAAGGAACTTATTATTTCTAGGCATTTTGAAAAGTGGGTTTATGGAGGGAGAACGTCTTTTGCTCCAGAAAGATAAATCAATAAGCTATTATTTGGTTATCCTTCCTTATAAAGTTCAATAGTCAATCAACTATCTCCAAATCATTGTTTATTTTGTAGATTATATGAAGTTAATGAAGGAAGTGCTGGCATTTCTGTAGTGGAAACATGCTTTATTATTACCATCCATTAAGCCGCGATGATACAAATCTGTTTTTGTTTGTACTTGAGCGGCGAGAGTAGCGGATGTTTTTGAGGAGAAGTCAGCTGAGCCGGAGGAGAACCGTAAGCCCCGGATGGCCTAGAAGGAGCGTGCCCGAGCAGCTGTAGGGTCGTCCCGGCAAAGGGCCATGAGGCACGTAGCCCCACTAAATCCAACCTTATCTCGCCGACAACTTCTTCCCGAGCTTTATCTACCTTTATTATTTATTGACTGCCTCGCTTCTCCCTCTCTTCTTTCACGTCATGGCCTACCTCCGCCCCCTTATCTGGCCGAGACTCCCCGCGCGGTTTTGTTCAAGTTTTAAATGGATACCCATTCAGGGGCCCGCTTGGAAACTTAGTTTTAACGCCCGTCCTCCTCCTCTCCTTCCTCCTTTTCTTATCTTCTCCAGGAGCAATATTCACCCCTAGAGAAAGAGAGAGTCTAAAATGAAAGAGCCACCTCTTATCCGTTTTATAACACTACCTAAGAGAGAGTGAGAGAGAGAGATGTAATTATATTTCAGACTTCCTCGGGATGGCTCTCTTCGGAGGACATTTTCTGAATACGGAAGATGCCGTCCAGAAGTTTGCAGGGAATAAAAGTTTTCCCAAGGGAGAACCCGTTGTTCGCACGTCATGGGAATGGTTAGATTCTCTTCAATGACCTTCTCTTGAGAGTTCCGTATTGAGGTGTCGCTTTTCTGGTCCGAACCTCGCATTTTGAAGGAAATTGTTGATTTTAATTAGTGGTACGAAGAAAATTTCACATGTCCTCTTTGATTTTCTTATTTGTTATATGAAGAAGGCATGGAATTGCTTAACAAATTTATAACATAATGTTAATGACAATTGAGGGAAAAATTTTAAAATGAAAAAAAAAATGAGTATGTTCACGTAGGCTTCGACGGTCGTCAGAAGTATTTACCGTTTCTTCTTCCGGGTTGGACCGTGTCAAGTTGTTGATAGTTGCCGAGCTTTCGCACATCCTGTGATGACTTTCTTCAGGCTGAATAGAAAATGAGAGCTGTTTTCTAATCCAAGGGTACTTATACCCGTCGTGGTACAGTCCTTGGGCGAAGCCTGCCTTCCCACTGGTTGATTCTGTCTTCTGGCGGCTGGTCTCCGGAGTAGTCAGTAAGCTGGTCAATGATTGGCTGGATCCTCTTGTCGACTAACGCTAGTTTCCAGTTCTTGCTGAGTCTGTAACCGTCTTCCCTGTTGATGTTTTTCGGATTCTTCGTTATTTCGATGGCTTCTCTGACGGTGCGACGATAGTAGTTGCTTTCCCGGGCCAGTACTGAAGCGTCTTCGAATTTGATGTGGTGGCTGGTGGTGCGAAAGCTCGGCAACTATCAACTACTTGACACGGTCCAACCCGGAAGAAGAAACTGTATATAAAAAATGAGTAGTTTATGTCCTGATGGGCCCCACCTGGTATTGGAGATGAATATGTCCATCAAAGACTTTGGCTGATAGCTTTAAACTCCACATTATAACCATTTTATCCTGCCTCTGAAGTATATTCCTTTTTACATAGATCGAGAGAAGGGGGGTTGGATGGGCATTATTATTTTAAGCCAACTGCGAGGTTATGTAGCTATTGAGATTGTTTCACTACAATTTTTTCCGATATTTTATCAGTTCCTACCTACTTGACACCAAAATTGATAGTCACTAAATTTTTACAGATATATGTGTATTGGTCATCATTATAAGGGGAATCTTCTGAAGGATAAAGAGTTCCATGAAATAAATTTATGTAAAAATGTGAAATACCTCAAACGAGTGTATAATGGCCATAACAGTTAGCCATAACATTACTTGGAAATTACATAGTATCACAGGCTTATATTGGCAATTATGAACTTAATAGATGTATTCCCTATTTTAACTTAGAAAAAATATCATCGCACCATCAAGATATTCTCTTTTGCCCTGGCGTGGTTGAGAGATATTCTGTTTTAATAGGCCTGTACCTACGTTTTAAGTGATATGGACACGCAGCTGTTTTTCACATGAATTTCAGAAGGTTAAATTAAAATTATATTAAAAAATATTGATCAAACGAGCATTTGAGAAAAGGAAAACAAATTTCTTATTATTTTCATTAGGGCGAAAAATAACTGATTTTAATTTACAAAATAATTGTCTTAAATCTGAAAACTTAAGCTATCGTCAAAATGACGGAAATACTGATAACTGTCTAGAAGGGGTGGTTATATATTGGCCTTGGGGAGAAATTTATGTTTAGAATGTATTTATTCTCGATACACAGCACACTAGAGAAGGCACGTTTTTTAAAATGTTAAAACTAAGAAACATTCATGAAAGGATCTTTTTTCTTTTCAGTATTTAGTATCCTCTCCTTAATACCTTGGTGCTACCCTTGGTGTGGGCTCGTACCACCCCCTGCTGTATGTTTATAGATCATTATCATGTTTCCTATTTCAAATTTTCTCAATAAGAGTAGTTTCTGATTGATCCCATTCCATAAGCCGCTCAGAAGATTACTTATAGATTACTCATTAATGTAAGGAATATAGTGCTATATTTTTCAATAAAAAGAAACCGTGCTGTTATTTCAGGTATAAAGCATTCTACTTTAAAGTCTCTTCTATTCTTATGGTATGGCCGAAGGTATAAGTTTTAGGTTCCCAAACAAGCTGTGGTTTCAAGTACCGAACAGTATTTATAGATAAATTAGTTCCTTCACCGATATATATATTTATTTATCTCTAATAGAACTACCATAGCTGATTACTCTATTTATAAATAATTACGAAAAAATTATAAAAAAATACTATCATTGACACTAAATAGTTTAAAAAATTAGACTAAATAGTTTAATTTTACTTTTAAAAAAATTGGAAATGGTGTGTTCTACTAGTAGTAAGTTGATTCCTTTAACAGCTTTATGAATCAATTATATTTCATTCCTTCTGCATGAAAACGTCATTAATCATGAAGTAAAATTACTGAGAAACAGTCTTACACCATAAAATGAGAATTGCTCGGATGTTTGAATCTTTCACGTAACTACATATTCTCAGGAGCAAGTCTTAGGGAATGGTAATCTGTTTTGGATATAACAAAAATTTAGTGGGTCATAAAAAGTTATAAATGGACCAGAAATTCTAAAGGGAAATTGCCTCCTCTCGCCCTTAACAGCTTTTCTTATGGGCAATGTTTCTTAAGGTGGAGGATTGTTGAATATTTAAAAGAAACGATAAACCCCCCTACTCTTGGAAGGACTTAGGGAAAGACCGGGTGTGAATATCCACGTTATCGACCTTCTGAAAGCGAGAGAGAGAGAGTGCGAGAAAAAGAAAAGAACAGTAAGAGTATGAGAAAGAGAGAGAGAGAGAGACTAAGTAAGAGGGGGTGAGAAGGGGTTAAGAAACCCTTAAGGGTGGGAAGGTGGGGGTGGTAAATAGGCCCCATTATTCTGGACCCTGAGATGCGGGAGGATGGAGGGGTGGTGAGAGAGAGAGAGAGTGAGAGAACGTCAGAGGGGGTGGGAGTGAGAGAGTACTAGCAATTTCCAAGAATAATTAAGGAAAGGAAGAGGAGGCAGTCAAGTGCTGAGAAAGAAGAAGAAGGGTGGGTCAGCCCGCGCCCCCACCCCCCCGATCGATAGAAGAAAAGTATGGCGGCTTGAAAAACATTCCTATTAATATCCCCTCCTTCTCTCTTCCACCCCCGAGCACCCCCGAGCCATTTCTCCTTGGATCTACATCCGGCGGCCTGTCATCCATTCCCAGCAATATTTCTTAAAATTCATTCTACTCAAATACAAAATATCCATATTAACGAATAACCCTTAAGGAAATTGCTGTAAAACATCTGATTTTTCCCCCTTTGATGATTTAACAGTTCATAAATTTTGCAATAATAAGCCCCCATATTACCTCAAATCAATGGTTTCCCTCGGTCTAAGGCGATTTGTCTGATCTAATAAGACTTGTTTTCATGGTGTGGCCATTCTATATGCGAAACCATTAGGTTACTACACTTAAAATAGACATTGCAACACATTTTAGTCATATCCAAAAGGAGAGTTTTTTTGACCGTAGATATTATTCTTAGATGATGTTAGTTGGGGTTCGGTCAAGCTAGATACAAAAAACACAAATTTAAAATATGTATTTTTTAATAAAGGATTATCTGCCAACGTTTCGGCTTACATTGTAAGCCATCTTCAGGGCTGTAGAAATACAATGAAAGTTTAGTCATATTCTTTAATTTTAAATTTTTTATGTTAAAATTAGGTAGATGTGTGACTTTGAATATGGTTTGTGCAAACTCGGTACACGTTGTACGAAGAGTTTGTCAGGAAAATACTAAGGACACTCAAAACCTTTATAGCTGATTATTATATTTATTTTAATTTATCACACATTATTATTTATTTCAAAGAAAATATGTTTACTGTTTGGCGTACTTGTGTTTTGCTGATCAGCAGAATATAAAAAATGAGTAATAATTAATTAAAAATGTAATAATTATTTATGAATATTTGGTATCAAGTCTGGTAGGAACATTTTTATAAATTAATATATTAAGATGCCATGCTATCACTTGTTAATGCTCATGAAGAAATGCTAATAGATGACATACGAATAATAGGATGTATATTAATGTAACAATATATAAATGGATCAGTTATTTTTTCCGATCTCTTCCCTATTATCACTAATCTTAAAATAAATTGTATACTGGGTTAACCGATAATATTTAAGTTATTTAAACTCTTCAATAACTTACTTAAGAAAAACTTTCATTTTATTTTTCATTTCTTTTCATATAAATTTAATTGTGATGAAATGAGGTCTACTGAGATGTTATCTTTATCTTCATCTTTTTTATAAAAAAAAAATCAAAATATGTCAGTTGAACAGCTCAACTATACTGGAAGCTGGACACACTAATAATCAATTCTGATGGCAACTTTTAAAACCAAAATTGTGAACATATTAAGAAAGAATAACAAAAATTTCAGTTGAGACCATTGAAAAATTAAAAAAATAGATTTAAATATGCTATTGAAATGAAAACAATAAAGACAGGAGGAGTAAGAAAGTAGGGCTAATGATGATGTATTAAATGTCTCTGAATAATCTTGGGTAAGAGAAAATAAACCACTTTACTGATAATAATGGATACATTTTAATTATTATATTTTAAAAATAATTCAAGAGTTCCGATATGTATAGAGATAAAACTAAATTTTTTTATATTTTTTTAAGAAAGTGACGTCTAGATTATTTTTTAGAAAATTTTTGTACATGTACATATATTTTTTTTGACACATTTGTTGTCGTTTATATTTTTCGTTCTTACAAAATGATGTGAATCCCAAAATTATAGCTCTTCTTTATTATTATTATTAAGTCATTTTAGTACCAGAAAGTTTAAAAAAATTAAAGAAATTTAAAAGGTTGGTAAAATAAATGAGAAATGGTCACAAACTTTCACAGTTAACTAAGTTTTATTTTTATTTTTTTCTGTTAGCGTGTATGGAGATAGCTGAGTGTATGTATGCGTATGTGAACTTAAAGATTCACAAAGTACTAAAAATCTCACTATAAATTAATCACTAAAATTATTTTTGGTTCTTCTTCCTTTGGGAGGTTACAGGAATATTGATCACTTTAGGGATGAAAGAGATGTAGTGTTTCCTGTTGAAACTAGTGCTCTTTGGGATACTGTGGGGTGAATCTTATTTTACGACACTCTGTTGTACCTGAAGATGATGTATTAAAACCGAAACCGATCGCTAATAGAAAAAAATTATTTGTACAGGAAAGACTACATCTCTCTCATCCCTGAAGTCATTTTTGTTGATTCACGAAAAACTTCCCGACTTTATAATTCATTATTAATCCTATATCATTCAATTTTTTATATTTGTATTTTAAAAATTATCTGCTCACAGCTGATTTTTTAAAAAATTTTCGGAGCCATTCTAGGGAGTGATAAAGGGCTGAGATGAGATAAGAAAGTCGAGGGGGGGGATACCAATTTCCCTATTCACTCTTTCCCTCCCCCCCCCCCCCCCCACCCCACTACTCTTCGTTCCTTTACCCCCACTCTACCCGACCTGAAAAGTAATTATGGAAAGGAAGGGGCTGTAAAGTACGCAAAAATAAGTCAGAGGGGAATGGATCTATAAGGGTTGTAGGTGAGAGTGAGATTTGGCTGAATAAGTGTGACAGAGAAATAAATAGGGAAGAAGATAATGAAGAAAAGAGAGTGTTATTTTTCTCATGCCTTTTTGCCCAGATTTTTGAGTAAATACTTACTTTAAATTACCGATAATGATCATTATTCATGAAAGTAAATAAAATTCAAATCATTTAAAAAATTTTAAATTAATAATAAAGTTTTAAATATTTAAG
>KZ807754.1:358765-373269 GCA_000696205.2 Oncopeltus fasciatus | reverse complement strand
TATATATATAATTGATATTGATTAATTTTAATAATTTTAAGTCAGTTTTTCCCCAGTAATGAGAGCACCAAAGGTATAGATTTTGAAACCGCTGGCAAAGATTATATATTCATGATGGAAAGGTAAGTCAGGGTTTTGGCCAGGATCGGAAAAATAAAAAACTCCAAAATTTTTGGATAATTATTTTGTTATTGGCGATGTTCCGACTTAACTTGTAAGTCATCACAATGACTTGTGACTTTTGACCATAAACCTCCGTCGAAGATCTCTCCAGACATCACTATCGCCCTGATCATGACATACAAGTTAAGTCGAAATGTAGGCAATAATAAAATAATTACACAACAATTTTGGAGTATTTTATTTTTCTGATTTAAGCCGAAAACCTGCCTAATTTCTCCAGCAAAAAACTAGAAGGCCAACGACCCTCCAACCATGTTCTATATTTTTCTTTAGGAATTAATAATTATTATTTCTATTTTAATATTGCTAGAATCAACTGTTTAATAATATCACTTATGGTGGGATTCTTTAACGAATATCACTAGGTATGTTGATGTAAACTTAACATGGAGATCCACAAATCAATAATGCGGCCCAGAAGCAATGTAAACTAGAAGATTTTCCATGTTCCATTAAAGAGTGACGAATAAAACTCATATGAGTAAATAAGACACATTTATCCTTAGAAGCAGAAAAGGTCTATGAAAAGACAAGATATGATCCAGAACGAAAAGCTTATTGGAGGCGCTCAACTCTCATAAATAATTAAAAACAGTTAATGAGAGGGAATAGAATAAAAGATCTAACTGTCCCAGCCAGGACTCGAACCTGGATCTCCTGCTTTCCGGGCCGGAATGCTTCCATTACTGTAATGGACATTAGGACAGATAGATCTTTTGTTCTATTCCCTCTCATTAATTGTTCAGAATTTACGTGGGATAATAAACCACAGCTAAATTAATATTTATCTCATAAATAATATCCGTTTTCTAAAAATGACGAGAACTCAAATGAGAAAACTATCTTTACTCTTATTATGTTTTTGTAAACTATACCACAACAAAAAGAAATATAAAGATATAAAACATTAAGAATTTATCTGTGTGATAAGAATTTTAACCACCACCGATTTCACCAATTTACGAAATTAATCAATGAATTGCAAGGAAGCATAGATATTGAATTTAGTTTTTCTAGTTTTAAAAGAAGGGAGTATGTATCCCTCATCATACTTTTATATCTGGAATAGTTATTAAGTGTGTGTGTTTGAGCTTGTGTTCGTACTCACGTGTAATTGTCTGTATTATGTTTCAAAGAGCACGCATTTATAAATAATAATAATTAACTATCATAACTTCTATTATCCGACTTCATTGGTTTCTGCAAACCATCTTCTGTTTGCGAGCGCTTTAGGACATTATCAATCCTCGTGGCCGAATACATGTGTTCAACTGCGTTGATGATTTATTATTTATTATTATTATTTATTAAACATAAAAAATTAGTAATAAACAAATAAATGAAACAAAGTAGCATATTTAAAAGAAAATAAAAATGTTTTTTTTATTATTAGTTAGTAAAATGGACACTATCCAACTCCACGAGTCACGTGTGTGCAAGCTATTAATATTATAGCATGGTTTAAATAATGATTNTATATATTTATATGTATAAATATTTGTATAAACTTTTCGAGAAAAACATTTTCGTTTCGTTTATGTTGGATTGACTCATATCTATATTATAGTATTTCTCAAAAGTAGGTTATCCATTATGTCCGTCGCCCCCTGATATTTTAGCGAAAATTCGTGAATTAAGTTATGCGGCTAAGGAACTCATTATTTTTATCAGTTATTTCATTTGTTCTCAAATATTCTATTAGAGGAAGTGATACATAAAATATTAAAAAATTACGTTCAGTATTATCTTAAATAATAACAAATAAAGTAGGTAGTATTCAGAAATAGATCACATTTTTTTTTTTTTTTTCAAAACTTTTATTTCTAAAACCCAACAGCCTTAGATGGCTTCCCTTCTGGGTCTATCGATTTTTTTTTCTCCCCTCTAGGTAGGGGTTGCTAGCAAGATAACGCTCGTTCCTATTGGCCGAGGAGGGTCGGTTATGAAGACAAGGGACGGCGGAGGGTTGTAATATGGAAGGAATTAAATATTGCCGGGGACTCTCGGATCGATGGCGTAAAAATTCAAGATCTCCTCCCTTGGGAAGGGAAACTTACACTCTAAGAGCATATCAGAGAATTGTCCGACAAAATCCTCCCTCCCACACTCTCTCTCACCCTCTCTCTCTCTCTCTCTCTCTCTCTCTCTCTCGTTTTGAATCCTAATGGGTCCAGACGGTGTCTGATGAATGTGTTCGCCATTGAGACTTTTTCGTTATTGAGAAATCTATTAGAGTTGAAAAATATTTGGAAAAAAATGGAACTTATGGGGAAGACAATTTATTTATTATTAATATTTTTTTAAAATGATTATCCGCAGTCCCACTTAAATAATAATGAAATATTATTTTATTTTACATTATTATTATCCTCTTGTTCCTCTAAAATAATGGATTACAAATATTTTGGATTATTATTAGTACTTTTTTATATATATAGTATGTGTCGTGTGTGTGTTATGACTGCATTTTTTTTTTTTACTTTTACTTAATAAATCCAATAATGACTTAAAGAATTGGCGTTAATAACCGCCAAGGTTGACAGCAAGAGGGGAAAAAAAATATGACTTAGACATTTTCAAATGGAGAGTTTTTTTGACTGTAGATATTATTATTAGATGTTTTTTTGTTGGGGTTCGGTCAAGTTAGATCCAAAAAAGAAAAAAAAAACTTTTATTCGTGAAAATGTGATCTTAGGGACACGACGTCACTTTTTGCCTTCAGGATAGCCCTGAAGATGGCTTACAATGTAAGCCGAAATTTTGGCTAATAAGAAATACACATTTTTAAAAAAAAAATTTTTTTTGGGGGGGGGATCTACCTTGACCAAACCCCTAGAAACAAACATCTAATAATTAAAGACTTTTTTTTTATTCTTGCAAATTTTGTGACCAGAATAATCTCAATAGCTATATTTATTTTTGATAATTCTTTAATAAAAAATGTAGCAGATAGGAAAGAAGCTTTTGAAAATTTGACTCCCAGTTAGTGAATTACTTTGTTTGAATGACAGTGAACCTGCCATCTCCATTGAAGTCGGGGGCGTATGCACTGAACCAGACCGGATGGAATAGCTCGGAAAGGGTGGGAAAAAAAAACTGGGCCTAGGAAGAAAAAAAAAACCACCTAGTCACCGACAGGTCCTCGACCGCAACTCATGTTGCTGGAAAAAAAAAAGACAATAGCCCACTCAAAAGAGGGGTGTACTGAATGGATAGATTGTGTATTGGGCCCACCCTTTTTTTATTTTACTTTTTCTTTCATTCTATCAACTGTATTGAATTCTCCTCCGCAATTATACTACCAACAAAATCTAATATTCAAAAAAGCAGCTGACTATTTCAACTTTTTGGTGCCAAACCGGTATTCTAATGTTTCTAACGACTCCTTTGTCCATCTAACGTTCCTCATCACCATATTCCTGTAATAATTTAAATAATAAATGAACTACATATTTATAATTTCCTTCCATTCATCAGATCTATTCCGAATAAAATGAAAGCTATTTACCGTCGTTATTAATCCTTTATGTATTAAATAAGAAATAACTAAAGACGCTGTTACGTGTTCGAGTCAAGCAGTGACAATCTTTTTTCGGAAGTATATGTATGCTTTATGTCATAGATGTTTAAACAGCCCTATCCTCCATGAGTGGTGGAATAGAAGTTGGAAAATTATTTTTATTTAATTTATTTATTAAGCGAGATGTTAGATAACTAATAAATAAAATTTAGCGAGAACTTAGATAATATTAATTTACAAGAAAAATTCTTATGTTATTAAGAGCATAACATTGCGCTTTATTAATAATAATGCAAATATATTTTATATATGAAAAAATATGGATTTAAAGTTCTTCATACTAAGGTGAAGGAAAAAATTACATATATCACATGAACAACATTGTTCTACATAACAACTTCTTCTGAACATGACGTTGTATTAAAATTACTACTTTCCAACTTTTCATGCATCATTTGATAGCTGCTTCAGAGCTGAATAAATAGAACTATAAATTAGGTATATTGCTAATTTTAAATTGCTCGGTATAACCCCTTCTATTTACTAATATTTATATATTTAAATTTAATTATATTTACACGCGTCTCGTGAAATATAATCTGCCAAACAATCGAGTGAGACTTATCAGGATAATTACGAAGGTTATTTTCAAGGAAACTAAACTAAAGGAAGTGTATACATTTTTCAAAAAGCAAAATTTCTTTGAAATCTATGTCTTTGATACATCACTCCAAATTTATTGTTTCTCCACTAACGCCCAGGGGAGGTATACATATTCCTTTGTACCTACGCGGAGAACACACTGCCGTAGGAAAGAGGAATATTTTAATGAATATTCTAATTAATATATTGACGTTTTGAGAAGCCTTAATGAACCATGTGAAACCTCTCTTTTATAACAATTTAATTACACGAATTTCATCCCTCGACGTAAATGCTAACGATGTAGAAATATAAGAAGGGTAGGAAAGTCGGGTACGTTGTTTTGTTATTACTCAACAAAAATGACGAGCTTTGGAAAAAAATTTAAAATCTCCAAAAAATAAATTAACAATCATTTGTTTACAAAAAATATTTTATCTACCATTTTCACTATAATGGATACTTCATTTAAAATTATTGTTTTAAACAATCATTTTCCATTGCTAATACATCTTTTTCATTTACAATATTACCCTTCCAACTGCTATTGAGAATGCTAACATAAAATAGCAGTATATAAATGGTTTAAATTTTGTCTCATCTAAAAAATATTAAATTACAGATAGAATTTAAGTGTTATTTTTCATATGCCTGATGAATATGGAACATATAATCGTCAGAATTAACATATGTATTGAAGTTCATAAGAATTTTTACAAAAATGATTTTAAAGGATATATCTATTCTGTGGAAAGTTTTAGTATTTGATAGTAACTTCTTTGTAAAGGGTAAGGATTTATTTTTGGAAAATTAAAATTATCTCAAATGTAGCAATTTATTTACCGTACACTTCAATATTTTTGGCTATATATGTCAGGAACCCTATTCTAGTCTGAATCAGTTAAGTATGAACATCCATCAAGGAAGACTTCATAAACTAAGCCGATTTTCCATGATTTATTGAAAATGGATTAGAATTTAATAGCAAAATCATCTGAAGAATAAATAAATAAAGTAATGTCGCTTAGGCTGCATCTAATGAGAAAAGTACTACATAGAAAAAACTCTTCTAGCCCTATCGGGTCGTGAGTGGTGGGGAAATGCACTCACCTCGTCCATCATTCATAAATATATTCCTTATTTTACTTATTAATTATAATGTAAAATTATTATTTGTTATTATATTATTATTTTGTAAAGTTAAATTTTACACTGATAAAATCATGTAATTTTTTCCATATCACTCATAAAAACAAGAATACCGACAGTTATTTAATTTCTTCATCCACAAAACTCCTCTTCCCCATTTACCAATCTACTTATCTTATTTACTTTGCTCTCTTGTCAGGTTAGTCAATATATTTGAATATAAGCTCGAACAACTTTAACATTTTAAATATCTTCTTTCATATAAGATTTTTGTAAAATATTACACCAATAAATTGTAAATACTTTGTTTAAAAACGCTATTTATAATTAAAAATTTAGACAAAAACAAAATGTTATACCGTAGAATAGGAGTCTCTATCCCGTTCAACCCATTTGTCCTTGCTTAAGAAATTTAAGCCGAAACGATGCCCCCCAAAAAAAGAAGTTTTTTTTGTTTAGTAATCAGTTTTAAATTCTTCAGCTTCCAAGACTGAATTCCTGACTAAAACCTCGCTTCAAAAAATATTGTTATTTTTTATCAACCTTACAATGCTCTTTTCTTCTCAGTTAAGGCCATTATGGAACTCTTCAAACGGTTAGTGAAAAAAAACTCTACCATTTAAAAAATTGTGGAAGCTAGAGCGAACACAGTAAATAAAAATGCGTTACACCAATTGCTATTTTAAAAAAAATTAGTATTTCTTTTTGGTTTATAAGATGAATTAGCCATTTACAATTTTTTCAAATGTATAAAAATGTATTTACTTTACTTATGTGAGCATACCATTTTTATCACATACAAGAAAATAATTTTCGGAAGCTTCAACCCTTGTAAAGACTGTGAGCATTGGAAGAGGGTTGAAATTTTTATATTTGAAGGATATATAGAAATTCTTTATCGTTTTCCAATGGTGAGGAATGCGGATTCTCTAGTGAAACTTGAAATATTCCTGGATTTTATCAAAATATTTTATACACGTCCGGGAAAATACTGCGTAAAAATTCTCTTGAATATTTTATATATTAAAGAAAAATGGAAGATACGTTTGGCATTTGTTATAAAAAATGAGAAAAAAAGAAAAACGGCTAACAATTTCATTATTTACATGCATAGAATGGAGAAATAAATTCAATTTCGAATTCTATTGGGTTTAACGACCACGAATTATTTATACGTTACATTATATACTTTTATTTTTTTAAGTAAACTCAATATGAATATTAATAAATAAAATGGTTACGGGTAGCATAAAAGTCATGGAAATCTTAAACACTTAATTAACATAGTTTGGTTTCTGTTCTTCTGCTTGTATTGGCCTTGTTAATTGCTACTGTACTCCTATAGACACCATTCTTCATTAATCCTGTCTTTAGTGGGTAGAAAATTTTTCAGAGAAAATTTTTCCCATCAATTAAAAATATTAGTTCTAAAAAATACAGATTTGTTAAGTTGCATTATGAATATATATATATAAGTAAATTTATATTTATATGTAAGTATAGATCCTCATAGACATTTATTTATTTATCTAGTGGCCAACCACAGGTTGAAACTTAGTAGATAGGGATCGCAATTAAAAAAACATTATTTATTGGGCCTCTTAAGTAATATATTTTAGAATGTAACTAATATAATAATATATTTTAGAATGTGTCCTTCCCTCACCCTCCCTTTTATGAGCTTTTGTAAAGTAATTCAGTATTTCTTCTTGTTTTAGGCGAACTATTATGTAAGAGTCTTTATAGGTAATTTTTTTTTTTTAATTTATAGGATTAAGACTTCGTTATCTTTGTTAAAATTGCTTTATAACAAAAATTATAAATAACATATAATTGTTATATTTTTATCTTGGAATTTCGTAACATTTTTGTTTTAAATTTTGACAAAAACACAAATTATTTGAGCTATATAATAAATTATCTGGTTCAGTTGTGGCTTAAAATTAGGATGGCTAGTTTAAACAAGTTTGAAAAAAAAAAAAATAATAAATATTGATATCAGCATAGATTGTGATTAATACCAAATTAATAGTATTAAATAATTTAAAATTAAATTCATTAAATATATAATATTTTATCAATATTATAATATAACAAGGAATTATTGTGATTAAACAATATAAGTGGATAAAAAATATCAGAGGATATAAGTAATAAAAAGCAGATATGTGCATTACGAGTTTGAAATTGTTTACTTTAATCTAAATTTCAGATGTTGTCACTTGTTTATAAATATATTTTAAATCCACATACATATGATATATTTTCCTCTGAGTTGGGGGGTGATAGTCTCCCTGTCTTTCTCTCTCTCTCTCTCTCGCGAAGGGGTTCGGAGCCTATTTGAAAAATGACTCTTACCTTTGGATGAAAAACGACTCATCAACCTAATGGAAATGCACAAACACGCAGACACACAGACTCCGTTCTTTGTGCCTGGGGGGGGGGGGGGGTGTACATTTTTAATTTGCGGATTGGCTTGGGTATACGGGAATTAGTCTACTGGACACGGATAAATTGACCGAGCAGAAAACTGTCAACGCCACGCTGTTGATGACGGCCATGCTAACCACTTGATTGTAAGTAATGACTTGTATTCTTCAAATTCAAGCAGTATACTAATTCAATTAGGAATATATATTATTTTTTCTCTTGAAATCCATTAGATATATATTAGTTATGTTTATTAATTTTCATATATCTCTTACAACGGACTTCATTTTCCGGTTCTAACGGATTTCCCACAAGGAAATCAATAAGACGTTAGTCTCACATTATTAATTTAAAAAATGTCTTTTATTCATAATATGGAGTAACTAAAAATATAATCTGTTAATAAAAATGTGTATGCCTATTTATATAAGAATATAAGGAAGAAAGAGTTTAGTGAATACACTAATATCACAATTATTGGTAAATATACAATCCTAAAGAAAAATTTTTTTATTTTATTTTACGATATTAACTCGGATTTTAGAGGGGACTGCCCCCCCTCACCGAACACCCCACTAAATAAATTTGGCAGGCGCTTTGGCAGATCAGTGAAATGCATAAATAAATTTTTGTGTAGATTAGTGTTTTTAGCAAAAATTATTTATTATTTTTAAAACAGCTTAAAGGCGTATTTTATAATAGTAACGCGGGTATATTGGGGAGAAGGGGGACCCTAACCTCTCCTCAAAAAAATTTGGACAGATCAGGGAAATGCGTAGATCATTTTTTTTTTTATTTATTTATTTTTTTTTTTTGGATGCTTGGCATACATATTTATTTCCATACTTAAATCTCATATTAAAGAGCAATTTATTTCGTAATAACTATATTTGGTATAACCAGTGAAACTATTACTCAATTTCACACTTTAGTGTAAGAGGTTAGAAGTGGTTAAGTTTGCAATATTTTAGTGTGTTTAAACAACATCGCTATTGATGGAAGATAGAACTAGACATGTGACGTCACAGTCGAGCGGTTCACCTATATTAGGAATTATCCCACGTTAACAGGGTAACAACTAAATTTCCTTGTGAGAAATCTATGACATAGTCCTATGATGCCATGTTGGGTGCTCGAGTTATGCGACTTCAAAAGGGGACATGTAGAGATTATCTGCCGAGCCCAGAATCGCGTGACACCTCCAGCTTAATCTCCAAGTCGCTCGGAACTCATTCTTCTGGAGGGAAATAAGAAGTGGAGTAGGAGGTCGTTTTTCCCTCCCTTCTGCAGGGAAGGAGTTGCCTCGTCTTGGAGGTGGGGGGGGGGGGGGGATCTCGTGCGGGCTATCTGCGCCCAACTCCACCGGGAGTGCGGTGAAGAACGAGTCGGCTCTCAAAGGGTTTCGTGGTTGGCGAGGATTAGGTCTTCCTGTGCATCAGCAGCCACGCAATCGTGTGTGTCTCCGAGTCGGGTAGTTGTTGTTCTTGTTACGCGACGTCTGCAGAACTTTTGAAGGGGATTTGTCAGGAAGGGAATCCCAAGTGGTCTAAGTGGTGCCTGTAACCACTGTGGAAGGTTACCAGTCACTGTTGTAGGAAAAACAACAACAGGATAAGACTGAAAAGTTATCTTTTAGGGGACAAGTACGATTGAAAAGCCATAACACAAAAGGAGCCATTTATTTTTAAATTAACAAAATTTAAGATAATACAAAATATTTAAATCAGCCACACACATTATGTTTATTACTTTATTAATTATTCCTGCAAGCATATTTTTTTCAACTTTAATTCATTTACCGTTTCTTCTTCCGGGTTGGACCGTGTCAAATTGTTGTTATTTGCCGAGTTTTCGCACATCATGTGATGGCTTCTTGAGGGCTGAGTAGAAAATGAGAGCTGAATTCTCTATTCAGCCTTGAAGATGCCATCACATGATGTATGAAAGCTCGGCAACTATCAACAACTTGACACGGTCCAACCCGGAAGAAGAAACGGTAAATACATCTCACGACCGTCGAAGCCTACGTGAACATTATATTCATTTATTAAATTCCTGTTAATATAAAAACTATTTATTAGAAAGAACTAAAAAAAAAATGACAAAATTATATTGACAAGAGGATAGAAGGTACCTTTAAAGCAAGCATTCTTGAAGAAATTCACTTAGTTTACACTACTTAAACTTTTTTTTTCTTCAGAAAAAAATTCAGAATAAAACTTTTGTTTCTATTTTAAAATTTCTTATTACATTTTAGTAGTTGAATTGAATAAAACATATTTTATTAATGAAAGCAGTTGCCCGTTTGTAGAATGTACTTTATAAATATATAAACATGTATTAAAATATAATGTTTAGCAATTATCACAGGGAAAACAGTGATTTGTGCCGTAGGCTATTTGAGGTCAAGGAATCCTTCCTGCTCAAGTGGTGGGGGAAGTTGAATTTTTGAGCGGAAGACCCCTTTATTTGCCGGATCCGCCCTAAACGACCGTTCATTTTCCGGAGGCCTGAGAGGGAAACCCACCCCCATTTTCCATCTCGTTTTCTGACTTATTCAGGGGGGAGGCCGGTCTCTCGAGTTGGTCTGAATATTTCAGCCGCCATATAAGCGGTCTCCGGATTCGCTGATGGACATCGGGCACGTTGGATTAGTAATGAGAGTTGTGAGAAGGGGTGGATCTCGGCGGAAGTCGCCCTTCGCGAACGTCGGCTTATCCTTTCGGTTGGTTCTTGGAGGGGGTGTCGGTGGATCGTGAGTAAATTTAGAATAAATCCAAAAACACTCCTAAATTTTTAAAATTTCAAAGAATTTCAGGTTGAGATTTTAAGGATTTACCTGGAAGAATGGTTGCCTATCAGCCATCAGATTGCCAGTTTGATCCCACTAAAAGGAATGACAATTACAACTTATTTTTTAGATAGTTGGTTTATATTCCCTTTGGTTTACATTCGGTCTTCGGATTTATATTTTAAAAAACTAATTTCTAAAAAAAAAAAAAGTTTTTATTATATCCAAATTTGAGGCCTTCTTTAGGACAATGGAGATAAAACTGGATTTACTTAACCGAAAGCAAGAGACCCCAATATCGCTCCCAACATCACTCCCATTGCTCTGAAGAAGCTGAAATTTAGGCCAAAATGTTGAGAATTATAAAAACCTTATTTAATTATAATTTTTATTATTTAGAATTTTATTTCTTCAAATCCCTAGACCGAATCTCCAAATAAATCTTTCTCTACTAGTTACGTATTATATTTATTTGGCTGTAACTAGGCTTCATCAATTATTAAAGCAAAGAAACCTAATTTGGGATTCAAGCATTTTTCAATAAACCTTATGATGAATTAATCACTTATTGTTACCAAGTTGACAACCGAAAATTTATTTATAATTTATTGTTAATATTAGTGTTTTTTTATAAATGTATACGACATAATTGTTTTGGAAATTAAATTTAGTACATTTTACTTCGCTAATGCATATTAAGGAAGATATTTATGAATATATTTGTATATGTTGAACGCTTCCCACCTCCTATTTTCAAAATTTAGGTTCTCTTTTGTAAACAGTTTGACTGGATTGGTTATTATATAGAAATCTAGAAGCGTAGGAAAGTGGGAGAATTCGTATTTTCTCCTTTCATTCTGATGGGTTTAGTTAATTTTGGCCACAATCATTCTTAACATGGCAAATTGTAAAAATATATTGCATTTTGTTAGAAAACCTAATAAATGGTTAACTGTGGAGTAGTCCTATCTTATTATATTATGTTATATCTATAGATTCTTTGTCCTGCGTTCTCTCATGTCCAGGAACCCATATATTAGAAACATTGTATTTGACAAGTGAATTGACATTCGTTATAATCTCATTCTCCGGATAAGTCTGAGTTATAGGTTCCAGTGACATTCTCTAGAGTTTCTTTTGCCCTGGAGACAATCTGGAGGAATTCGCTAATGGACTCTTCTTCAATAATTCGAAGTTGAATCACTTTCTATTGAAATTTAGGGCGCTGTTTTGCCCTCAATGCAACTATTCTAAGTGCTGGATAAGGGTTCTCAAGAGCCACCGATCAGCTGAGAGAAGATGAACAAGAATTCGCCCGGATTTTATGATTTGAATACTACACAAAGTTACAGCTATGTGTCAAGTTAGGTTTTAATTTAAAAAATATCACGACCTCTGACCTATAAGATGTATTTTAGGAGATTTCCCATGGTGAAATCAATCTAATTACTCATATGTGTAGAATTTTGAAAAATTTAAATGTATCTTCACCGATTCTACATTAGGCAAACTAAAAATATGTTGCGTTTTAAATGTCTTTAGACATTTTAAACAATGAAACAATATTTTATATTAAATACTGATATTACTTGTGGCATTCAATCCCACGTTAATTTTATACATGAAATGTAAGGGAATGGAATAAAAAAATCTTACTACTTCAGCCGGGACTCGAACCCGATTATGTAAAGGCTAGCATACTTGCCCGGAAAGCAGGAGATCCGGGTTTGAATCCCGGCTGAGGTAGTAAGATTTTTTTATTCTATTCCCTTGCATTTAATGTACATATTTGATATTTTAGCTTGTGTTTTTTTTTCCATAAAAAAAATAAAGTTGGGGTCTAAACGCAAAATTGTAATTTAACGCATTAAATTCAATTCTTTACGTTATAACAGCCTGTTTCTTCAGATTTCCTGTTTGACATTAACTTTAGGCTGAGATTGAAGACTAATTGAGATATCGTTTTTATATGGACAACATGACAGTTTGAAGTTGTCATTATAACTTTATAACTTTCAGTTATTCTGGTTCAGAAGAAAATGAAGCCATGTTAACACAATAAGAAGGCCATGGACGTTGATGATAGTATTGGAAAGTAAAAAGTGAAATGGTAGCTAGGAAGTGGATGAATGCAGTAAGATATCGAAGAATGTGGATATGACGGATCTCATTGGGAGTGAAACAGATGGCCGGTCACTTGTTAAAATACCATCTTTGATACATTAATTTAATCTATTATATATTTAATTTATAAGTTAATGTATTATGATCCTATTTGGGATTGATCTTGAGCAGATCTTAAGTGTATGATGACCTTATAAACTGAAACATACGGAATATTGAAGTCGTCTCCGCCCTGGAATACCCCCTGGAGCACGACCCTTTGGAGACCTTGTGAGGGTCATAGCGGGGTGGGCCGTACGGTGGGGGAAGAAAAGAAAATGGCGAGCGGGTGGGGGTGGGGGACACGTCATCTGCTCCCAAGTCCTCCCACTCCCTTTCCCCGGTGTGTTTTATTTTCCCGTCCTCTTTATCCTGCACATGTGTGTCTGTGTGGGCCCGTGTACGCGTCAGTGTGTTTTAAAACAAAACCCAGAGAACCCACTTTTCTCCCTCCCCTCACCCACTCTCACAGTCGTATTCATAATTCCCATATGCTACATACCTACCCCTATACCTGCTGCTTCTCTCTCTCTCTCTCTCTCTCCCTTTTTAGACCCCTTTTTATTATAATCCAATTAGAAATTTTATAATTCAGAGGAAACTCACCGGGCGTATTAGGGAGCAGAGGGCCGAAAGAGAGCCGGGTAGGTTTTTAAAAGGGCTTATGACAAAGTGGGGGTGTAACTTCAGGCTGGGAAAGAGTGGCTTAGAGAGTTTTAAAATTCATTCAGCGATTTGCCATTTCATCTTATCCAACGTAATTTCCTCAAGCGTTTGCTTATAAATATTTTTGTTTTTTATTAACTTTCACAGTGACATTTTCTATTATTATACAATAAATTCAAGGGAATAGAATTTTAAAAAAAATCTTACTACCTCAGCCGAAACTCGAACCCGGATCTTCTGCTTTCCGGGCGGGAATGTTATCCATTACACTACTGAGGCTAGTCAGATGATTCATTATACCTCCGATTAGTTATAGAATAAAACAATTTTATAATAATCTTTAGTTTTAATTAAATAATGAATTATTAATTTTGACAAATATATTAAGATATAGATATTTTGTTTAGATATCATTTCTGTTCCGCACTCTTTTTTAACTTATAGTAGATAGATAAGGCAAATATAAAAATCTAACATTTTTTATCCTTTTTAATTTTGGGTAATAAATTCAATAAAAATTTTGTGTTTTAATCTAATTAGTTATAATATTTTTTCTTTCAAATACTTAAGAAAGAACTTGTGCTGAAATAGATATGTATAAATACATCTTCCGGAATTGTCAATATAGAAAATTTAATTTTTGCCGATGATGGATTTTTCAAGGACGAAGTAGAATTGAAAAATATATGTGCGGAGTACTATGGTTAATGCTATGAAAGTAGCACTACCCCAATACAATTTTATGAATACATATTTTTTTGAGCTTCTTCTTTGTAAAACAGGTAAAGATCAGTTGAAATTGTTATATGCTGTCATCACGGTACCAACGTATATATCTTGAATTTTTATTTCCCTATGGGAAATTTTTCTTAATTTATGAAAATATTTGTATTTATAGTTGGTGTAAAATATCGTAATATATATATATATATATATATATATATATATATATATATATAT
>KZ807754.1:320004-334182 GCA_000696205.2 Oncopeltus fasciatus | reverse complement strand
TAAATAATCATAATATATAAATTGTTTACATTTATAAATTTAAAACATTACTAATGCATAAAAATTAATAAAATTAGTAAATAACAGTAAATGTGTAAATCTTCTATAATTGTATAAATTTTTCAGGCGTCAAATAAATGTGTTGTTGAATGTTTCCTTGTTTGAATTTGTCCTTAAATGATCTGAATAAATAAATATTGAAAAACTCTGTATTTTATTTCCCCTTAGAAACTAGACGAAAATTTATTTTCATTTTTTATTAATTTCTATTGACAAATCCCTTCTTAATCCAACGTGAGATTATAACATTCATGAAAGTGAATAAATAGAATAAAATTTATTATTGAATTATTTGTATCAAATTCATATATTAAAGTCGAGGTGTTAATGTTGTGATTGGACTTTTTTTCCCTCATAATTTAATCAGTATTTAAAATTAGTTTTCACCGTTAGTTAGACCAAACTTATTTGGTATAACGGGTTGAAGATCTAGTTACATATTTCTGTATTTGTTTTGCAAATCCAAAACATTAAAATTGAAATAATTTATGATGGATATCATAATCTAAACTAATTATATCAGAATGAAAGAATGTGAAATATGAATATGCTCTGAAAAGCATACATCTTATATCATTCATTAAAATATTTACAGGGAATGTTCCTCTCACAAAATCTTAAAAATTAAATTTTCAAACCAAAATTTTATTTCATGACTCTAATTTATGAATTTATAATTTATTACAAATAAAATCATTTACTTAGTTGAATATCTGACCTTCATCAGCCGGAATTAAAATAACTTGAACAACGGTTCATGCCAAAATTCATTTTAGAACCGTGTGTACAACTAAAGTATCCTTCTTCCCTCATCCTGTTCCCATTGAACTTCCCCCTAATGGACGATGAGTACTCATCAGTGGGAAGTAGAAGAGCGTGTAGTCGCAGGTACATAAAACAAAGGCGAAAGGGAGACACAAAAAAACAACCCCCAGGTCAAGTTCCACAGTAACCATTGTCTCTAACCTGTTAGGGGTTGGAGGCTAATTAATACCCACAGCTAGGACAATAAGCAGGTATGTTTAGTGAGAGTACTGTGACCATGGTCTCTTAAATGGCCTAAATCACTTGTTCCTTGCACTATTATTGATCATATATATATACCCATGTATTGGTTTATGATTACATGAATTTAATTGGGTTCTTTTAAAATAAATTCATTGAAACAGATATATAACTCCGACAATCTCTAGTTTTGAGTGTATTCTAAAAGTTCTGTACTCATTAAAACATGTTTATTTATTCTTAAAAAGAAGAATTTGGCTTCTACAAGCACGATATTACCAGACTTCTAATAAAATAAAATAAATTAAAATTGTCCTTCAAGCTTCTTGTAGTTTATTCTTTAAAATTAATATTTAAAAAAAGGGTACTTTGAATTATTAATTTCTTGTATATTATCATTATTTATTTTTTGAATGATTGCTGTTACATTTTAAATACTTAATCCTTTATTCTACTTAAGGAAACTTGAAGAAGTTGAACATAATTGGTTTAATTTGGTTATTAAAATTTTTACACATTATAAATAAGCATGAGAATAAGTGGATGGAAATCTTGATTGGGTCTATGATAGATAATTTAAAGTTTAAGGAATTTTATAGAAATAATGCTACGAAAATTATATTTAAGATTTATTGGGGGGAAATTTATTTTTGAGCCTTCTAAGATAATTCTATATTAACTATATCTAGAGAGAGTAAGAGGGTACTCACAGGTAAGGTAGCGGGCAGTGGACTGACCGGTGTCCGGGTGGTGGGGGCCCAGGGTGAAAAGTGTAGGGCCCCAGTCAGCTGGTGGATCCAGCCCCCTTCCGACTGCCACCTGGGCCGTCGTCCTAGGAGGGGACAGGCTCTCTGGGCTTGTCGAGTCCTACCACGACCAGGTGCGGGCCTTGCTTTGGGTAGCGTCTAGGCAGAGCAGAACGAGTCTTTAGGACTTTTCTTGGTTAGTCCTGGTCATCAGCGATGGATGCAGACCTGGCTGGAACTGGTTCCCTCTTGCTTCCTATGCTCTTTCGGAGATATTGACCATTTTAAATCTTAACGTAGATTTGGATAGCGTCTAAGAATTGCAGAGCATTAGTCCTGGTCATCAGCGATGGATACAATATAGGCCATGGTTTGACTTAGACAACTCCCTGCTCCCTCTTGCTTCCTATGCTCTTCCGGAGATATTGACCATTTTAAATCTTAACGTTGATTTGGATAGCGTCTAAGAAATGCAGATCATTAGTCCTGGTCATCAGCGATGGATGCAGACCTGGCTTGAACAACTCCCTGCTCCCTCTTGCTTCCTATGCTCTTCCGGAGATATTGACCATTTTAAATCTTAATGTTGATTTGGATAGCGTATAAGAAACGGAGATCATTAGTCATGGTCATCTGGTACTCAAACAACCCATGATCTGACTTGAATAACTTGCTCTTCCGGATATATTGACCATTTCAAATCTAAATGTTGATTTGGATAGTGCCTAGGAAATGCAGATCATTAGTCCTGGTCATCAGCGATGGATACAATATTGGCCATAGTTTGACTTAAACAACTCCCTGTTCCCTCTTACTTCCCATGCTTTTCCGGAGACATTGACCATTTTAAATCTTAACGTTGATTTTTATAGTGTCTAGGAAATGCAGATCATGAGTTCTGGTCATCTGCGATGAAAGAACCAATGATCTGGCTGGAACAACTTGCTCTTCCGAAGATATTGGCCATTAAAGTTGATTTCCTTTACTTGATCTGTCCGTTAAGATTTTATAGAATCTTAATCATACTTTCTTATGTATAACAAATCCTTCCCGGAAGAAATATAATGTCATTTCCACAAAGTCTCTGTTCAAAGTCTATACAGCAAAAATTTACGACATACAGAAAATGTAAAACCCTACAATTAAATTGCAATAAATCTATTTGTAGGCATTTTGTACCCCCACCCCCTCCATAATTACTCTAACCAAGCCATCCGAATTTAACACCCTTCATCCCCCTAAAAATAATTGTTTTCTTGACACCAAAAAATTTAAGTTAATTAATAACTTTTAGTGCAAGGCAACAGAATAAAAAATCTAACTGTCCCAGCCAGGACTCGAACCTGGATCCCCTGCTATCCGGGCCGGTGCAGCAGGGGCTTATGNGGTAGCATAAGTGGTAAATGCACCGGCCCGGATAGCAGGGGATCCAGGTTCGAGTCCTGGCTGGGACAGTTAGATTTTTTATTCTGTTCCCTTGCACTAAAAATTATCTAAATTTACGTGGGATTAAAGACCACAAAATAAATATTATTTATATTAATTAATAACGTGAGGAAGGAATGGTCGGGGATCGGTCTTGGTATTTAAATGAACAAAAAGTGAATTACTAAAAAAAAAAAAAGTTGTCATTATTATCAATATAAGGATTCTTCTGGGCAATAGGTGTGATGAAGGGAGAGAATCTCTTACTTTAGGGTAGCTAAATCTAGTCGTGGTTAAGATGACCTGCAGTAAGTAACCAGCTAAATTAGTAGGCCTAAATAAAGGCCAGCATGCGCCCTACTTTCCACAAATTTTAGAAAATGAATCAAAATTTCGTATTAATTTTGCAGATCTTTTGGTGGTCTTGTTAATAGCTGAAATCGGACGACGGGGGGAGGGAGGTAGACGGAGACAAAAGTTTGAAATATGAATATATTCGTTATAAACTCCGCTTTGAGGAAAAAAGGAAGAAACCAAATAAATTGTAAAATGTAGTTTTATAATATTTATATTTGATGTATTATTTTTTTTTAAACGCACATTAAGGAAGATATTTAATAATGTAGTTTATTTCAGTGTGCGAACACTCTCATTTTTTTTAAATATATAGACAATAATTAGGTACTTTAACTTTTCATTGTAATCTGCTGGAGTAGTTCATTTTTGAAGAAAATAAGATTATTTTATTATTCAAGACGGATCATTGAAAAAGACCAAACTTTATTATATTTTTGTTTTTATGAGTTATGAAGAGTTTCGTAAGAGGTAATTTGCGCAATTTTTTTTTTTTTTTAATTTGTATCTAAAATATTTTTGCGAAAAACGATTATTAAGGAGGATATTTACGAATTTAACATAATTTCCTTCTCTCTTCCTTCCCGGCCGTTACTAAGAAAATATTAGTATTGTTACCAAATTCTTATTTTACCTTTATATGTATCCTCCTTCATGAAATATCGGAAATTTGCTTACATTAGCTACCTCGAGCGCTGCGAACTGTTTTCCGTCACCTTGACTAAATTATCCTTGTTGTAACGGTCAACCAATTTCATATATGGGTATTTTAAATTTTTTTAGTTTTAAAAGGTATAACGTTAAATATGGCGCAGGAAACAAAGGTGTTACACATAGCAAACTATATGCAAATATGTATATGTGTGTGTGTGTTTGTGTATGAATCAATGACTTTTTTTCGAAAGTCGCGTTAATTTGCGTTAAAGTTAAACGCTTCTCCATTACTTGAGTGCAATCTACTAAAAGGGTAGTGAGATAGGTGATGAACTCCTTTGCCGCCTGGCGACCTACCACACTCGCGTAGGTATTCCGCGCGGATGTGAGTCCCATCACGCTAGATATTTGATGAGACCCGTCGCCCGATATCGGTGTGGGGAAGGTAGAAGGGGTAGGTACTAGTTATTCACCCCTATCCCGGACCCCAAGCACTGACCCACTACCCTAGCAGCTGGTGACAAGCCTAGCCCAACAGCAAACCTGAATAATAGTACTGTAACTAACCAGTTTTCTGAACGCCAGGAATAATAGTGAATTCCTAAAACTAGACATAAGCACAATGAGTAAAAAAAAAAAAAAGTATATGAAAATAAACCTTTGATTAAAAAAAAAGCATAGAACAAAATGTCGGTTTTACATAACAGGGGTGATTTTTTCTTTTTGTATTCGATAGAACATTATAACATGAATTAAACATATTTTGTGGCGTTGTAACGCTATTTTTTGGGCTGTAAAACTTTCAAGTAATTTTGTATGCGACATCTCACACCAAGCGGCTGTGTGTTTTAAGGGTTATTGAAAGAAATTATTGGCAGCTGTGGTATAAGGCTCGGACGCCATGATTTTCAATACAAAATAGTCTATCTTTATTTATGGTTGTTTAAGAATTAAGTTAAATCAATGTTTTTGGAAACTACTACTTAAGATCTTTACCTAAAATCTGCTTATAATAGATTGATTAAATATGAGATGTAATCTTCCTGTTTTTAACTTTAGAGCAAACTCTAACAATAAGCTAAAAGCGCAAAAAGTGAAACAACTAAGCCAAACAAAGTCAAGAAGTGGTGGAAAAGCTCAACCATATTATCATACCTTCTATTATTCATCTTCATTGGTTTCTGTACACCATCTTCGGATGGTGAAGATGGTTTGCAGAAACCAATGAAGACGGATAATAGAAGGTATGATAGTTCCTATATTCATTGGTGGTAGAAATAACCTTTTAGGTTATTTACTCAACCATATTAGTTACATTTTGTAGTAAATATCCTTTTTAACAACCTTTTTTCGAAAAAAAAAATGGTTGAAAAATTGAATTTCATTATACCAGAAATACAAGGGAGTTAGAATGAAAAAAAATCTTGCTACTTCAGCCGGGACAAGATCCTGGGTCTCCTGCTTTCCGGGCAAGTATGCTGTCCACTGCACCACCGAGGCTAGTTAGATAATCTCTTTTAGAGTATCCCATTGTCCCGGCTGAGGTTTCCAACTCCCTTGCATTTCTTGTATAAAATTTAACGTGGGATTAAAGACTACAACTAAAAATCATCATTTAAATTTTACTTTGTTCTATTACAATTTTTTGTCAGTCAAAAAATTAATATTTTTATTTGTTTATCTCTAAATTTCCTTTCTACCTTAACTAATTTTTTATGAATATTTGTAAATTTTAACGAGCCATATATTTTCCTAATTACATTGAGTGATGATTTAAAAGGTATTTTCAAATATCGCACCATAAATAGCTTGCTTTTCTCTCATAAAATATTATGATAGTGTTTACATTAAAACTTTTTTTTTTCATTTGAATACTTGTTTTTTTTTGTTTTGTTTTTTTGTTTTTTTTGGTTACTAAAGATGATTAAGTACTCCACTATAGTTAACAGCAATAGTAGTTAGTAACGTTATTTAATGTATTAAATTTTTTTTTTTTTTAGTTATTATTATGTACCTTTATGTTTCATTTCGTACTTTGTAGGTCTTGAGAAAGGGAATAAGTTTCCCAAAAAGTCGGAATAAATTGGCGTCTTTCTTTTTCTTTATGAACCAGAATCACATTACTATTCTAATTAATATTATTGTCAGTAAATTTCTTTTTTTCTCTTTTATTTTTTTCCTTTTTTTTTTGAAACTGAAAATGCTGAAGTTATTTTCTTTAGTTACTCCATTACGTTTCACTATGCCATTTATGCTATACTATATATGTGGGGAATCAGAAATAATAGGCAACAACTATTTCGTTATGGAAACTAACTATTAATTTCGCAGGACAGGGACCGCTATCCAACATAAATTACCATCTAACGCCAATATTATTAGCAATATTGACTCTGGGAAATTTGATTGATGTGTAACTAGACAAACTAATCCTGGGACCGGGGGGCCCATGGGGGTTCTCTTCCATGATGAGCTACATATAACTTTTACCTATGGGATCGATGTTGATGATGATGATGACGACAGGGAGCCGTCAGAGCCCATCCGATGGCTTCCTCGAGCCATTAGGCCGCCTGTTAGTGCCGTAATGAGGCCGGCCGGTCGCGGCTGTCTCGTGGCTACGCACCGACGGCCAACAAGATGGTTAGTTTGGTTATTTGCCGCGCTTCGGTGGGACTTAACTTTCCAAAAATATGGGCTGACCAAAGTGGAATGTTGCCGTAATGCCCATTACCACTCCACCTCAGGGTATATTTAGAATGTCCATCAAGTCATTCTATATTTGGTCCACAGTTCCAATATTGAAGTTTCTAAATCCAAGTGGTTGTTGTATTGAAATGTCAGAGATACTCACCATTTGTTTTTATTGATCGCTTACATAAGTAAAGTAAAGCTGATTTCGGATCAATTGTAAAGATTCGTTTCCATCAACTTTGAACAGAGAGAAAAAAGGCGTCTTACAGGGAGAAAAATTCGCCATTCTCTATATTTCTTTGCATTTTAAATTTATGTACACCACACATTATGTGCCTTTTGAAATTCCCATCTTCTGGATACATCTGTAAAAAAAAGTTTTGACATTCAAAGAGCTAACTCTAAAGACATTTGAAGGTATCTAATAAAATATAGGTTACTTTACTATAGTGAAAGGGAATGGATCCTTTGTTGAGCTCCAGACCCGAAAATAGGCAGAGCTACTTGGAGTTTGGAAGACTTCGACTAACACAATACTACCTTTCTTTGAGTACATTTGGTATTGACTTTGCATCTCAATTTGGTATGATTTTCGATAAGCCTTCCTTCTGAATATATCTAAAATTAAAACTTATACATCTAATGATATTAACTACATTCCTCAGGACATATCACGACACCTTCTGACTTTTGACTGCTGAAACGAACCACTCTAGAAACAGTCTTTAGGTTCTGTCAGGAACGGATCAGTAGTATGCAAGCTGACTCAATCAATCAAATAAACCATTAAAATTTAAAACTTAATTAATTGGTTTTATTAACTATAAAAATATATAATGGGGCTATTAGTAGTATTTGTTCTTTGAAATTTTTTGCTTTTTGCTGTTTATTAATATTGCTCATTACGAATTATTTTATATTTAAATTTAAATGTTATGTCTGCAATTTTCTTGGACATCTGCTGTTTATACTGTAAAAAAATTAAATGTTAGATGAAATGAAATGTCAAAAACCAGGCAATCTTACATTTGGAATGTTCGTTCCACTCTTATATAAATTCGTGAAATAAAAACATTTAGAATATCCATTAAAAATAGGTAAAGCTGCAGTAAGTGACGATGTCCAAACACTCAATGTTTGGGACAATCTCACAATGCACGCATCTCAGAAAAAGCAACATTTCACGTTTCATTGTGTGTGTATATATCATATATTCCGTTGGCCTTATAGAGTCGAGGGATCTACAGCCGATTCAAGAGGTCTATGTGCTCTCAGTCAGACAGACATCGGAGATCCTGTATCCTATTTTGGCTTTATAGACTCGGGGGATCTACGGCCGATTCAAGAGGTCTATGTGCTCTCAGTCAGACAGACATCGGAGATCCTGTATCCTATTTTGGCTTTATAGACTCGGGGGATCTACGGCCGATTCAAGAGGTCTATGTGCTCTCAGTCAGACAGACATCGGAGATCCTGTATCCTATTTTGGCTTTATAGACTCGGGGGATCTACGGCCGATTCAAGAGGTCTATGTGCTCTCAGTCAGACAGACATCGGAGATCCTGTATCCTATTTTGGCTTTATAGACTCGGGGGATCTACGGCCGATTCAAGAGGTCTATGTGCTCTCAGTCAGACAGACATCGGAGATCCTGTATCCTATTTTGGCTTTATAGACTCGGGGGATCTACGGCCGATTCAAGAGGTCTATGTGCTCTCAGTCAGACAGACATCGGAGATCCTATATCCTATTTTGGCTTTATAGACTCGGGGGATCTACGGCCGATTCAAGAGGTCTATGTGCTCTCAGTCAGACAGACATCGGAGATCCTGTATCCTATTTTGGCTTTATAGACTCGGGGGATCTACGGCCGATTCAAGAGGTCTATGTGCTCTCAGTCAGACAGACATCGGAGATCCTGTATCCTATTTTGGCTTTATAGACTCGGGGGATCTACGGCCGATTCAAGAGGTCTATGTGCTCTCAGTCAGACAGACATCGGAGATCCTATATCCTATTTTGGCTTTATAGACTCGGGGGATCTACGGCCGATTCAAGAGGTCTATGTGCTCTCAGTCAGACAGACATCGGAGATCCTATATCCTATTTTGGCTTTATAGACTCGGGGGATCTACGGCCGATTCAAGAGGTCTATGTGCTCTCAGTCAGACAGACATCGGAGATCCTATATCCTATTTTGGCTTTATAGACTCGGGGGATCTACGGCCGATTCAAGAGGTCTATGTGCTCTCAGTCAGACAGACATCGGAGATCCTATATCCTATTTTGGCTTTATAGACTCGGGGGATCTACGGCCGATTCAAGAGGTCTATGTGCTCTCAGTCAGACAGACATCGGAGATCCTATATCCTATTTTGGCTTTATAGACTCGGGGGATCTACGGCCGATTCAAGAGGTCTATGTGCTCTCAGTCAGACAGACATCGGAGATCCTATATCCTATTTTGGCTTTATAGACTCGGGGGATCTACGGCCGATTCAAGAGGTCTATGTGCTCTCAGTCAGACAGACATCGGAGATCCTATATCCTATTTTGGCTTTATAGACTCGGGGGATCTACGGCCGATTCAAGAGGTCTATGTGCTCTCAGTCAGACAGACATCGGAGATCCTATATCCTATTTTGGCTTTATAGACTCGGGGGATCTACGGCCGATTCAAGAGGTCTATGTGCTCTCAGTCAGACAGACATCGGAGATCCTATATCCTATTTTGGCTTTATAGACTCGGGGGATCTACGGCCGATTCAAGAGGTCTATGTGCTCTCAGTCAGACAGACATCGGAGATCCTATATCCTATTTTGGCTTTATAGACTCGGGGGATCTACGGCCGATTCAAGAGGTCTATGTGCTCTCAGTCAGACAGACATCGGAGATCCTATATCCTATTTTGGCTTTATAGACTCGGGGGATCTACGGCCGATTCAAGAGGTCTATGTGCTCTCAGTCAGACAGACATCGGAGATCCTATATCCTATTTTGGCTTTATAGACTCGGGGGATCTACGGCCGATTCAAGAGGTCTATGTGCTCTCAGTCAGACAGACATCGGAGATCCTATATCCTATTTTGGCTTTATAGACTCGGGGGATCTACGGCCGATTCAAGAGGTCTATGTGCTCTCAGTCAGACAGACATCGGAGATCCTATATCCTATTTTGGCTTTATAGACTCGGGGGATCTACGGCCGATTCAAGAGGTCTATGTGCTCTCAGTCAGACAGACATCGGAGATCCTATATCCTATTTTGGCTTTATAGACTCGGGGGATCTACGGCCGATTCAAGAGGTCTATGTGCTCTCNTACAATTAAAAAAAAAAAAAAGTGAAGATAAGAATGATATTTACTAGTAGAAAATTGGTTAGGGTTTGGTTAAGGTTCATCCAAAAAAAAAACAACAAATTTTTAGGTATTAATATTAATAGAAATATAACCTGTATTTATGTTGTTTGGGTTTGTCTCCATTAATCAGCAAAAGAAAATAAATTTTTTAGAGTAATTACAATAATTTTGTTAATTTTGTGCAGCAGAAACTGTAAGTAATTATAACTATTTTAGTTTTATATTTTTAAGTAGCATTTCCCGTAAAAATTTTATATGATGTAAATGTTAAATTATTGCGTTTAAAATAAATTATGCCCTATACAATTTTTCGTAGCGCTAATATTAAAAAATTCAAAACAATTTTAATAATTTTTTATCTTTTCCAAGTAGATTCGTTAAAGTTATTTAAAAATTTTCATAGGTTAAAAAAATATATTTTTTTAAATGTAACAACTAACTTATGTAAAAAAAAAAATTAAACGTTACTGATTTTTAAAAGTAAATGTTAGGATTCGTATAAACTATCAAAGAATTATTGAAGAATGTAATTCATGGACTGATTTTTCCTCTGGCTTTCGTGTTTGAGATACTGTACACTCCCTCCTCCATGTTTCAGGAATAGAAAGAGACACGAAAGTTGAAGATAGATAATTTAAGATCTCAATTTTCCTGAGACGGTAATCGGAAGATATATCCTTTTCATTGCCAAAGTGCTTAAAAAATTTTACTTTCAAAATAATAATTCACATTACATATTCAATTAATTTAAATTTTACTTAATTCGTTTTGAACATGAAATTATAAACCACATTAAAAAAGAAAAAAGGAAAAAGAATTACTTAAATTCAATTGCGGCTGTTTTAAAATGTATTCTAATGTAGTCGCACTTCCTCAAAGGGAGGAATAATATTATACAATATATTAATATTAATTGCCCTTATACATATTAATTATTGTTGGATGTCTATGCATACACATAAAATATTGAGTGCTAGCTTGCAGGTATGTATTCTACAGGTGATTCCTTGCTCGCACGTCACATCGTACGTGTCCTTGCGAAAGTGCTTTTAATTCTGGGGGTAATTAAGCAAGTTTTCAAGGAAGACTTAACAGACATATATTCTCAGACAGATTTATTTTTGTAATGTGAGCGTTAGGTGAGTTAGATTCATTGATGTTGAAGGATTTCTTCACACCTATCATACCTTCTATTATCCGTCTTTATTGGTTTCTGCAAACCATCTTCTGTTGGCGAGCGCTTTCGGACATTGTCCATCTTCGTGGCCGGATACATGTGTTCACTGTCACTGTCTGTATTCAACTCAATGACAATATCCGAAAGCGCTCGCCAACAGAAGATGGTGTGCAGAAACCAATGAAGACGGAGAATAGAAGGTATGATAGTTCTATATTCATTGGTAGTGACAATAACCCTTTAGATTTCTTCAGACCTTTACTGGCCATAAGTGGAAGAAGGTAAAAGTGTGGTCAGTATGAAGTCAGATAGGTAGTCGCGCTCAAGCGTCCGACATTTTAAAATAATTAAACTATTTATTTTTACTATTTTTTCTTCAGATTAGCTTGTTAATGGCTAAAATCAATCGAGAGTGAGTTTTCAAAATATAAAAAAATTAAAATCTCATAATCATAGTTCTAATTTAGGTTTTCGAATAAATGTTTGTTAAACTAAAAATGTAAAATTTTATTTTATGGCCGATTCAAGAGGTCTATGTGCTCTCAGTCAGACAGACATCGGAGATCCTGTATCCTATTTTGGCTTTATAGACTCGGAGAATCTTCAGCCCCTTTATATGGTACTCATGAGCTCTCGAGCATGCCAAAACCCTCCTTATGCATATCCTGGTAGTTTTTCCAGAAGCACGGGGAACAATCCTGCACATATGTATACATATAAGCAGGCCCTATTGCTCTTGAAGAACTACCAGAATATGCAAATGGCAGATATAGGCCAGGCTTCAAACATCAAATTATCAGATACATTTTCTTTAGGTAAATTTTATTTTCTAGTTAAGCCATTAATAGAGCAATGGCCTAACAGCTGCTTTGTTACTACCAGCTGAAAAATTGCTTGCCCCAAGCCAGTTGCCGAGCAACATCCGAAGGCGCCATTGGTATCAAATTTAATATGGTAAGAGTAGTGGTGGGGTGAGGGTGGAGTACGGGCTTATTGATTAGAGCTAATTCATTAGATACAGTGGCGCTATCTTCCGTTCTTCTGAGGCGAGCTGGCCCTAGACTAAGCACCCTCGCGAGCTGTCCACCACCATAGGGGTAGTGGCTGCACTCCATCCCCTCTCCTATCACTCGCTCTCTCTCTCTCTCTCTCTCTCTCTCTCTCTCTCTCTCTCTCTCTCTCTCTCACACAATCATAAACAAAACTAAAACAATTTTTAAAATAGCTTTTCAAAGTATAGTCATGATAGAATGAAATGAAATTAGCCCTTTATTTATTGTAATTGATATTTTTTTTTTTTACTTCGTATATTAATATATAAATCTAATATTTGTTTATTATTTTTCAAAACAATTTAAAATGATAATGTATCATTTTATATCTTAAATTTAATAATTTAGTGGCGAGAAAAATTTTATTATTATGTAATAAATAGTGTAACAAAAAAAGTGATATTTTATTTAATGGCATTGAAAAATTCAGTTATTAATTCGATATTTTTATTTAATTGCTAAATGTATTTAATTATCATTATAAATGTATATTTTACTAAAATATGTTAATTGTTTTTTATTTATTGTTATAAATTTTTTTAAATGACTGCTAATTAATTAAAAATATCTCTACCCTGTTTAAATATTTAGACCTGGTAGGATTGATTAATGGCCTTTCTAGACTACACCCTGCCAGGTTCGAAATAAATAAAAATCTCTCTTTTTCATTCTCCCTACCCCCCTCTCTCTCTCTTAATATGTACCTTTTTTCTACAATTAAAAAAAAAAAAAAAACTATGAATTCCATCTGTATGCAATGACTACTTCCATTTGAATAAAGAATAAATAAATTTGATTTACTTAACCATTGTATTTTTTTTTTCAGAAATCATTAGCAGATCAAAAAGAAAAATTATTGAAGGAAATTGCAGATATATATAAGAAAAGTGATGAGTTAAAAACATCTATGACATCCTTAAAAACTGACTTATACGGAAAGTTTGGAAGTCACATAAACCTTGAACCCGAGGAAGATTAACCACTAAATGATAATTTTTAATGTATTGTTTAATATTTATTATTTTGTAATAACAATTGCATAATGTTATTTTCATTATTTAAAACTAACTTTTTCACCTTAATAAGATTTTAACCTCAAATAGAAGTTAATGTTGGAAATGAGCCTATGTTTTCCCTCAATCCTTGAGATAATATATTTATACAACTTCATCACTAATACCTACAAAATTTTAAGTATAAATAAATAATTATGATACCTTTGATTACAAAATATAGCAGATTAAAAAGCTTTTTAAATGTTTTAATATCAAAAGTTATAGGGATGGATCCTCTCCCTCACTTTATATTCATATATTTGATATGTGATGTTCATCTAAGGCTATTCCTGGAAATAAAGAAACTAATTATTGAAAATTGAGCTTGGTGCTTCTGATTTTAGTTATTCCAAACCTTAGATAAAATAAAGTAGAACAATATTTATTTGGCATCACCCAAACAAAATTTGAAAGTTTGAGAGTGATAGGCAGGAACGAATCTACCTTGTAAATGACTCAAGTAATTTAATTTATAGCATTCACACCCTTATTTTCTTTGATTCAATCAATATTAACAGTATATAATACTGAGTAAGTATTAATGAAGAGTACAGATAGGTATTTTGTTTTTGTTTTTAAGTAAACATTTTACATAC